>CAHIKZ030005532.1:3652500-4117500 GCA_903632075.3 Acanthosepion pharaonis
TGTGTAATTGTATGTGGCATACACTAGAGCTCAGCAACTCTCAGATGTAAAGGTTGAGGTGATGGAGACAGACAGTCAAGGAAAGAGAAGAGGGCGAACTGTTACGAAGAACTAAGCAGAGAGATGCTGATTTGAAGGAGTTTTTCAGAAATTCTAGAGACCCTTGATTGCATTAGGTATGTGTCCTTGGTTTATATGTATACACACACAAACACATTTTATATATATGTACAAAGACAAGCTGAAAAGCAACTTGTCAGCAGTTAATATACCACATAACACCCTTGAGCGCTTAGCTTTGGAGCGGGTAGAATGGAGATCAACGTGTTTTAGTGGAGTCAGCAATTTTCAATCTGCTTGTCTGAATCATCTTCAAGAAGCGAGAGCAAGATCTAAAAGGTCAGCCAATCTAACAGTGATCTCATCTCACAATTCTCACACCTGCTCCATATGTGGCCTCCTTTGTAAATCACTAGCGGGTCTTAAATGCCACTTAAGATTATCGCATAATCTTTCATAACTGAATCAATAAGCCGGCAGATCCTCATACGTCGAAACCGACAGGAGAGTCTATTATATATATATATATATATATATATATATATATATATATATATATATAATATAATATCTAGCAAAAGAGGAAACTATATGTGGCATGTATTATATAGTTTTGTACATATACAGATCTATTGTTGGCTCTATGTCGGGGGGGGGAGTACCACGGACTGATTACCATGGACAATCTTTGCACACATCGTGGACACTCCTAAGCATCTCTAGGTGTTGTTTATTTTCCCAGGCTATGAGTATTGTATGTTAAAGAATGATAGATTTAATTGCTAAATTTTATGTATTTATAAATATACCTCTACAAATATACGCAATTTTACTATTTGCTGCCTAAGTATCTCATTCTATTATATATGCAGAGATTTTAATTGCCCCTTCTTCAAGGTGTTATTTTTATACATATATATATGTAGAAAAAGTTTGTTTACTCAACATTCTGTTAGTTGATTCATGGAAATTCCACGGGTCCCGCTAGTATATATAGATAAATAAATTACATAGAATTGAAATTCAAAATGACCCTATTTGAATAGCTATTTCACCCTACAAAAACTTACTTGTAGGATTTGTCAACATCGAGGAGTGAAGAAATAAAATAGTACCTTAAACATTTAAAGAATATGGAAAGAGAGAAAGATGAAAAAGTAAAAGAAAAGGAAAAAACGAAAACGAGAAAGGAGAATATAACAGAGGACGCAGCAAATCGTCTAGGCAGACATTTCATGGTGGTAGAGGGGGAGCGTCTAGATTCAGACGGCAGTTAAAATAACCTTGACCTATATTTTAAAATATTAACATCTAGTTTCTATAAGGAAATAAGGAAGAGTAAGTAAAAGATAACATCTAAAATTAAAAAATAAGTAATATACAAATAATAATACATATAGTACGATAATTAAAATAATAATTAGTGAAATAATTATCAAAGTTATTAAATAAATTTAATAAAAAATATTATATATTAAATATAAATTAATAAGTAATAAAAATATGATAAATAATTATTAAAACAATATATTATATTAATTATTAAATATAAAACCATTTAATTTCTACATTTACAGGGGATCCATACCAGGTTTATTGTTGATACCATAGAATTTTTTTTAGTTATTATGGGAGCCGATAATTTTGTACATGTTATTTGTAACGGAATAACTTATTTTGGTGGTTTTCCTATTGAAGATCTTACTTAGAGGGTCGTTATTTTGGAAATGTTTATTTATAAGTTTAAAAAACTTGTCCGATATTAATTTTGGATAATTTACAGAAGGATGTGGGGGGTTTGAACCATATTATATTTCTTTTTCTATTTTTGTGCTTACAACCATTTTATAAACACAGCAATTTTTACAACAATGCCTTAAAAATAGTAGCTATAAATGCCCTAATATTAAATACAGAAAACATAATAGTGATAGTTAGAAAAATAGAAATATAAAAATCATTTAGTAGACCCCCCCATTTAACCAAATGTTTAACACTAAGTTAAGGCAGAAGTTTCTCGGTTTGTTTAATTAATAATCCTCTAAGCAAGATTTTCAATAAAAATACGCTTAAATTTAGTTACAGTTGTACTGATAATCTAGAAAAAATTATTAAAAAACATAATAAAATTTTAAAACAACACTTAAATCAAAGTAACAATAGTAATTCCAACACAGAAATCAATCATGATATTTTTGTAATTGCAGAAATCCTAAAAATTGTCCATTGCAAAATAGCCGTCTTACTGAATCAATTGTTTACCAATGCACCATTTCATCGACTGAAAACCCGGCTGTTAATAAATTTTTATATTGGTAGTACAAAAAAACCCCTTTAAACAGAGGTGGTATCAGTATATATCTTCTTTTAACAACAATGCGTACCGTATCCGAACATCCATTTCTAAATATTTTTGACATTTAAAAGAAATTACTAAAAACCCTACCGTAAAATGGAAAATATTTAAAAAAAAAAAAAAAACAAAAAAAAAAAACGAGAATTTGTAAGTCCTAAAATGACCCATGTCTCCTGTGTTTACATGAAAAGCTGCATATTATAAAGTTTCCTAAAAATAAAGTCCTCCTAAACCAGATAAATTAATTAACAGTAATCTGTAGTCATTGTATAATGTTTACTTTAAAAGAATTTTTCATAAAAAAATCTCCACATTACAATTACATATCCATTATTTTATTAGTATATAATGGTCCACATATTTAATTCTTCGATTTTTAACTTTAATATTGCCATGTTTTATTGCCCATTTACAATAATAGGTATCGTATTTTGGGTTCAAAATATATATATAAAAATGTTTTAATTAAACTAGTGGCCTCTTTAAGAAAGTTGTGAAGTACAAAAAAAAAATTAAATCTTCAAATTCCTTAAAAATAACATTGTTAGATATAACTGTCTACTTCACAGTATCCAAACTTTATTTGCAAAAGTATGTCTGCTGCAGTTGTGTCTAAAGTATCAATTTATCTAGACATGAATTAATAACTAGCCTACCCCCACCTTCTGACCTTATTTTTCATTTTTCTGTTTTATCTTTGATTCGTCTTTTAATTGGTTAATCAAGATATGACCACAAATGGTTTTTTTTTTTTTTGAATTTTGGTTTTTCCCCTCCTTTTAAACTCTTAAATGAACTACTGAATTGTTTTCTGATTTTCCAAGTAACTCATTTCCATCATAAGTTATCTAACATCGCCTGATGAGGGACAATTTTAAAGATCCGAAACATGAAAATTTTTGTGTAGCGATGTAAATTATAATGAAAATATAAAATATATTTTGCTCTACGTTGTATTTAACATTTTAAAAAAAGAAAAAGTAAATGCTAAGAACTGTGGATTCTTAATCTCTCATATATATATATATATATATATATATGTGTGTGTGTGTGTGTGTCCACAGATTCGCGATAGCGAAAGTTTAAAATTATTTTTTTTTTTTAATGAAAAAATCTTTTTTGAAGCTTTTATTTTAGTTTTAATTTCTAGCTAAAAGATTAATTTTAACATTTCCAATAAGCCAAATACTTTGTTGTATTTCAAAACTAATTTAAATTGGATGGAAGAAGTTTTCGTCTTGAAATTGCTAAAAGAGTTGATTTTAGCGCCATTTTTAGCTACCTTCCATCAAAATGTAATTCTGTTTATGAAAAAACATCATCTTCCAAAAATGAATGTCAATATTCGTTAAATAAATTTTTCAGAAAAGTAACAGATTTAAAGTTTAATCTGATTAGAAACAAATATTACTTCAAATTAAAAAATATCCCAGAAATGCATTTTTTAAACTATAATTTTGAACGTTCTAAAAAGGATTAAAAATATGATAAAAATACTTTGGTCTTTTCTCTTAATAATAAAAGAGATTTTGTCGATAAAACTTTGCTCAAGTTTGGATCATTTTTTCTGGCTGTAGCTGTTTATTTGAGATGTTGACAGCCTGAATGACAGTTGAAATTTTATCTAAATTTTTTCTATTGTGGATATATCTGTAAAAATATCTGAGGAATATAACGTGAGCGACTTTTTTAAATATAATTTTTAATTGCTCAGTAATCATAAAAATTTAGTAAAAATATTCGCTTTAACTTAATATTTTAATGAATTTTAGATGCTTTAAATTTATTATAGTTATCGCTCTTATTTTCTGATAATGCCGTATCTACAAAAATCGGCACGTTGATGTACAAACACAAAAAATTCAAAAGCTTGTTTTTAAAATATTGAGGGACCTTGAATCTTTTCCATCTACGATTAATAAATATAGTTTTTACTTGATAATAATATCAACTAACCGTCAAAAATGAATACAGAATTTTGAAAGATTTAAAACTTTATAAATTATTCTAATTAAAATAAAAAAAATTACATGAAAACAATTCTTGTAAAAGTTCATCATTCTTTGAAAAATATTTTTCTTATGATAACAGTGACTTTAATATACCTTATACTTAAAAGCAATTAAATGCTTTTCTAATTAAATAATTTTAGGTTTATTACATATTTTACGATTCAGAGCAAATTTTCGGTAAATGGTGTTTTTTTTTTCTTTTTACAAAAAGAACTTGATTTAAGTTCTCCAAAGAGTTCAGCGTTCAACTAATATAGACATTAAGCTTTCAGTCAGTTATGTGCCATGCGTGATACACGATTGCGTAAGATCATGTATCTTTCGATACATCACTAACGAGGCAGATTTTTTTCCGCAGTAGATTGCCATTTCTTTGTACGGCAGACTAGTTGCCATCCAAGGCTATAGAACTCTGTCCTGCTATTTACCCATAGCTGGGTGGAGAAGAGGATTCATGCCATTCCCAAGGGTATTAGTACGTAAATGAATGTAATGGATTCGATTGGAATTCGAACTCGGCTCTTCGATTCCTCGATCGGAAAGCATTGTGCTGTTCGCGTATTTACTATTTGTGAAAGATGTTTTGTGTGCATAGTTTCTTTGTTTCCTATATATAACTAAATCAGATTACCCTGAAAATTCGTTTGGTTGAAACGTAGGTAGGTTGTTCCTGGTTCTTTAGGATTTAGTTTATTTATCACAGCTCTATTTACCGTATTGAGCACTCTACGTTTTGGGTTTTTACCCGCTTGTTTTTTTTTTTTTTTTCTTTGGACTAAAAATTTAAGGCACTGGACGATTTGTTACGCCCTGTTCGGATCTTTATAGTTTTTTTATTTATTTTTTTTTTTTTCCATATTTTTCTCTGGTACCAGTTTGTTTTCATATACTTACAAATTGTGCTATCCGAGGTTTTTTGCCAACCTAGTATTAATTATATATATATATATATATATATATATATATATATATATATATATATATATATATATATATATATATATGTGTGTGTGTGTGTGTGTATGTATTTTCAGTTGCATGGATAGTAGTTTGTAAACCACGGGTTTCACGCTTTTGCGATCATCAAACTGGTTTATTTTTTTTCAAAAGTGGATCTTTTTATGTTTGATTATTTGTATGTGGTGCCTAAACAGATTCACTTTTGAAAAAATAAACCAGTTTGTCTGGTGATTGCAAAAGCGTGACACCCAGGGTTACAAACTACTATCCATGGAACTGAATATGTGAGCTCTATCACGGTATTGAGCACTTTCTACTACGTACCGCGCATTATATATCTGTCTGTTTAGTTCACCCGAAGATGTCTTAATTCATCGATTTGCCACAGACCTAGTGTTCAAAGACTGGGTTCGTGTGTGGCTGAGAAGGCCAACGAAAAAGAGACCTGTTTGAACGATCACCTAAGTTAAGATTTGTCATAGTGAAAATATTTTCACTTGTAAGCCTTAAATGTTTTTTAACCAGTGAACTAGAAGACATAAAAAAGTTGCGAGTGTTTTTATTAAATTTGCTTTCTTTTTAACTTCCTGTCTGATTTCATTTGCAGCTGCGTCGTGCCTTGCCTTGTTTGATGAGAACGAAAAACACTTTACGTCTACGTCAAGTCGACCTTCTTTTATAATCAAGATAATCACACAGACCACTTTTAAAACACAACTTGATAAGGAACTGATCATCGAAACCTTTTCTTTTTAGTAGTTTGAATAGAAAGATCCGATAAGGCGATGTAAGCCCAATGCGCTTAAAAATGATTCTGGGTTCAGTATTCACATTATAGTTTGTACTAAACATGGGTTTTAATTATTTTTTTTTTTGTCCAGCCCTCATTCTTTATCGAAAAAGAAAACACCCCCCAAAAAAAAAAACAAAAAAAAAACAAAAAAAAAAAAACAAAACACAAATAAAACAACAAAAAACAAAAACCAAAAAACAACAAAAAAAACTAAAAAAAAACAAAAACAAAAACAAAAACAACAACAAAAAAAACCCAAAAACAAAAAAAAACACCAAAAAAAAAAAAAAAAAAAAAAAAAAAAAAAAAACAAAAAAAAAAATTCAAAATCAAAATTCACATTTATTTAAAATCCATTTTTAATAAAATCACTCAAACTCTTATTTAGCTATTTCTAAAGAAATCATTTGCGAGTTAAGTGACGGTTAGCAACGCGGAAAATAGAATAGTTATTGTTCAAACCAAGGCTCTTTCATTCGAGTTAATGCTTTGGAGAAGGACAGGAGTCATTTTCTATCCCATATGACATCTATGGACATAATATTAGTAGCCTGTAATCTTGATATGGCAACTATTCTGAAAGGAGGAGGACACTGAATTGAAAATGGCAGTGAAGGCAACCGAATGACACTCCACTATCCTTTCCAAGAACTTTTATGACGATTTACATTTTATGGGTATTAAAGGAAAAAAGGGAAGTTAAGAGCCATGATCCCCAATGCCATGAAATAGTTTAAGTTTGCTTTGAACATGAAATAGATAGGAAAATTACAATGAAAAGAAAAGAAAAAAAAATCGGAAAAAATAACAAAAATTATAACTGAAGATCGAAATAATATTTATATATTATAAATGATTTTTATTATATGAGTAATAGTATTTGGAATAGCTTAAGTTCTCAAAATTCTCTTGATGCATTTCGACTCCGAACTAATTTCGACTCGAACTAATTTCGACTCCGAACTAATTTCGACTCCGAACTAATTTCGACTCCGAACTAATTTCGACTCCGAACTAATTTCGACTCGGAACTAATTTCGACTCGGAACTAATTTCGACTCGGAACTAATTTCGACTCGGAACTAATTTCGACTCGACTCCTGAAATTTCGACTCGAACTAATTTCTTCGACTCGAACTAATTTTCGACTAATTTCGACTCGGAACTAATTTCGACTCGATTTAAAAACCCTAATTCTTAGTTCCGAATTGAAATTAGTTCTGCACCCTCTTTCAAATATATGATTAATGGACGAAAAAATTAAGAGTGAAATGGGAAAAAAATGGATTGACTAACAAATCATAAGCTGTTTTAATGTCTTTAGCCAGACTACCAGATTTAAGTGAATATTACCAAGAGAAACATGTAAGTAGGCGAAAACGGTTTTCTCAGCAATATTTTTTAGTAATAAATGTAGAGCTACATTGGACAAAACCTATGACTTGGCAAGTGCTTTTCCCGGAAATTATTAAATGAGATTCTTAGAAGATAAAAAAGGAGGAAGTTGAGTAACATTAAACTGATACGCCCCTACAGCGTTGCCTGCCGAGGTGTCCAAGATGAATGTTGAAAATTATTACAGGTTCAATGACATGTCGTTTTCAAGTGGTACATATTATAACCGAGAACTTTTAAGCTGCAGCGTATATTCAACCAATGGGACGCCACTTTGCCGTCTGCAAAGCTAACTTGTGTCTCCTTTCCAAAAAGGTTTTTATTGGTCCTGATCTGGTGGCTCAGCTCCTGTCAGTTTCCCACCGTCATAAGGTTGCCTCTCGATGTCTTTTCTATAAATACTTTCATGCTCTTCGCTATGGTACATAGAGTTTTTGAATTTAAGCGCAGCACTAGACTGGCATTGAGATGTCAATTTACAGTTGAGCTGGCTAAATGTAGCCGTAAATTCTATGCTAACAGTTTCTTCTCTCGCACTTATCGCTTGTGAAACTCCCTTCCGGCTACATGCTTTCAAGCCAACTTTAATATTCAAAAATTTAAATGCAATGTCTATCGCTATCTATTGTTCATCTGATTACTCTCGCCTCTTTCTGCTCATCATTAATGTTTCTGTTCCTAATTTTTCCACACCCTGTAACCCATTGTGTTTTAACGGTATTGCCGAATTGCTTGGGGTGATTCCGATTAAGAAAAAAAAAGACACCAAATTAACAAAACGAAGCAGAGTCTTTTTAGATATTTATATAACAGAAGAAAAAATGACGGTCCTTCATTAAGAGATATTTAAATAAGAATAGTAAACAATATTCAAGCACAGAAGATCTCTGGGAAGAAATAAAAATGATTGCATATTGAAAAGACATTAAAATCAACAGGTGAAAAACTAACGACGTTTATTCAATGTCAAAGAGTGCATATAAAAATTTATTCGGGTCTATGGGATATCGCGAATTTATAGTTCTGTGGCTTTGATATTTATTTATAAATGAACATTTACGTTGTAGTTATTTGGAATAATAAAATCCCGCAAAACATGTTATTATCAATATTTTAAACAAGATATAAGAAACTGAAACGCACATATTGCTCTGATGAATAAGTAAAGGCATGGCACCATAAAACAAAAAACACATCACGTTGAAACACCAGTCCTCTTACGATTACCGAAGTTAAGCAACGTCAAACCTGGCAAGTATCTAGATGGGTGTCCGCTTGGGAATACCAAGTGCTGTAAGCTTTAAGATGTGCGGGTGATATAAAGAGCTTACGGCCGTATCACGTTGAAACACCGGTTCTCTTACGATCATCGAAGTTAAGTAACGTCAAGCCTGGTGAGTACCTAGATGGGTGACAGCTTACAGAAGCTGGTATTCCCTAGCTTTGATGTGTGGCTGGTGAAATAGATAACGGCTCGAAATTGATTGGTGAGCTGATAAAACAGCATATCAAACTGTAAGGGTTATTTAGTACCGAAATCTGAATATTTCGTACACTATTTTACTATAAATCTTATTAATTAACTCATAGTTGGTGAAGAAGAAGGAATTCATACCTTTCCCAATGGTATTTGCGCGTAAGTGAATATAGCGAACCTCACTGGAATTGAAACTCGGCTCTCCGATTAGCAATTCCGAGCCATTATGCATTATACCATCCACACATCCAATCTTTGTTGTTTGAGATAATTATGATTTAATGATACAAGTCTTACTAATTAACCCCTGACTGGGAGAGAAGAGGTGGATTCATACCTTTCCCGAGGATATTTGTGCGTAAGTGAATATAACGAACCCAATTGGAATTGGAACTCGGCTCTATGATTAACAATTCCGAGCTGTTATTCATTACACCACCCACACATCCAAGTTTACAGCACCTGGTATTCCTAAGCAGTCACCCCTCTAGGTACTGACCAGGTTCGACGTTGCTTAACTTCAGTGATCGTATGGGAACTGGTGTTTCAATGTGATGTGGGCATAAGCCGTCGTAATTGGAAACCAAAGAGTAATATTCTTGTTTTTTTTTTTTTTTTTTTACAGACAATTTAGCACCTGGCCGTGAAAGGCTGGGGGAAGGCTTTTCTTCGACTCTCCTGATTATGTATAAAGTATTTTTTATATATAACTCATTTTGGAATTCATTTTTTTTGGGGGGTTATTTTATTCTTTCCTTTCGTGGTATTAAGGTATTTGTATATCACTCATTCAAATCCCATAGACTACACTAAAGAGTATGCGACCACAGTTCTCAACATGTTGCTAATGTAGTTTCCGTAGGAAGTAGTTTTTTCACGGGATTGTTTTGGCAGATCCATGCCCAATCCGTTTGGAATTCAGAATTGTCCTTCCCCTAGACTAGTTGCCAATCAAGGCCAAAGAGCTCAGTCTGACTTACTAGTTAATCCATAACTACGGGAAGAATGGAAGGATTCAAATCTTTTCCAAGATATATTTGCGCAAAAATGAATATAACGAATAAGAAATGAATATAACGAATGAGACTTGAATTGGAACCTGGCCCGCCGATTTCTCGTTCCGATCGCTTAGCCATCGCGCCACCTGCATTTTATGAATATATTAATGTCTATAGTGGACTTTTGGAGAGTGGAGAAGATAAACATTTCTTCTCTCTTTCCAAGCATCTCATTAAACTCTTCGTCTAGAATCCTATGCTCACACTCTGCACTTATACCAGCAGTTGCCGAAATTACATTTGTCTGAGCAGAAAATGAAAAATATTTTATTATTCACCGACAAGCTAAGCGCCTTTGCTGAAAAAGGACATGTAGGTTGGTCTGTTGTTAAAAATGAATTTATGCTGGAGAATTATCCTGAAGCAAAAAAAAAAAAAAATGAAAAAGAAATTAAACGTCTTAAATATGTTAGAACTTTTGCCAAGAAATTCCAACGAAAATATTTCACCAAAATTATTCTCTTAATGATGTATAGTGGGCTTGCATAATAAAGCCAAGCGGACATTTGTGGTCTTTAAGTCTCCTGAATGATTTTCAATTCAATTAACGGTTATAAAGATAGACAAAATTAATTGTTATTTGTACTTAAGATGAAGATTAAAACAAAACTTTCATATTTCGAATCAAAAAAAATAAATAAATAAATATTGTGGGTCTCACCCTAATCCTTGCCCTAGAAACACTGGTCTACAGTGAAAAGCCCAAATTCCTCCAAAGAACCTAAATAATTTTGCATTTAACTTTCTTTGGGGGGATTTTCAGTGTCAAAAATATATTCTTACCCAGCAAAAAAAAAAAAAAAAAAAAAAAGAAAAAAAGAAGAAAAGAGATAGAGGTCTAAATAATGATTTTCTCATAAATATAAAAAAAAAAACTTATGTCGAAAAGTTCTTAGTGTCGGAAATGGGTAATGATCAATTTAATATATGTCTATCTCTCTAAGATAAGGTATTATGGTTTACATTATTTGAACTGTTATCCTCATCTTCATTGCCATATTCACAACGTTTCGGCCGATGTACGCTCCGGCTTTCTTCAGGTGATTGGAATTTCGAACCGAACCTTTTATTTAATCCACCGGAGTAGATTGTTCTATACCCAAAGAGATGCGAGTTCAATACAAGGCTACAGTAGTGGTGAAAAAAATAGCTTGGAGAGTTGAATCAAAGGGAAATAACTGAGACATCCGGAAGGCACGAGTTTTGATTAACTTCAAACAATCATGACTTGAAAAATACTTAGAACAAACTTAAACCATTTCTGGAATCTTCAGACAGTCTACTTACAGACAAGATATAGCGTATATCATTTGGGAACGGTTATAAAGATAAAAAAATAGACAAAAATGTCCGCTTGCAAGCTCACTGTGTGATATACAGATCGATTTTACATTTTTCTTTTCTATCTTATTTGAAGTGATAAAACTCTTAATAATAATTTAGTAAATATTGCCTTAAGTTCAAAGACGAAGTGTTTTCCTGCTTCCATGAATTAATATCCCAATCTTCTTGAAAAGCATGTTTCGTTATTCCTTTGTGCTTTCGAATTTATAACGTAAAAATGATATTAGAAACAAAAAGTGGACCTGGACTACAGTGTGATATCAACACTTGTCTATTACAGTGAAATTGACAATTTCATCCCAAATGAATAATAATGAAGAAATGAAGATGTTCCCCCAATGGATGTAGAAGAAACCAAGATGAGGAAGTTCTAAGGAAAATAGAAACTAAAATGAAACTATTGTTAGCAACCAAAGACAGAAAGCTGAAATTCTGGAGAAACAATGAAGAAAATTAACACTTACAGTGTACATTGAAGGCCAAAGAAATAAAGTAACGACTGACGACATGTTTGTGCAAATGGATGGAGGAACGAGTACCACAAAGACAAAGGAGCAAGCATTGCTTAAAGCAACAAAACCAGGAAGCTGTGGAGGACAGTCTTTAAAGAGAAAGAGAAAAATATAACCTACTTGACAAGTTTGTGCAAATGGATGGTGGAGCAAATACACTAAATACAAAGAGGGTTCGTAAAAGAGCGAGTATTTCTGAACAAATCACGGATCCGAAGGTCAAAGTTAGTTTTTTTTTCTTTTTTCGTTTGAGTATAAGAACGAATGTTTCCGCTGATGTGCTCTGCTTAATGAGGAAGGCCAGAAAACACATTGGATGATTGGTCAGGATAAAAACAACAAAGACGAGGACATTAGAATGAATATTTCGCAGAATAAATCTTTCGAAAACACAAAGGTCAAAGTTTTTTCATCCGGTTGTTTCTTTTTAATGTACATTAGGCCCGAAAGGTCATTTCTGGTTGAGAGAGGGAGAGGGAGGAAAAAGAGGGAGAGGGAGGAAAAAGAGGGAGAGGGAGGAAAAAGAGGGAGAGGGAGGAAAAAGAGGAATCGAGTTTTGCTCTGACTGGAGCTTCTAAAATTGAATTCAAGAATCGGTCCAGACATTGTTTATATTTTATGACCATTGATTATTATGGCGCAAGGCCAAAAAAGATAGATTGTATTGCGTCAATCCTCCTAGTCGTAAAAGCCAATATGTCTCATTTCATGTGTCAAAATAGGCAATGTTATGTAGCAAATAGCGTCGTTAGTTTAACACACAAAAAATCGGAACTATGGAGGACGTTCCGTTCGCTCGAATCCCAATTTCCGAAGCGTTTGAACAGTGTGAGTAGCAGTATATGCGAGCAAATTGTCATGGAAAACAAATCACTATTCGACAAAAGACATGCGTTGTGCTTCCAATTGCAGACTTCAGCTTGTCCCCGGTATCACACTATAATGTATGTTATTTACTGTTGCGCCTACATAATGTTCTTTGTGCATACCTAAATAAAAACAAAAAAGTATGAGTTTTCCTGCGAATGGTTGACTTCTGAATTTTCTTTGGGTTGATGATTGCGGATGCTTCCATTCCATACTTTTGCGTATTCTCCTCGGCTTGGCTGGTGAACTCGGGTTCCATCTCCAATTATTCCTTTCAAGAAACCATCGTCATCCCAATGATAGCGAAGCAATTAAGAGTGGACAGATTTTTAAACGTCTTTTTTTATCAGTTCACCCCAAGCAAGGCACACTTTATGAAATCCAAACCCGAGTGTAGATGATTTCATACGCAGAACGATTGTTACTCGACGTAGATTTGTCATATCATTCATAGAATTCCGCTTTTCGTTAGAACCTTTGTGCAGATTTATTCAATGCTCTCGTCAGTAGTGTCTGTTGATAGGTGTTGATGTCCACCGGACCGAAGTTTTACATCCGTGTGTATCTGTGTATTTAACGGATTTGATTTTTACGGTTTATCAACCCCTTATTGGTTATTTTAAGCCGGGATATTTCGTATTGTTGAATGACCCGGAAACCCAATCCTAAACAGGAAACAATAGCTAAAACTTTACTCCTGTTCCGAAGATCGGTGGAGGGCGAATGTGTGTGTGTGTGTGTATGTATATATATATATATATATATATATATATATATATATATATATATATATATATATATTTTTTTTTTTTTTTTACGGCTTATCAATCCCTTTGTGGTTTATTTAAAGTTGAAATACATTTTGGATTGCTTACATTAGCCGGTGTTTCCAAGCGCTCATTTCATCTAAGTACGGGCTCAAGATTGCTTAACTTCGATGATCGAACGAAGTCCGACGGTATGTCCCGAAAGTAAGTTATAACTGTTAGTATACAGGTAAAATATTGTGCATATGTTAGCAGCTGAAGTAAATTCATTTTCCATGTAGTCGCCATCAATATCTTTATACCTCTCCCATATTATCACTGCCTGGTGACACGTGGCACATAGGATCTCTTTCGGATTGTAGGAGGTCATTTACTGTACCCCGTTTTCCTAAGCGTTCATTGAAGTTAGTGTGATTTGACCGTAAGCAAAAAAGACAGATCGATTGATCGATTTGTGGGATATGCTATAGTGCACGCATCAATGTCTTCATCAGATGGCAACTCAGGGAGCCTCAGCAATACCTCATGATTTCGCCATTTCCTATTTTTTGACTAAATTTGACCAAATATGATGCTGATTGGTTAAAGCATCATCAGTTGGAAATTATAATATTTTCCTATAAATTGCATACAATATAAAAACTTTACATTACAATAACATTACACAAACCACTTTCACCACATTTTGTCCGTAATTACGACTTCCATTGGATCAGTTATTTGACTGATGGGCAGTAAATTTAAGGTAGAAGAGTCTAGACATATTTTCATTTTTTTTTTAATTTCGTGCCAAGACAGTAACAAGTTATTTGTCAAGATAACTAAGTTGAGATATAATACAGGGACAATTAGATTAAAATGTATAAATGTGAAAATAATCAAAATTTCGCTTTGCTAATTATAAACTTAAATAATATCAGCCCTTCTATATGGTAATGAATGCCAGTCAATTTAACAAATGAAAAAGAGACTTGACGCAACAGAAATGTGGTTCTACAGAAGAATACCATAGATCGAACATGTGAGCAACGATGAAATTTAAAAAAAAATGGAGGCAAAAGGGACACTTATGCTTGGAAAATTTAATAATTCACAGAATACTTTGAAGGCAAGAGGACAAAGGAAAACAAGACATAACCTATCTAGCGAACTTGATGAAATAGATGTCCACGCAAGGTTTAGAAGAGTTTAGTAAGAGCTACAAAGGACAGGAAATTGTGGAGAGCTATGATTACCAACGTCCTGAAGGATTAGTGCACATAAAAGAATTCTACTTTGTTTTTACAAAAGTATGCTGAGAATCCTACAGAAGCGAGGAAGAACCCTGACAGAAAATGGAAACAAAGAGATGGCTAAATTTCCGAGACGGATTTAACAATCACATGGCATAGCGAAAGTAAAAGGGACAAGTGAAGGCAGCGGGTCGGAAGGCTTATCAAATGGACAAGAGGTTATGGAGAGTCTACTTCCTGGTGGGATACAGCACATAGAAGAATTGTTTCCTGAATTGATAACCATCTTGCACTTCTACAGTAACGAGATTTAATAGGTTGTGTGCGTGCATGCAAAGTTTTCCAGTAAAAATATATTATGCTGTCTTCAGTTTTTCATGTCAAAAGAAGAGAGAGGGCAGGGAGGCCAGCCAGAAAGAGAGAGGGGGGCCAGCCAGAAAGAGAGAGGGAGAGAGATAAGCGCTGGAAACTTTTACACTTTATTCTCTCATTTTGTTTCTGTTGGTTTTTAGCGCAACTCTCAAACATTTATTTAACAACGTGGATAACGAATATAAACGAATAAGTCAGTGATCTGTGCTTTATCATAAAAAGAAACAGAAATAAGATGAACAAAAATGTGAATATTATAGTGTTATACTCAATTCTATTCATTACATGAAATAATTATATACCAACATATAATAGTAATAATATGATGTTTCACCAGGCGTGCTTGGTGAATTAAGATGGTTACAGTAAATATCCATGCAGTATCACAATTTTATTTATGACTTGTCGGACCTTGTCCAATTAAGCACGTCTTTTAGGGGCTGACACACTATGCATTTATGTTCATGAGGTGTAGTAATCTGGGTGAATCATGGTTGAGAGTTGGGGGAGTTGTTTTAATTTTGAAGACTTCAGAACAAAGTGGATTCCACTTGTGTTTTAACCTGGGGAAGGTTACTGAATAGAATAATCGCACAAAGGTTGGTAATGATGATAATACTCAGGACAAGAGCAACACAGAAGAAGTAGTCAACTGCTAGAAGTGAGTCAAGTGATTTCCACAATGAATCTCCAACTGTAGGATATCTACCAACTGCCCCACGCGGTCAGATGTGGCACAAGGTCGAATTTAATGTGGGGTATCCGAGCCCGAAGGCTCGGCCAAAAATTCTCCGTAGACCCCGTATAGAACGGGGCCGGGTAGCTGTTTCCCCTAGACAAGACTCGGCCCTTCGACTAATCTTCGTCTGGGGATCCTCTCTGCCTCCGGGCAGAGAATTTGACCAGCACAGCTTGAGATGAATCTCCAACTGCAGACCAACATACAGTATTTACGACTGTATTTATGTGAATGGGAACATATCCATTATCGTCCGTAGGTATGCTACAACAACTTGCATATCAAAGCCTATCACCATAACGCACATATTTGACTGTGATTCATGTGCCTTGTGTGACGGTTACACACCTGGCCCAGGGTCGAATCCCTTGGTTACGGCGCCAACTGTGACGTCGCTCCTCCTGGTCGCTCCTCCTGGTTCCAAGCGTGCCGCTCCAATCCCTTGGTTGGATGATCACCAGCCTCGCCTTTCCCAACTCGCTTCCAATACCTGGTCACTAAAGCAACTGTACCGATCTCCGGTCTGTCTACCCACGCTGTGTTTAGATCTTAGACAGACGGGACCAGCAGGGATTGGGGCCGATACAAGTTGAGTCCGACGGGGGTGGCAAAACACAAATAAAAGAGAAAATAAACTCACGAGACAAAAAGATTGCTGATGAAAAAAAGGGTAACAACCTTTTATATCTTAATGTCCGTTACATAAAAACAAAATTGTTCTCAATTCCGGACCCGCTCTGTGGACTATGGCACCAAGCTTCTATCACACAACCTAAAGATTTCGAATTGCCTACTCTTTAGAATTGTGTATGTCGGGTGTGGTTTGGTTCGACACTGGGGCTAATTTCTATCGATCATTCGCAGTTGATTCATCTCTTCGACTTGAGTTGTATTTCTTCTTCTTCGTCGACTTAGGCTGGAAGTTCTCTTGTCTTCGACTTGGGCTGGAAGGATCTCTTGCCGCAACTCAGCCGCAACTCTCTGTCGTCCGAGGTGATCTCTTCTCGCTGCCGTCCGGGGCTGAACTTCTGTCTTCGACTTGGGCTGGAAGGATTTCTTGTCTGAGGATTCTCTTGCCCGCAAAGGGGCGAGTGAATCGGGCCTGATGCCCGCGTTCAGGCTCTATCCCTGCCCGCGGTCCAGCTGCAACTCTCAACTCAACTGATTTCTGTCGACTGGGGTCCTGCTTTTATTGACGCCGCAACAAACTGGGGTGGGTCTGTCGGCGTCAGGGTTTTCTCAATAACTCCAAAAGTCGCATTATTTTTGATTTCCCATTATCGCTATTGTTTTCACCCCTACTTCCTCACAGTGCCCTTTGTGGGGAGGTGCACACCCATCTCTCTTAGTCTCTCGTATGTCAGGTGACCGTTTTTCGAGCAATGGTTCCTGATCGGGCATTTCTTTCTCTTCTTTTCTGCAGATCACGTGACCGTTTCCGACCAATTGTTATTGATCGAGCATCCTTTCTCCTCCTTTCGGGCGGGGTTACATCGTTCTTGTTTTTAAAAAAACAAAATCCAATTTTGCCTTTTCTGCACGTACGAAAAATGACAATCTTGGCTTTCTCTCACCTGGGCTCTGTCAAACAGCCCGCCGCTAATTAGATGTGACTTCAGGGAAGAATATTGGCGCTATCTGTGAACTGAGACAATCGTCCCCTTCACCTCCCGTCTTTGTCAGACCCGACAGTCAGAAAATCTTAATTATCTACATTGAAAATGTTCCCACTTTATTATCGTAGGTTTCTAATTCTTAATAGGTCAGGATCTGTATATAGTTCCACGGGTCCTCCCTCAACCCAAAAGACACTTTTTCTCCGATTAAAAAAAATTTCGTTTCTATTGTTCTAAAAAAATTTCCTTTTACTCCAAATTGATAATGAGTCTTTCTACGCAAAAGTAGGTCAGATGTTTTGACCGATATCTGGTTTTCATCAAGCGGCCCGTTTTGATATCATGTCTTTTTTTTTTTTTTCTTCTTATTATTTCTAATTCTATTCTTCCAATTGTCTTTAAAAAATTCGGCCACACGCAGGCCAAGATATCTTTCTGACTCGTGTTTTTGTTAATGACCGCTTTTTGTATTTCTCGACCTCTCTCTTTTGCTTTTTCTCTTTTTCTTCCTCTTCTTCCCTTAGGATCGTCTAAGTACAATCTTAGTGAATTATTTTCAACTCAATTATTTTCCGTTTTAAAAAAAATCAACAACCTGTTTAGTAAACAGAGTAAGAAAAAATTAAATCATATTTCTATGAATATTTCTAATAATGCAAGGTGCCACACTTGTATACCCTTAGAGTGTGCATCATGATTCTAATGAGCTTTGTATGCTGGTATCCATGCGCCACTTTTCGCTTACTCAATAATAAGGCATATGAAAAGAAAAAGTGATCGTTAGTAACCACATGTGAAGAAATTATATTAAAATACACTAGACGAGTAAATATTTTGATAAAACTGTCAACCATATAACAAAAGTGCAGCAAATTGACTACAAAAACCAAAACTGATATGACCGGGTAGGAACGGCAGTTCACTGGCAACTGAGTAAGCAATTTTGATATGGCTAAAGAAGGCAGTAGTATATGCACGAACTAGCTGCTCACCTAAAAGCCAAAAAATAAAATCCTATGATACTTCGAAATTCAAGCTGATAACCCAATCCAGGTCAGAAGACTAGATCTAGTCATCGTGAACAGAGAAAAGAATTGACAACGAGAGAATGTCGCTATTTTAATAGACAACAGTAAGTCTAAAGTGAACTGGAAAGGTATTTAGGTCTTGCTAAAGAACGAAATGAATTATATGACAGTTTTTGAACACTCGGAAAGTGCTTTAAGAGATAGGAAAAATTGGAACACTTCAGATAAGAGCATTGCTTAACTCATCTAGAATATTGATAAAAGTGCTGGAGTTGTGAGAAGATAAGCTCTCACGTGATTAATTCTTTTATGTGCTGTGTCCCCTAAGGATGTAGGCGATCATGGCCTTCCACATCTTGTCTTTTGTAGCTCCTAATAAGTTTTATCTTTGTTGTTTTTCCCAAACCCTGTTCTACCATCCATTTAGTCAAGCTTATCACGCAATGCTTTCCTCTGTCTCTCAATCTGTTCTGTTGATATCAGTTTTTTTTCCAAGCCCCCCTTCCTTACATACACCAGAAATTTCATTTGCCTCTTTCTGATGGTAAGTATAAGTTTCCTTTTTGTTTCCATTTTCTCCAAAAACCTCGTTGTTGTTCACATGTTCGGTCAATGGTATCCTTAGCATATTTCACTACAGAATTTAAAAAGAAAGTTAAATGGACTTCTCATTGAGCAACTTCAGAGTTTCACATTGATTTTACTCGTCAAAGTCAAATGTTCGATAAAACTATTGAAATTATTATCAGATCTCATATTTAAACGCCTCAGAATAAAAGGTACACATAAATTTCACATTTAAAATTCATACCACGTTAGAGTTGTTAAAACCGTAACATTTAAATTTAAAACCAGTTAAAAATTTTTTTTAATTTTTTATGTCTTTATCTTATTTTATATCACCAAATTTAAATTTCACTCTATCTACACATATTAACCTATTTAACCTACATATATATATATATATATATATATATATATATATATATATATATAAACAGAGGATGTCTGTATGTCATACTTTTTCACTAGAGATCGATCCAACCGATTTTGATCAAACTTGGCACATACATTGTACAATGTAAGAGAGGTTCTCAGTGTGAAAATCGATAATTTAAAAAAAAAATCACTAATCCATAAAGCCGATCAAAAATCGATAAATTCAACTTTTTTCCTCCGATTTCGTAGGTTACTTACATCATGACGAGCTCAACGATACCTCATTTTTATTTCTCCGCCACTGCATTTAGCGAAAAACGAAAAATCGATTTCAGCACAAATTTTAAACTAAAACCTCCCTCAATTTCCAAGCAATCTAATACAAACTTCATTCAATTGTAGCCAACAATAAATTGATTGTTTAACAGTCATTTAACTTGATAATTGATAATATCCACCCATATAGTGAAAACTCGCGTAAATAGCGAAAAATGGCGATTTTTAATGGTCTCTTATTTTTCGTTGATATTTCAACCAATTTTCATCAAACTTAATTGATTTATAAATGTATCCTCTTTTACATCCCTGGTAGCATACTGACAAACTGAATTTCAAATCTTCAAAATAATTGTGGTCTGAAGTGGGTCTTCATGCTGCCTGTTTTACTCCTTCATGTCCTCGGCTAACTTCAATTGAATAAATACAGTCTACTGTTATATTAGTAACTGCATTAATTCAAAATATTTTTAATGAAAGCACTTTAAAGTAATTGAAGAAAGACTGTTACATCTAAACATGATGCTGTTTTTGCTCCATTCTAATTGAACGCTTTTTCTGATCGACTAGCTTGGTATGGTTGCTAGTGCATAATAATGCAAGCTACTCACATACGTAAAATTATATAATTATAAAATTCAGGTGAACATAATTTCTGACAATAAAGTGCTTAATATTTGACTAAAGCAGTGATTCTCAAGCAATGACACACCTTAGAGTAAATCTTATGAAATTAAACCAGAGTTTAAAAAAAAAAAAAAAAAATTGAACTTATTCTATTTCAATGTTTCTCTTTAACTACTTGTGCGGCTTATTTCGTGTAAAACCTGTGCCTGGTGTTTTTTTTCGGAATTTCTTTAATATTTCATCGGATCTGCGATAAGAAAACGCTCATTTCACCTGCAGTTGAGCGTATTCTTTCTCGCTTCTTAATTAGATTAATTACGCTTCTCAACCCTAAATAACATAAAAAGTAGAATATCACAATAAAACTGATAAAGCCTTAACAGCTAATGCGAGATATTCCTTTTGTATTGAAATCTAAAATGTATCAATGGGTACTGTCGAATGTTTTATTTTGAGCGCTTGATCACTAGAAATGATGGTCAATTCTACTTCACATAAATTAAGTTCAATATTAGAAAGAACATTTATGAAGGGATTTCGAATCTAATCATACTTACGCGACACACTAGTGTACCGCGGTACAGCTGTTGAGATTCACTGGACTAAAGCAATAATTATTGGATCAGAAGTAATCCCTCGTCAAGATTTTAGATAAAAATTCTTATCGAATATCCTGACGATTGATGAATGAAAAAATTACGAAATTAAGAGTTCACACAATATATAGGCACAGTGGGGGTAACAGTTTGCGGCTCGGATTAAGGAATTGGAGAGTGAAATTTGAATTCCAGTGCTAACCCTTCGGAAAAGTACGAATCCATCTCTTCTCCCACAGTTATGGTTAAATAAGTGGACAGCTTTGGGTGGAAGACGTTCTATGAGAACGACAACTCTGAATTCAAATGTATGTGTACAGATTATATATATATATATATATATATATATATATATATATATAGAGAGAGAGAGAGAGAGGCACAGAGAGAGAGAGACAGAGGCACAGAGAGAGAGAGAGAGAGGCACAGAGAGAGAGAGAGAGACACACACACAAACACATAGATAGATAGATATAAAGTGATCAAAATTTTACTATTTATATAGATTTGTTTCGGAATCACTTTCAGTGTTATTCTTTTCCAAGACAATTTTATTTTTATTTCTTTTTAAATTAATTTGCTACAAAACATGACCCCCACCCCGCCCCTGCTGCTGCATATAACATTATCCCGGTTTGTCGCGCAGTTCCAGAATCCACAAAAGTATTTTATAGGCTGCCTAGCTTTTCAAGTGACAAAATAGTTGACCGACAGTCTCACAATATAAGGACACAATAGTAAGGATGGATATCATTTTTTTTTTTTTTTATCCATCGGTCGTGGAAGAATTTTACACTGAGAAGGTCGCCCCATTAAATGTCACACGGAAATGTTGGGTCAGGATTGGGGCTCCGATCGGGTGTTCGTTTATGTGTCAACGGTATTATGCCATTCAGAAGGGCTGGTATTGTTTTCGACATGTGTATAGCAGCTCGGATTTAGACATGAAAAACATACCTATGCCGAGTTTAACCAGCCACAACCCAGATTTCTAAAGTCTTGTCAAAATACGTTTCAGGGGTATATGGACAAAGGTATGCACGCACACATACGGCCAACAGTTTTCCAGCCGAAAGCATACAATTTTAGAAAATACAAAAGATGACTGAAATATAACAGCGCATCCAATATGTTGGTATTAGAAATAGACTGGTATCACTGAAAACTGAAGCTGTACAAATTATATATGACGAAACTTGCATCCTATTGGCAATAGCACAAAGAAAACATTGAAAATGGCTAATAGATTAGCCGAAAGTCCTTGAAATTAATAATCATCTGGACAAGTTACATAGTCTTCATATTCAAACAATAGAAAACAAATACTGTCAGTCAATTTTAATGAAACGTGTATTAGAGAGGGGTTACTGATACAAAGATGGTTATAAACGATTTTATTTAAAAATGCTACTTACTTAAAATAAAATCATTTATAACCATCTTTGTTCACCAACTGATGAGATGCTTATGTTTAGGCATCGAAACAAATATGCATCTTTGTAGTGATTACTTGTTTGTTTGTAATAACTTATAATAACTATTGCACTACTTTTGGTATTGAGTCCTCTTTTAACTTAATTTTATGAACGTTTGATTTTATATTCTTTTTGTTCTCATTATATATATATATATATATATATATTATGCGCGTTACTTATTGGCAAGTGCCCAATATCAGTTTAAGAGCTAAAATATTCAGTTGTTTGGATATTAGTTTTTAACTCATATCCATATAATTGAATATATATATATATATATATATATATATGTATGTGTGTGTGTGTCCATTAAAAATAATGCTTGAAGTAAGAAAATACATCGGATTTTAAAAAAAATTTTCATAAATTCTTTAGAAACCGCTTTGTTTATATTTTGGATACGAAACTGAGCAGATATGCCATAGCACCTGTTTTCATAAAACTCATTCTTGACAATGAAACTTATAGCATTATTTTCTGGTGCGTGTATATGTATATCAATAAGTATGAAAATAAATGAAAGTGAAAAAATGAAATACAAGCAATAAATAAAATAATGAAGAAAAAAAAAAAAAAAAGATATACGTTTCCCATGATACTAGTAGTAAAGGAACCGGACATATGAATATCCCACTTAGCTTCGTCAAGTGCTACTAGGCGGCGCTAGTTAAGTCTATAAAAAGATCAACATTTTCCTTTTTCTACCTTGCTCGAAAATGTAGCAACACGTGGTAATATTCCAAAACTATCTCTGAAGTAAATCTGCCTTTTCTTTGATGTTTCCAAGGCTGATTTGGGATCGAATATTATAACGATGCTTATCCTTAATTACCCTAATTTCTGAGTAAAAAAGTAGACGGACATACCCCAAAAACATTGAGAACTTTGTTTCACTCCGGCTTACGTAAGAGAATAAACGGTCCGTGGTAGAAACCCAAGTTTTTGTTTGTATGTTTGTTTATTACATGTGGATACGCACTCACGTAAAATACACCTATAAAGTTACTCCAATTACTTTCCTTAAAAAAAAAAAAAGAAAAAAACGCCACTAGATGACGCTTTCTGAACCTATAAATACACTGTAATATTTTCTATCATTCTGCTTTTTATATTTTCCTTTGACACGCTAGGATGTAGGTTTATCGTGAAAACGCGTTTCCTATATTACGAAACGCACACGTACGTAACTTCATTTCCTCTAGGACTTCTACACCTTTTATATACACGAACAATTCACTTATCTTTAAATGTTCTCATATATTTCATTGTATTGTCACATACATTCATATTGTCTTTGTCGCTCGCAGAATACATTATCGTTTATATATTATATATATATATATATATATATATATATATATATATATTAGTTTTCGTTGTTTCCTTGTATTTTATTACTCGGACTCACATACCGAGTCCACCATTTTTGTTGTGGGATAAACCAACACGTAACTAACTTTAAATTCCATAAAAGCATTCCCTATAGACGAAGGATATTTGTTTTTACAGTATAATCTTTGTCGGTGCAAAAAGTGGTGAATAGTTACTACAGAGATCGAATCAACTAATAACTATATGTCAGGCATCAATAACTCGTTAGTCTGTATGTATACAAGTTGTTTTTATCGGATTCGTCGTTGTTTTGGTTCTCGTTGTCTGCCTCAGAAGCACAACTACCCGAACACTTGAACACTGGAACATGTACTCCAGGCAACTGTTTCTACTGCCGTAAAAAGAGGGAAAGAGGTAAGGATGTTTACAGTCATATCAAGCAACCTCCGACTTTTCTTTTTTGACAAGTCTTCATTTAGAAGACAAACTCATTTTCGTGTTTCGTCATATTAACCGAACGTTTTGCTTTCATAACGTTGGGAAAATAAACCTGTCATATCGCTGAATATAGATTAGAAGAGAGGGAATTAATTAACTGAAGTGCATTTGTATAAATTAGAACTCGGACCAGCTGAAATACCAATTGTGATTTCAATTATAATGATAAAGACGAACAGGTGGTCTTTTGTCTAAGAAAGGTTTGTCTTTGCAATCGTTGTTCGTAGTGTCTGGTCGATGTTTTCTTAGCGAATGAATAGATATGAAACTAATTAGACAATATGAGGCGCGCGCGCGCACACACACGGTTGATAAAAAGTTATTGAAACGATTATTCCAAATACAATCACAAATTTGGTCATCTGGTCAGATTTTGAGAAGCGAGTTAGGACAGAGAAGAGTTTTAATTAATTCTTCGCTCTTATCTACATCCCTTCTTCAATTTTATACACAATTATGGATAGAAAGGAGAGAGAGATTTTCGGGCACACACACGAGAGAGAGAGAGAGAGAGAGAAACAATTTTCAAAATCTGACCAGATTACCATGCATCAGAGTTCATTTAGAAATAGTTAGGCCGGGGTGGTTTGCCACTACCCATCGTGTACATGCATAACCATAAGCCCAACCAAAAATGATTACGTACAAAATGAAATTAATTCTTCTCTCGTATCGACACTTCTCAAGTACACAATTATATACAGTTATATACAGTTAGAGAGAGAGACAGAGACAGAGAGAGGGACTGAGAGAGAGAGAGGGACTGAGAGAGAGACAGAGAGTGACAGAGAGAGAGAGTGAC
Source organism: Acanthosepion pharaonis (assembly GCA_903632075.3). NCBI lineage: Eukaryota > Metazoa > Mollusca > Cephalopoda > Sepiida > Sepiidae > Acanthosepion > Acanthosepion pharaonis. The sequence continues at coordinate 3,677,637 of CAHIKZ030005532.1, forward strand.
AGAGAGAGAGAGAGAGTGACAGAGAGAGAGAGAGAGAGAGAGAGAGAGAGAGAGAGAGAGAGACAGAGACTCAGAGAGAGAGGGGGACTGAGACTCAGAGAGAGAGAGAGGGGACTGAGACTCAGAGAGAGAGAGGGGGACTGAGACTCAGAGAGAGAGGGGGACTGAGACTCAGAGAGAGAGGGGGACTGAGACTCAGAGAGAGAGGGGGACTGAGACTCAGAGAGAGAGGGGGAGACTCAGACTCAGAGAGAGAGGGGACTGAGACTCAGAGAGAGGGGGACTGAGACTCAGAGAGAGGGGGACTGAGACTCAGAGAGAGGGGGACTGAGACTCAGAGAGAGAGGGGGACTGAGACTCAGAGAGAGAGGGACAGAGTTACGGACACACAGGATAGAGAAATTAATACGAATTTTTCAAAATCTGACCAGATTACCAGATGTCAGAATTCATTTGGAAATAGTTAGGCTGAGAACGTTTACCACAACTCGTCGTTTACATGTGTAAAACCATAAGCCCGGCCAAAAAGGGATTACGTGCAAAATGAACATTGTGAAGTTGATCTGGCCGAGAACTTTCCTGCATTATTTTAGATGAATGGTAATAAAATATCGGTGTCAAAAGCGTCAATAAATCTGAAACTAAACCAACAATTCGTCCATTTTGTCGAACATTAAAATGTAGCTTTTTGCAGTGAAAGATTTCATCACAAAGCTCTAAACCCTTGTGACCTGACGGCATCCAACAGACGCCATTGAGCAATAAAAAATAAACAAAAATTTATGGACCGTTTCTTTATCCAATGACATTTTCCCTCGTCTTTTTAATAAACTTGTTACTTTACAGCCTCTACGCGCCGTGCGTGACATCCAAATGTACCCCCGCCAGAATATTAATAGTCTCATTAAGATTGAAAATGTTAGTGACACTCAAATCTAGATAAATTCATCAATAAAGAAAGCCGTTAGTTTAACAATGTAAGCGCACGTATAAACGTATATTGATACGTAGATTTTAATTTACAGTTGGATCTTTGTATTCACGAGTATCACAACTGCAAAAACTTGCAATTCCCTAATTATTATTACACTTGCAGCAATACAAATCGATGGAGAAGCCTTCATTGTTTCTTTAAATATTTACGCAGTCATTAACACAAACATCTATTATAATAAATAGAAATGTCAGTGTGTCACACTTTTTCAACTTTACTCTTAGAAACCGTAGCCCAACATATCATACCATTCTGGAATCAGGCCGACTCTATGAGCAAATTAAAAACATTCCGGGTAGGAACCGGACCCTCAATCCTGAAATTTTGGATTCCCAAGTTTTCATTACTGCGATTGTTTTCGGAGATTTTTTTTACGTGATTTTTGGCGACGAATTTTTTGTCCGATAACAATTTTTATAACTTGGAAATAAATTTGGGAATAATTGAAAAAAATTTGGGAATAATTGAAAAATTGCAAAATCCAGCGAAAGTCACCCATGAAATAAAAAATAATTGTCCGCAAAGTAAGGAACGACATACATTAAATTTTCTTTAAATTAAGTGGCGGTGAAAGAATTATCGTTGAACTTTTAAAAAGGTAAGCTTAAATATTAATGCAATACTTAAATGTATCGATCAATTTTGACTTCTGTAGTTTATTGTTGCCTATTGCATCTACTTCTCCCTACCAATCAAGAGCACACTGCAAGACTTAGCTTAAATGCCGCTCGATAGGGCGGCTTTTAAGCTAGTTTAAAAATATATTCAATTTTCTTTCGTTTTCCATTTAATTTTATACATAAATCAGAGTATTCGTCTGAGTACACGATTTACTTAACAATTGTATTTCAATTTGACTAAATCTAAAGTAACATTCAAAAAAAAAAAAAAAAGCGATACAGGAGGTTTAAAATGCTTTTTTTTTTTCACGAAAAAATCTTTCTTGAAACTTTAATTCCAAATTAATAGATTAAATTTAATATTCAAAATATTTTAGTGTATTTCAAATTGAGTTGAAATTGGAATCTTTTTTCTTCTCGTTCATCCATACTGACAAACAAGTCAGCTACAAATAATTATCTTAAAAAAAAAAAAAAAAATCTTTAAAAAAAAAAAAAAGATATACTTTTTTGGAAACCTTATTTTAAAACAATCGATTTAAAGTTTTAATTAATTTTAATTCAAACAAATATTACATTTAGTTTAAAATATATCAGAAAAGTATTTTATTTGTTAACACGAAGGATGTGTTTTCCTGACGTGTTGAATAATTTATTTACATCATGATACGTGGAAAATTTAAGTAAAGGAGACATAATTGAAAGAATTTAATGTGACAAGAACGCCTTTATTACATAATGGTTTCTTTTTTAACTACCCAGTAATTTTTTTTTTTACATATTTTTATTTATTTTGCCTTAATAAGCAAAATGCCAAAATTATGCAAGAAGATTCTCCCAACAGAGTTTTAAAATCATCATGTAGGATAGTTTCCTGGAAAAAAGTATAACGATTATTTTTATTATTAATACACACCGCTCTGAGGGATGAGCTTCTGTAGCGGTCTCTAAGTGAGGATATTTCATCACAGTTAAATAAACAGAACTTTAAAAAAAGTCCGTGATTTTTCCAAGAAAATCTTTCCATTCTTTTACCATTCAAATCTGTGTGGTACTAAAATTAGGGTTCCCTTACCCTCTAGACAGATCAGTAGGACTTTTGATTCCAATTACAACAGACGTGAAAATTTAACAACTACAAAACCCAAGAAAAACCAGTATCCAAATCTCATCACCCGTTACGCAGTTTAATCATCAAACGAATTCAGGTCGGAGACATTCAAGGAAGTTGAACAAAAAAAATACATAATACAAATAATCATAAAACTAAAACATGTAACTGTGTCACATATCACAAATTAACAGAAACCAATCAAAATATGTCTGTAAATTAATTGCCAACACATAATTATATAAAAAGAAATAACATCTCAATTCGATATCCTGTTGTGTTTTCTGATACAGGTTCTACCCCCCTCTCCAGAATTCATCTTCAACATTAACCCGGAAAATTCCTATGCTACAATTTGGAGCTTGGAAGGTAAAATTACAGTATCTTGTTACGCCTTTTCTTTTACTGCTATAAACAAAACACCATATTCAGCATTGGTGTCATAGACTATAAATTGCGTCAAATCTAATATCTTATTGCATTTTAGGTACTTTGGCTTTATAGCCTTACTTGCGCTTGTTGAAAAAATGTTAGAAAATTACTAACACATTTTAAATGTATTATAGGTAACGTAAACTATTTTTCTTAGTAGTGAATAGGAGAAGAGGGAACGTCCACACTCTTATTTCGAATATAAAAAAGCGCATATAACAACAAACAAGACTCGAAACTATTACGCGAAATTTGGAAGGTACAAACATTTATTGCATAGACATGAAATATAAGATTTTCTCAAAAAAGCTGGCAGAAAAATTTTCCTTTTGTGCGCCTTATGAATTAGGCCAGATAAAAAACTGATAGAAATTACTGGCTCTAAAAAAAGATTTACATTACAATTCTTCAGATCACGAAAGAAAGAAAATCTGAGATGGTGATACCAAAACTATTGAAAAAAATATAAGGGGAAAAATACTCTTTAGAAAAAGGTGCACCCGCTTAATAAAGAAATGAAAATAAATAAAAACAAACTTTAGCTTATCCCATAAACGTCTCTTGGACATTTAATATTTTAAGATGGCTTTTACATACAAATGTAAATTTTTTTTTTTACAAACCGTCTGACTTTCCTTTAACATACTTCCCCCTAATTTAAGCGCACAAGACAAACCTAGACTATTTAATATTTATTTATACCTTTTAATTATTTTATATCATTAACTAATAAAAATAATTATAATTGCTCTTATTTTCTTGTAATGTTTGTAAATGCGGATGTCCATGTCCACATTTACAAAAACCGATATATAAAAGAAATTTAAAATTATTTTAAAATAAGGGCAGCCATTTAATTGTACTGAGATTTCCATGATTATTTTATGATTAGTAAATCGCTTCACATTAATATCAAATGGTTGCTATATAAAGTAATACAGAATTTAAAAAATAGAATAAAAATTTAAATAATTATTCTAACTAAAATAAAAAGAAAGTGGAAGCAATTCAATGGGGAAAAAATTAAGACATTGTCTTGAATATAATTTACTTATAAAAGCAAGTAAATTGTAACCCGGATATAAGAGAAACCCGGATACAAGAGATTTTCTCTGGTCCCAAATTAGAGCCTGTGTTAATGTATATATAATAGACCAGACCCGGATATAAGAGAAACCCGAATATAAGAGACTTCTTCTCCGGTCCCGACAACTCTCTTATATCCGGGTTACACTGTATAAGTATTTCTGATTTCAAAAATGTCTTAATTTTATTGAATTTTACGATGCAGTGCAGATTTTCTGCAATTTTACCAAAATATGCTAAGGGTTTAAATTCTCCGAGGACTTGTCCTGATAATTAATATAAACTTTAAGCGATGCAAAATGAGTTTCTCGAAATTTCATAAAATTTATGTTGAACCGATTTTGAATATCGTATTTTGGTTTAATAATAATTTCTGTCACTGATCTTTGTTGGTTTTTATTTTTCAGTGTGTTACAAGTGAAAACTTCCATTTGGAAGTTGATTTATTTATTTTACCAGGGCTCCGATAAGGGTAACCTGATGGAGAAATTATCCGGAAACTTATGCCGATTACTTCTTTTCTATTTTCAACCAGACTAACATCTATAATACGTCATGTGATTTTTTTTTATATATATTTTATCTATAATAATAATAGCAAAGACTGTTGACGCCTAACAAAACACGTCGGCCAGTAAATTATTGGAGGATAACGCGTTTTCAGTCAAGCGGAGTGTTGTAAATAAAGTACTCAATATTAAAAAAATAATAAAGCAACAATACCTAATAGATAAAGAAAAGAGAAGTCCCCGTGAACATTTATCTAGTTACTATATCTTAATATATGTATATTTTAGTATGTGCATATATTTTAAATGTTGCTTCACTAGAGTTGCCTCCTTTACACGAGCAGTACGAAGTAGCAGTGGTTATTATATTATGACAATAGCAAAGATTTAAGTTTAAAATTCCAGAAAATGAAAAAAAAAATGTTGAATACAATAACAATTATAATAATAAATGGAAAGAAATATATTTAAAAAGGCACATGTGATAACTTAATAATAGTAAACATTTAACAAAACATTAATTTCATACGAGCCTTGACTTTTAACGGCATGTGTAAACTAATATGCAAATAACCTGAACATACCACAAAACAGAATGTCATGCAAAGTAATGTAGTGTTCTTAATATAAATGGTTGCCTGCCAAAACATTGGTAAATATTTGGTACTTATTTCTTTGCGTCGGTAACAAAAATGGATTGACATTTTCTAATAAAATAATAAATAAAAATAAAGCAACATTCAGGTGCACACACAAGGTGATAGATGTATGTATACAGGTGTGGCGAGTTTGTATAGAGAGGTGTAAGACAGAAAGTATAGATTTAAATAGATAACTGTTTTATTTATATATATATATATATATATATATATATATATATTATATATATATATATATATATATATATATGAGAGAGAAAGAACAGATGGGTTAAAAAAATAAGATTATAATAAAACATGTTTTTATTATAATCTCTTATGAGATTTGTGAGAGAAAGAGAGACCATATTAAAAGCTCTCGTCTATTCGATAGAGCACTGTTGAGAGGAAGGTAATTCCAAAACAGTAGCCGTCACCACTATTAACGCACCGCTCTTCATTAATAAATTGAGCACTGTTGGCTACTGGCGTTTGTTTACATTCGTATACAGTACGTTGGAATTTTCCTTCCTCTCTGCCGTGCGACGACAGCTCCGGGGTAGGATCTCCCACTGATGGCAAATCAATAGGATTTTGATTTCGGCTTGTGACAACCGGATGTCTAGCCGCACTGATGAGCAGTGAAACAGGCCTGTATGTGGATGACACACACATTATATATATATATATATATATATATATATATATATATATATCTCACAAGTTTCAAGACCAACGGAAAATAAAATTCTTTCATAATGGCTTACGAAAGCACCCGAACATTGGGAATTTATATTTAAGTATGTACAGGAAACCAGGATAATAGTACGAAATATTGAAAAAGTAAATAAATCAATAAAAATATTTAAACGAACAATTGCTGTTTAAATACACACACGCTTATACGCTGTGTGTGGAGGGGGGATTAATACAAGTAAAAGATTTGTCACTTAGTTGATTGATGTTACTTTCAGCATCCAGACTCCAAAGTTTCGTAGACCGACCTATCAGCTCATTCGTCAGGGAATGTCGGCAATTGAATTGTATGTATTTAAGCAGTAATGTATGTGTGCGTATTTAGGCACAAACTTGTATGTATAAGTATGCATGTGTTTATATATATATATATATATATATATATATATATATAAGGGAAGATTACCAAATATCACGGATAGATCGTTTATAGATATATGTAGTCATTGGAATCACCACTGCATGGTGACTGTTAGTTTCATGCGATATATCAGCAGCAACAACGATAATGTTTTGTAAAAAAGTATTTGTAGAATATAACGTGTTTGAGGAAGTAGTCTTTGCTATTACAATGCTCCAATATGCAATTCTTAATAAATATAAATACAATTTTTACTTATTATATCCACTCTTCAGGAGACTTCGTATATTCTCAGAGTAGAGCAAGGTAAATGAACATAATTTCATTTATTACCATATAAGAGATAGGGAGATATGACCAGAATGCTATAATTATATAATGAATAAACTGAGGTATATATCTAATTAGATATAATAGATGTGACTACCTCACAGTGTTATTTTAAAATGAGTAAACATTTCTTTCAGTTACACGATTCCGTTTTTTAATGGAGCTGTTATCTTCATTAAACCAGTTCAGATTTCATCCCGTCCATCAATACAACTACATATGTACATCAATGGACCGTTTTAGCGTTTGTTTACATCATTTTCTAAAATTAAACTTTAGCTTTCGCTGTGAATATAAGAGATATTTCTGGTTTCCTCGAATTTATCTAGAGTGTTCAAGACGCCGAAATTGTATTTTAGTTTCTCTGCTGATTCTAAGAATGTCTTCATTGCCTTTTGATGACAAAAGCATTTACGCAAAAGGCGAACTCATGTCAAACAAACAATTAGTCTCTTGGCTTAGAAAGTTGGTTGTCGAAAGATCCAATTGCTCTCCTTTAAAAGTCAAACTATATTGGTAACCATCGCTATAAAGCAGTATAGCGTGGATTATACGGTCAAGAGGTAAGTATTACTGTTGGTTTGACAGGATACCAAAGTTATTTCCCCTCATTCTCACCTGGGGGCGGGGCACGGTTACATTTTTTTTTTCACTTTCGAAGGTTTTTATAAACTTCAAACATTTTTAGAGGATACTCGTATTTGAGTAGACGCTCCGTTTATTTATTAAACAGTATTTTTTTTTCATCTACCGGCCTGACTGTTCCAGAAATTTTATTAAAGAAAAATTTGTGTGTGTATTTTTACAGAGAGGTCCACCCTTTACAAGGCTCAAGAGGCACTCGAGGTAGAGGGTTACATTAGGAAGTCATTTGTGTGTACATAAGTGGAAGATAACGGTTAACTCTAGCCTTGAACAGGTTAAGATTGTAGTGATCGGGGAAACATCGTGTTGGGAGTCGGTTCCACAGGGCAGTAGACCGCAGGAAGAAGCTGTTCGAGTGGAACTTATCAATGTGATGCAGGATAGGCACTCTAATAAGGTGTCTCGAACTGTGGAGAGTTTATATAGAGAGGAGTAAGGGTGAAAGAATAGATTTAAATAGATAGCGGTGTGCGCGCACATATATATATATATATATATATATATATATATATATATATATATATATATATATATATATATATATAGTATACGAATATATATATATATATATATATATATATACACTGTTTAATAAATAAACGGGACGTTTCTTCAAATACGAGTATCCACTAAAATAATGTTTAAAGTGATAAAAACTATTAATAAAATTAATAAAAATGCATTTTTAAATTCACTTTTTAACGTATGCGCTTTCTCCAACTTTGAAAGGTAATTATTGGAAAGTAATTGAAACTCACCTGAAGCGAGCTGAATGTATAATGCTCCTCATGCCAATGACACTTCCACCGAGCTTCACTACGGCATATGACTTCACTGAATTTTGATGTGTTCCCCTCGAATTTTAAACTGGGGTCATCAGGAGAGAATGTGCACCGTTTCGGGGCCTTCCTCTCAACGGTTTCAGTTGCACACCGGCCCCCCTCACTGATGTGAGGCCCCATTATAACGATATACAAGTGTTGTAGATAAACTAGTTCAAATGTGTAACGGCGAAATTAAATTTACGAAAATTCCGAAAAACGGCAAACCTCGCTTTATGATAGTATTTAATTAATGTTACGTAAAATTAACATCTTGAAAGTCATACATGTAGATGGTCATAGCTCTTTCATGGCGTAAATGGTCATAGTTCTCCACGCATTTCTTTTCTTTATTAATTGTGAATAGTCATGTCTTCTTGGGAAAGATAGTTTTCCAGTTGCCTTCTCTACGGTTTTGAATTCAGGGTTAGCCTTCCCTGAGACTGGCTGCCACCAAGGCTATCCTTCTCTTTAGTTCATAAATGGAATGAGAAGTGATGGACTCATGACTTTTTCAAGCCCATTAGTGTGAGGTGAATGTAACAGGCACAACCTGAATTTAATCGCGGCTCGCCGATCCGGCTTTCCACTCCGATGATCCTTACACAACGCACGCATCCAAAAATTTAACATTACTTAATAGATGAAGTAGCGGTAGGGGCTTAATAATATCATGTAAACGTGAAATTTCTAATTGCCTGATCAGTTTCTCTTACGCTCTATCCAAAGTCAATATTGAAATCAGGAGAGCTAGGAGGCCACAAGTTAGGGATGAAATGATCACAGCTGGATTATGTGGCAGAGAGCAAAGGAGAGTTGGAACACGTAGGGCTAACCGTTGCTTCAACAACACCCATTGAAAGCAAAATGACCAACAACACCTATTGAAAGCAAAATGACCAACAACACCTATTGAAAGCAAAATGACCAACAACACCTATTGAAAGCAAAATGACCAACAACACCTATTGATAGTAAAATGACCAACAACACCCATTGATAGTAAAATGACCAACAACACCCATTGAAAGCAAAATGACTAGCAATACATTTTTTCTGTAGTTGAAGGCATACAAGTGCGTTCAAAATATATTTGGTTTTAGCACTACTCAATAGGATCACTAGCTTAAATAGAAATATAGTTTTCTGCTGGATACCAAGCCATATTAATATCACAAGGAATAAGAGAGCGGATTCCACAGAAAAAAATACTATAAAAAAATAAATAAACAAAAACACAGACTCTTTAAATACCAAAATACCGTATACAGCTATGTTTTCAGCGCGCACACGTCGCTACCTAATATGACAAGTTTGACGTTAAGAGTGGGTTTAATGACAATATCCTGGAAAAATTGCCCAAGCCCTCTCGACAATTACCCTTTTGGGTACGCCTCAGGCGCTGGGAAATAAACTCAGGCCCGTCTCGAAGGTGAGGTAGTTCCTGAGATTAGGCCGAAATCCCATATACAGACCTGAAACCAAGGATCAATAAATATATTAGAGAGGAGTGTCAGAAACTATGGAACTCCTGCCCAAACAATAAACTGTTCAAAATTAAACCAACTATAGGAGAATGGCATCAGAAACGCCAAACTAGAAGAGAAATGATTATGTCCAGGTTCGATATTGGACATACTACCTAAACCAATTCGTATATCCTAAAAAGGAAGATCCTCCGCTATGTGTAACACACCAAGAGTCATTCACCATAAAACATACTGATAAGCTGCAGCAATTTTAATTCAATCAGTTTAAAATTCTACCAAACTGTTTCAAAATACTGATTCATTTTACATATTTTAGTTCCTAAAAGAAATTAAATTGATTTTATATATTTAGGCAGCAATTTTTCATTGATGCATGTTTCATTAAATAATGTAGACAAGTTTTGTCTATTTTAAGTAAGTTCCTTTCATATTGTCCGATAAGTTTAATAACATTATCATTAAAAGACGAAAGGAAATCACCATATTGATACATGTTTAAATCCAATCTAAGCTTTCGGCTTACATAAGACTATCATTATTGTTCCGTGTATTGGTTGATATATTGAAAAGTAATTGTCACCTTTGAGGATTTCCTTTCGTCCTTCAATGATAATGTTATTAAACTTATCAGACAATATGAAAGGAACTTAAAATAAATAGACAAAACTTGTCTATTATATTTAATGAAACATGCATCAATGATTATATATAAGAAAAATATACGGAAAAACAAACAAAAATCCTAATATGCAATTATGATGGTTTAATGTTAATATGTCAACGTCGGACGTTTCGGTCTAATAGACCATCTTCAGGACATATTCATAAAACATAATTAACATAGACCATATTCAATTCAACATGAAAAAGACGATGGACATTTGACCGAACGTATCTCCAATAATTTAAATGCGTTAAAAATTAAAACTACAATATTAACTACTAGAACTATCCGTAGTTTATTAAATAGCACCAGCAAACAACATATTACATCCGATGCTTGCATCTACCAAATCTCATGCAACAACTGTGACTTAAAATATGTGGGTGAAACATGTAGGTCCGTAAAATCTAGTGTTTTTGAACATAAACGAGATATTCGCCTCGGAAATTTAAACAATGCTTTAGTTGTACACACAACTAAAGCTGATCATAATTTTGATTTTGATTCTGTGAAGATTTTAAAATATTTTCATAATAAAAATCTTAGGCGGATTTATGAAGCAGGTATAATATCCATCTCACGCACAGTGAATACTAGACCTGGCTTCTTTAATATTTCCCCTTTTCTAGCGAGATTAATGCTTGACAAGCGTACATATAAATTTTAGATCAAAATAAAATTCTTTTCGTTTTTCATTCAAAATACTCAAATTTTAGGAATACTTTTTCACAACATCGCCTACGTGACGACGATGTGATCATATTTAAACGAAACGCTGATCTTATATAAAAATGTCAGTTATCTGTTTGGATCAGTTGTGCTCTTATGTCCATCGTCTTTTGTGTTAAATTTTTATATGTTCTAATGTTAATTATGTTTAAATGAAAATGTCCATGAAGATGGTCTTAAATAGACCGAAACGTCCGACGTCGACTTTATATTAACATAAATACAGCATAATTACATATTAAGATTTTTGTTTGTTTTTTCTGTATTTTTTCATATATATATATATATATATATATATATATATATATATATATATATATATGAAACAAAGTGCAGTCTTCATATTTAAAAATTTTGACTGTTTAAATATAAGATTTTAAAAAGAAAATCGACATAAAATGGCCCAGTGGTTTGATATGCCGTAAAACAAACCAAACTTTACAATCAACATCTTAAATTTAGGGTCAACCATTATTTCTCATACAGATCATAATCTGCACCTCTTATTCCCTCTTGTACATCCTTACAACAACCTTATTCAGTAACCTCCTAACTTGAGTGGCTCTTGGGCATTACATTGAATGAACAATAGTATAAAATAACCTGGTGCGCCTTGTATACTCATATACTCACGTAGATTCGAACCGAACAGGAAAACATTTTCATTGTAACCAGTTATCGATTTTACATCTGATTACTGACGTTAATAAGCATTGTTTCAACGTTAATTAATGCAATAAAAAGATTTTGTGGAGAGTTTTGATCCTCTAATGAGGCGAACTGCTACGATTTTTGGCTTCCAAGGACAAACAAGAAAATCAAAGAACAGTATAATCTATTCTATTTCGTTATGTACCGTAATTATTTTCACTTACACAGAAGAGACATTTCCTGCCTTTCGCCTAATCGGGCAAAAAAAAAAAAAATAGTTATGGGGCACTTAGGGAAAAAGCAAACACTATGGCGTGCAAGACTCTTCCATTCTTTAGAGCAAAAGAACCTGAAAGAAATGTTCTAAAGAAAGTGGCAACTGGAAAGATGTCTATACTTAAGAGAGTTGAAATTTCAGGGTGCGGAACAAATTTCAACTCGGAACTAATGGTTAAGGTTAGGGTTTTTAAATAGAGTTGAAATTACTTCCGATGTGAAATTATGTTACTCGAAATTTCTAGGACACATTTTGAGGAAAGACGGCTTTATAAACTTAATACTCACTGGACGTACTGCAGGAAGGACTTACCTAATGTTTTTGTATCAATGAATGAGAGAGGAGACAAGGAGTGATGGTAAAGCGTCAGGAGTTGGTTCGAGCTACAACGGAAAGGAAGTTGCAGAGAGACGATCGCCCACGTACTGAAAGAACACGGCACATAAATGATTACTTCATCATAGCTTAGACGTTGGATGGAAGCATTGTACACATTGTCCGTTTGAATGATTTTTTCAAAAATAAATAAAATTTAAACGAAAATGATCAAAATAACTAAAATATAAAAAAAATATATTATATATATATATATCTCCATCTATAAAAGGCAGGATGTGTGTGTGTGTGTGTGACGAATGCACAGTCGCAATTTTCGACGGATTTGCACCAAAATTTACATGCACAAAGTTAGCGGAAAGGCCAAGACCGACTTTGCATTTCCCAACTCCCAACGATAGTGGAAATAATCGATTTTTTTTCATGCTTCTACGGCAGTTTTCGGTCATATTCTAATGGCCAGAGTGAGAGCCTATAGCTGGCTGCCACGAATAGGCAGGAAGATTCTATTGGCCAGTGTGAAAGCCAACAGCTGACTGACACGAATAGTAACTAGCAAGCAAAAAAAATCGATAGCTGCATTCGTCACAAGTGGGAAAAATTTAAATCTGCATGGCACTTTACTCCAATTGGCTCATTCGCTTGCTTAAACTCAACGTTGATTCTGATTCCGCAGAACTGGGTTGGGTGTGAAAAAGTATTTTTTGTTAACATTCTTTTTTCATTCGGTTTTTCCTGTTACGAGTCCTTTTTTGTTTTTAATGCTGATCGATTTGTGTTCATTTTGTTTAGTTCTTTTTTCGTAAAAGATTTAATGTTTAGTATTAGAGCTTAGAAAAAATTCGCTGTGTGAGATAGGCAAGAAGTAAGGCGTGTAGCAACATCAGTACGGCAAAGGGCACTTCTTTAAAGGCAAGGAAAGGCAAAAATATTTTAAGTGATAGTGATTGCTGTATAGGTCGTACGATTTTTGAATCAAGCACGGGCAACGCTGCTAGTATATATATATATATATATATATATATATATATATATATATATATCTCGAGGAGTGACTTCTGGTTACAAAATCATTCAGTTTCTTAGCGCGAAGTCTATTCCTCTGGACTGTCGCGAATGTCTATTCGAAAACGCTTTTTACAACTGATTTTTTTTTTAAATCATTTCACCCAATGTAAGATAGTAAAGCCACAAGGGGTTACTAAGTGTAAAAGAATAAGACAAAAAGCAACATTATTAAGGAGCGAGAACAATAAAAGCGGAATCAAGAAGACAGAAGATTGCATTTAATTTTTTGAAGAGCATAATTGACGGGGAATAAAGAAGCCGGAATAGAGTTCCACAAGCGAGAAGTGCGATAGAAGAAACCGTTAGAATATAACCTACGGTTACATCTATCTACTTCAACTGTAAAATGATAAGACCTTGCCACCAATCTAGTGCTGCGTTTAAATTCATAAAGAGTAAGTAACATTGAAGAAAGTTCATCAGAACAATTACCATGAAAGTAGTTATAGAAAAAGCACAGGATAGCTACATTATGACGGTGGGAAAATGACTGAAGCCATAATGTCAGCCCAGGACATATAACATTGCAAATTCTTTGGCTTTTATCAAGAATCTCTAAATATATAGCTGATGCACTAGATTATATGTGGCAGTAATATTCAAATCGAGAGCGAATGGTAGACTCGTGTGTTATGAATTTAAGAGCTAACGAATGATGAAAATTTGATTCGTCATCTTAAGCCCGTAAATGAAAGGTACGAAATAGTGATAACTCACCATGTGTTATATATATATATATATATATATGACTGAATTAATTTCTATTTAATGATCATTACTACATTTGTCCTAGGTATGACGCTAAACTACATCCGGCAACAAGGTCTCTGATCTGGAGAGTGGGACCGCCTCTCAATTGCTGGCCCAGGTCCACCCTTGGAACAACATTTAGGGTCCCACCTATGGGTAGTGAACCCCCCAAAAAACAATACTCTTAAAGTATAAAAATACATTTTTTTAGTAAAAATACCAGCAATATATTTTTATTGAAAAGCATAATATACCAACAATAGCTATTGATAGTAAATTACTAACAATACAATTTTAAAGCAAAATGATCAGTAATACATTTCATGGTAGAATTACCAACAATACGTTTCATGGTAGAATTACCAACAATACGCTTCATGGTAGAATTACCAACAACACGTTTCATGGTAGAATTGCCAACAACACGTTTCATAGTAGAATTCTATCTGTAGTTGAAAGTATACAACTGCATTCAAAATATTTAAATTTCGGCGTTAAATAACCCATAGAGATTGATATGCCGCTAAGGAAAATCAACCAACCAAATCATTATTACATAAAGATAAATTAATAATACTGTCCACTTAAGGAGTAAAGACACTTAAACCACGTCCAGAGTTTCGGGATACTATATATCTCCATATACCCATCAACGCGCATGTTTTTAATAAAAGAGGTCTCATTATTTTTGTCGACACAGAGCCAAATTGAAAAATCTTTAAAAGCGACGCATTATGACTTTCCTTTTTTTTATGTTCTTGATTCTTTGTGAGTTGTCCTACCAAACCCCAGCCCCTTCTATGTTGTAATTAAAAACGCGTGTTTGGTGTAATGTTACACACACCTCTGGCGTTACTCACGGCGACGCGAGGGCGGCAAGCAGATATGTCACGTTAGACCGAACCGAAAAGGAAGACGAAAAGAAATGA
Source organism: Acanthosepion pharaonis (assembly GCA_903632075.3). Classification (NCBI taxonomy): domain Eukaryota; kingdom Metazoa; phylum Mollusca; class Cephalopoda; order Sepiida; family Sepiidae; genus Acanthosepion; species Acanthosepion pharaonis. Next base: position 3,692,834 of record CAHIKZ030005532.1, read on the forward strand.
TTTTTTGTCACGTGACTTAACTTGTTACCCATCAGCAACTATAAAAGTTACAACTTTTATAGTGTGAACATGTATCACACACACAAATTAGGTACCTCCAAACATTTTCTAAAAAGGAGCATAGTATGATGAAAAAGGCCCCAAACTTGTTAAACAAAAAAACAAAACAAAACAAAAAAAACCAAAAAACAATGTTATTAAAAAAGACCAAAGTATTTCTTTAATAAATTTTTTAATCCTTCGAAATTTTGGTTAAAATCTTGTTTTTTCTTGCGTTAGCGTTGGGCCAAAGATTAGTATGTAATTTTAAACTTTTCATTTCGGAAAAAAAAAAAATAAAATAAAAAAAATAAAAAGAAACCAAAAAAAAAAATAAATAAATAAATAAAAAATAAAAATAAAAAATAAGAAAGAAACCAAAAAATAAAAAAAATAAAAAAAATAAATAAATAAAATAAAAAAAACTTTTGGAAATTCTTGCAAAAATTGTAGGATTTTAATGAAATTTTCAGGATTTATTCACAAATGAAAGTAATTATTTTAAAAATATATATATTTAGGAAATCTTGGTTTTATATATAACATCTTACTCCCACATTGTGAAATTTCGAGAAATTCAAATTTCAATATCTTCATATTTATATTAGTTAAAAGCACGAGATACCATTTACCGAAAATCTGCTCTGAATTGTAAAATAAATAATGCAATAAAACTATGATATTATTAGATTTTTAACTGCTTTTATAAATAAGATATATTAAAGGACACTATTTTTTTTTAAAGAAAAAATATTTCTATGATTAATGAATTTATACAAGAATTGTATTTGTTAACTTTGAAATCTTTTAAAATTCTGTATTAATTTCAGTAAGTGAAAATTAATTTACTAATCATAAATGAAAAAGCTTGATACAAATTAAAATGAAACACCAATACTTTTAAATTTTTATTTATTTTATTTTTTTATTAGTCTATAAACGTGCTGAGCGATGATTATCGTAAATTTAAAGACAAAAATTTTAAAATTCAGTAAAACATTAGATTACGGAGAATATTTTCTTAAATATTTAAGATTATTACGTACCTAAAGAAAAAAATAAGGCGCTCACGTCATTTTCTCCAATTATGTTTTACAGATAAAGTCTCCAAAGAACAACATTAGAGCTGTCTTCACGTTGACAAACACGTCAACATAGCTACTGTCGGTTAAAAACTCTTGGGTTAAAAACTGCATTTCTGCCATATTTTAAACTTAAAGTAAATAATATTTGTTTCAAATCAGAATAATACTTTAAATCAGCTAATATTCCTCTAATAAAGTATCAGAAAAGTATATTTTATTTTTGGAAGATTTTTTAATAAAGAGAATTACATTGCAACGAAAGACTATTTAAACAAAAAAAAAAACAAAAACATTTTTTTAATCATTTCATTCCAAGTAAGACAATAAAGCCACCGAGATGCAAGGAGTGTTAAAGAAATCGAGAAAAAATACTATTAGAGAACAATAAAAGAACGAGAATTAAGACAGAAGATAACGATTGACATCACATTAAAATTTTTAATAATTCAATTTGATTGGAAAGCAAGAAGCCAGAAGAGAGTTCCTCTAGAGAGAAGAAACTGTTAGAATAGAACTAACAGTTAAAGCTAGCCATTTCAACTGTAAAATAACGAAACTTTGCCGCCAAACTAGTACTACAGTTAAACTTATAAAGTTTGGGTACTATAGAGGGAAGTTCATTAGAACAATTGAATTCAAAACCCCACGTGTAACTAAGGGCCGCTCAGCATAGCTTCAATATAATCCACATATGCGCTGTGTGGGTGTTGAAGAAGCACAGGCCGATGGGCATGCGTGGAAACTAGCAGCCAGGTTGAAGATGAAAAAAAAAATCACACGAATTTACAGTGTGCTTTCAAGTCGAATAATCTCTGCTGATTTTGCGTATGTGTATGCGCCAGAATTGAACTAAGCCCTTTATTTAATTTACAGTATTCATGTCTAGGGATATGTCGTCTGGTTCTTATTTAGTACTGCACAATTATTGCTTGTCTTGTTTCCACAGAGCAAGTCTGTATTACTCAGCCCAGGAATTGAACTCACTATGTCACCAAATTCACGAACCTACGCTTAATCCACTAAGATATTGTCCCATGGAACATTCCTAAACCTAGAACTAGGAGCTTTAAGCCTATATGTAAATATCAACTTTTACCTTACTACTTGCTTTTGTTGACCAATTTAACCTGTCAGCTCTACGGTTTTCCACAAGTGTCTATCAATCCGGTAAATCTCGTTTGTTTTTTTCTCTCTCCTCTCTCTAAACATTTATCTCCATAAAGATTCATCTGCCGCTACAGATACTTCGTTTGCTTTTTAAAACTTTCAGCGTTAGACGACGGTTTTGCGAGGAGGGGGGCGGTAGATTTCGCAGCCCGATTTCTACAGATACGTTACAATCCTGTCGTTACTCTTTCTCTATTTTCAAGGAAATATTCAGATTTACTTCACTGTTTAGTTCCACCAGTTCAAACTTTTTACTGCTAAGGCATGACTTTCTACTTCCACGGGGTCGAATCACCCTCATTTCCTCCGTATTCCAAATCTAACTAGAAAGTTCCACGCAGATAGATTTTCCCCCAAAACTGCAGCTTTGTAGAGCAGACCACTCTCGCATCAGTACTTCCCTGAACATTATCATCTTGATTTCTTCAAGTTTCAGTCATTATCTATCCTTCTTATCCTCATAATCGACACTTCCTACGACCTCATCTCTCAATCATATATTATATCAGTGACCATGACCATTTTAACAGTAATTCTCTACCTTGAGCAGCTCTAGAGGCCTGTATTTGCTGAACATTAGTATTAAAAATACTTCTCGTGGTGTTTTTTTTTTTTTTAAGAAAATAAAAAAATGTTGTCGCAACTGAGTGACGTCAGGATGTCTATCGACTGGAATATGATCAATATAACGAAAATCAGGATACTCGTCCGAATAATTCATGAAATGATATTTCATTCCAAACTTTTAATCAACAATAGGAATGTTGGAGAGTCCAGTGATCAAAACGTATTGCTCAAAGTAACAAGTGTTGGGATCATAAATAGTGGTAAAATAAAGACAACGCTTCACCTCAGTAAAAAAAAAAAAAAAAAAAAAAAAATGTCGCAAAGTCAGAAAATGACAGATTCATTTAAAATATTCACACCAAATCCATTTTCCGGTATTTATCCTACTACTCTCTGTCACTGATCGTACGACATCCATCATTCTGTCAAATACAGATTCATTTGCGCTGGAGAATGGCGTCGATCCTTTTACATAATCGATTCTGGCGGTTTGGGTTTGAAAATGGTGTGTGAAATGGCGACAAAACGAAGACAAGTTTTCTTTTATACTAAGAATAATAAAATTGAAAACTATACAAGTTTAGAGTATGAAACCAAGATAATGTGGAAATGCCAAAAAGGTGAAGATTGTGCCTATTGTAATCGGATCATTAGGAAGAGTGTCAAAAATGTCGTCCATTAGTTGAAAGCATTGGATTTACCAAGGAGTTCTTATGCGTTTGCTTGGCACAGAATAAACAATCAGAAAAGTTCTGGATGCACAAGTCTCCGGGATGTAGTTTGATATCCTATAAGTGCATAATCAGCTTACAACATCCAATAAAGGATGCTTCTAAATAATAATAATAATCTTATCGTAAGTGAGAATGTTTCAGAAGCTGATTTCGCGAACTATTAGTAATTAATACTAAAAGAAAGGAGGAGGAAAAGAGGGTAGAAAAAAAGGAGGAAAAGAGGGTAGAAAAAAAAAAGGAGGAAAAGAGGGTAGAAAAAAAAGAAGGAGGAAAAGAGGGTAGAAAAAAAAAAGGTGGAAAAGAGGGTAGAAAAAAAAACAAGGAGGAAAAAAAGGTAGAAAAAAAGAAGAAGGAGGAAAAAAAGGTAGAAAAAAAGAAGAAGGAGGAAAAAAAGGTAGAAAAAAAGAAGAAGGAGGAAAAGGTAGAAAAAAAGAAGAAGGAGGAAAAGGTAGAAAAAAAGAAGAAGGAGGAAAAAAAAAAAAAAAAAAGAAGGAGGAAAGGGTGAAAAAAAAAAGGAGGAAAGGGTAGAAAAAAAAAGAAGGAGGAAAGGGTAGAAAAAAAAAGAAGGAAAATCGTTTTTGCTGCTATGGAAAATTTGTTTGCTCTACTCGCTCCTCTTTATTCTCTCTCGCTGACCTGATGCTCGATTTCAGTCATTGTGAACAGATTAAGATGTCAGAGAGATTTGAACAGATCGTTTTTTTAACCAACTGAACTAACCATCCAAATGCTGCTGATTATTTTAAAAAATTAAATCGCGTTAATTTAACATTGAAAAGAAATTAAATTAATTTAAATTATCGCGTCTGTTCTCTTAATGTTCCCTTTCCGGGTTTATTTCATATATATCATCATGTTGGGTTGTGCACCTCGACGCAGTGTAATGGTTAGAAAGCTTGTCTTGCTAAATCAGTTATGATCCTCACTAGGTGTACAATACTCTTGGCCTTGTGCCACATCTAAGCAGCGCTTAGAAAATCACTACCATCATGTTGGTTAACAGTTCTTTAAAATTCACAATTGCGAGATAATGTATCACTTCCTGGTTGCGTCAAATAATAATCCACATAGCTTACAAACCAAAATATATTATTTTGGTTTGTAAGCTGTGGGATTATCAACGCAAGTTAGCACTGTAATGACAATGAAGTAATAGCCGTTGGGTTATCAACGCAAGTTAGCACTGTAATGACAATGAAGTAATAGCCGTTGGGTTAGCAACGCAAGTTAGCACTGTAATGACAATGAAGTAATAGCCGTTGGGTTAGCAACGCAAGTTAGCACTGTAATGACAATGAAGTAATAGCCGTTGGGTTAGCAACGCAAGTTAGCACCGTAATGACAATGAAGTAATAGCCGTTACAGAAATCACGTTACTTACTGATGAGGCCGTTTTAATTCCGAAACGCCAGTCTTCGTTTCTCTCAAAAAGGCAATGTCATAACGTACCTTGATGACGGACAAATTGCTCGCGTTTCGATGAGAGTCCCACCTAAGCACGAACACACGTGAAATTGTCCAGCTCGCATGGCCTACTATTTTTAGATATCTCGGGTATTAGGAATTAACCCGAACTCAACAGGAGGTACTTCCCTTAAAATAAATAAATAGTCATTATTTTTTTTTTTTTGATGTTTTGGAATCCAAGGCGGTGAAAAGCGGTCTCAATTTGCTAGTACGATTCGTCAATAATAATTTATAAGATAAAACAATGATTTTGATTAAAACAAATATGTCGGGAGTGTTATATTGTAAGCCATCATTTACTAATCTTAGCTTAGTTTGGCATAAAGCTACGACTATGTTGCACCGAATAAGAATCGATTTCAGGAGTACTAGTTAAGCAGACTAAAACTATTCTCTTTCCACATCAAAGCGCTCCTTTTAAACAGAAGGAGGACAACAGATAGCGATTGACATTGCATTTAAATTTTTGCAGATTAAAGTTGGTTGGAAAGCATGGAACGAGATGGGAGTTTCACAAGCGAGAAAAGAAACAGTTAGCATAGAATTTATGCCTACATCTAGCCAGCTCAACTGTAAATTGATGAAATATTGACTCTTAAATTCAAAAGAAGTCATTCGAACAATTACCATGAAAGTATTTACAGAAGATATCTGCACAAAGCCTTCACCACTATAACCAAAACAAGTGCTGGTGTCTGGCTGTCGGTTCCTATAAACTGAGCTGCTTGACCCTCATAAGTCGAATACGATGGGAGAGTCTACCACACACACACACACATACACAGGGTGAACCAAAATTAGGTGGACAGTAAGTTGAATATGGTTTGTGTTATAGGAGCAGTCCGTGAAGATCTTGAAACATTTTCTGAGAAATGGATGGCCGAAGTGTTGGTTATTTGAAAAATTACATCAGAGATGCATTTCAAGAAATTAATACACAAAGATGCTTGTGCAAAATATTTGTAAAAGGTAGACTTCAAAGCTGTGTAAATTGTGATGAACAGCAGTTTGAGTATCTGCGTTGATAAAGTTTTTAGTGCTTTTGTATTGCATATAATAAAATATAATTGTATATATAATAATTGTTTATCGAAATTTAATTGTATTAGTATGCCATCTCAAATATTATCATTTACTGAGCACCTACTTTGGGTTCACCGTGTATGTGTGTGTATATAAATAAATAAATAACTGATTTAAAATATGTTATTACTGTGTAGCGAAAAACCAATGTTTCAAAAATGGAAGCTAAAAGCTTCAAATTTAGTTACAAAATTAAATTTGAAGCTTTTAGCTTCCATTTTTGAAACATAGTTATTACTGTGTAGCGAAGAAAACATTTTAAATCAGTTAATTTATAATATTAATGCTCTGTAAATTTACACTGAGCACTGTTTTGTAAAAATAAAAATATCAATAAAAACACCGGATTATACATCTTACTGATATATATTCAAAATTCTTTATATGAAGAATAAAATATAATATAAACACTAAAACAAATCCACATAACCAATAATTGGTTTTTCGGTTTCTCTTTTTGAAAATATACAATTTTCTCTCGCTGGAACAATTATAACCTTATATATATATTATATATATATATTATATATATATTATATATATATATATATATATATAAGACGTAAATTTCACAGACTTAGCAATGATATCGAAAGATACAGCAATTTTTGACTTGTACATTTAAACCCGTTGTTTGTTAAGCCAAAAGCAACCATGTCATGAATACGGATTGAGATTACTTCGGTTGATTAATGACGTTTTATCGTACTCTCCTTGCCTCCACCCCAAATGCACCCTCTCTGTGCAGCTAAAAAGAAACGATTATAGTTATCCGGGACCTGCCACCTCACCCGTCCGGTTCAGACGTCGGGCTTTCAATGATAAACCTCTAACGAAATCTTCTGTTTTTCGCTCACCGAAATTCGTCATGTGTGTGTGTGTGTGTGTGTGTGTGTGTGTGTGTGTGTGGATGGGGGGTGACTCATTTCTTGTTCATTCAGTCATTTGTTTCAGTTTACTTTTCTTCTTTATCCTTTTCATTTTTTCATATTTCCTCCCACCTCATATTTTTTCAATCTATTTCTTTGTTTTATTCTCGTCTTTTCTCGCTTTTAATTTTAAAATTATTTATTTCTTTCAGTTTGTTACTTTTCATTTCATTTTGTCTTTTTACGCTTTTTTCATAAACACTTTCCTTTATTCGCCTCATCTTTTTGCTTTTTTTTAAAAATTCACTTTTTCTTTACTCTTTGATTTTTGCTACTTTTATTTACTTACAATGCTTTCTTTCCTTTAATTTTTTTCTTACAAGTTTTAAAACCAGTCGAACTCAACAAGATGACGCTAAAAACAATCTTTTCACACAAGTAGGGTCGAACCGAACTAAAGTAAGCTTTAAATGAAATTACTTACGTTTCTAAACATAAGATAGTTTTGTGGGTTTTTTTTTTTTTTTTTTTAGAGAGAAAAAGGAAACATACTTAACATCAGGATGAGGCAGTTGAAGTTTCTGGGGCACGTAATGAGGAAGGAGGGCTTGGAAAATTTGATACTCACAGGACAGGGGAAAGCAGCACGTAACATACTTGATGGGCTTGAATAAATGGATGGTAGAACAGAGTTTGGGAGAAGTAACAAAAAGACAACACTTATTAAGAGCTATAATGAACAGGAAGATGTGGAGGGTCATGATCGCCTACGTCCTGAATGGACACGGCGCATAAAAGATGTGTGATAAAAGATACTAAATTTGGTTCTTTTTTGCGAGAAATAAGGAATTCGTTATTTACATTTGGAATATTTTTCTCATCTCTATTGTAATTATCACAACTCATGGTACCAATGGAAATTCCACGATTTACTGCTTTTCATTGATATTAATAATTTCGAGGTCTAACTCCATGGAATGCAAAAAATTTAAAATGGGCGTTTTATAGCCTAATTACAATTATATTCTTTCGTTGTTATTTTAACAGCAGGGTCAGGAATACAACAGTGATGGCAAGGCGTAACAGTCGTGCTAACTAACGAAGAGAGGGGGTTCACGGTTTTCCTATTTTAATATTCTGATGAACCTTAATTTTTAAGTTAATGATTGAACAAAGAAAAGAACACTGAACCGTTACGTGACATCTGACCTTTACGGCAGCGAATGTTGGACGGTTTCCTCAAAGATGAAGAAGAAACTCGAGGCGACAGAGATGTTCTACAGATGAATCCTAAGGATAACATGGACCGATCGTGTGAGCAACGATGAGAGGTTGCAAACAAGGAGGAGGCTTTTACTTAATAACAGGAAAAGACAGCTGAAGTTTCTGGGACACATAAGGAGGAAGGAGGGCCTGGAGAATCTGGTACTCACAGGTCGAATAGAGGGAAAGAGAGACAAGGGAAAACAACGCGTGACATACCTGGCGGACTTAAGCAATTGGATGACAAAACGTGGTCTGGGGGAGGAAGCAGAGGGAAGGAACTTGGTGAGAGCTGCAAGAGATAAAAGGGAGGTGGAGAGCTATGATCGCCTACGTCCTGAAAGGACATGGCATATAAAAAGAAAGAAGCTCATGGAGAGTTGTACGATAATGAAATAGTCGTAGAAATTCTATCGTATTGTTAAATATTTGAGCTTAACAAATTTAACAAAATATTGCAATAAGACTAATGAAAAGATTTGAAATTGACAACTGTTTCCATTTCCCTGAAACAGAGTTTAAACACTATCTTCCTTTTTTTATTTCTTAGTTTGATATGGTTTTTCACATAAAATGGAATAGTCCATTATTTATGAGGTACTAGCAGTAGAGCCCGGCGTTGCCCGGGGATGTAACAGTAAGAAATAGATCAAGTATTGACCATCATAAAGACTGAAAATAAAATTGACTAAGATTACTGTTTAAGGTTGACGGACACGCATGTCTTAATTATTTTTTTTTTTTTTACGAATTGGTCAAACCCAAACTCAAACAAAAACATTGTTTTCAATCGTTATGAGTCTACCGATTGAATAGAATTTTATTATAAATAATTGCCTTGTAAATGGAATTTTTAAAGCATTCTGAATGTAAAAATAATGAAAAAAGTGTGCAAGACAATAAGAAACACTACCTGCCAAAAAAAAAAGTGAAGTTTTGTTGAAATCGGTTGAAAAATGTAGGAAATCCGATCCCATATATAAATGAACACACACACACACACACACACAACCAACCTGGGTTTTATAATAAGTATAACTCGATATGAGTTGTCCCCCTTTCATTCTCGTGATTCATCTCAATCGTGTTTTCAAATTGATTTCGCGCAAAAATAATTGTGTTTCCAATTTTTGGCGCTGTCAGAACCACCGCAAGGTAATTTTACGTAGTCCTGTGAAGTTTTGTTGAAATCGGTTGAAAAATGTACGAAATCCGATCCAATATATAAACGTACAGACACACACACAACCTGGGTTTTATAATAAGTATGATTAGCAAAAGATGTTAAACATTTCTATCTCCTCTTTAGTTTTCTCACAGAAACCAAACAACATCTGTGATATGTCATTTCCATCTTTTCACGCGATCAAAACAGGATAGCCCATTATTTATGAAGCATTGGCAAGGCGTAATGTTGGGACGAAGAATATAAAGAACTAACGAAGAGATGAACAAACAGAATTATTATATGATGTTTCGGCCAGTGGCTACTTCATCAGTTGCTTGTCGATCCAGGAAACTTCAATAAATTTCCAACTATTTTCTCATCTATATTTTTCTTTTACAAAAGACATTTTCGTAATCTTTCTTTCAGTTCCCCCCCCCTCAGCTTTTTGTTTCGTTTTCTCATTTCCTTCCCGCCCTTTTTTTTATACTTGTCTATTTCGCCGCAACTTTTTCAAATATTCAAAAATATTCTCTTTTTTCGGCACTATTTTAGACTAGTTAAATATCCTTTATTTTCAATAACCGTTACACATGACGCCACTGTAAACCGTAAACCATTTCAAACCTACAGCTTTCTAAGAATATCTCTCTCTATATATATATATATATATATATATATATATATATATATATATATATATATATATATATATATATATATATATATATATATATATATATATATATATATATATATATATATATATATATATATATATATATATATATATATATATATATATATATATATATATATATATATATATATATAATATATATATATATATATATATATATATAATATATATATATAATATATATATATATATATATATATATATATATATATATATATATATATATATATATATATATATATATATATTTATATATATATATATATATATATATAAGGTTAATGGTCAGAGCTTAATCAGACCAGGAAACAATCGTATTAAAAAGTGCTCAATACCCGTGTAAAAAACTAAACTAAAAGTAAAAATAACATGTAGAGCTTTTTTTTTCTACTGTGTTTTTCTCGGACCTAAGCAGGGCACAGAAATTTCATTAGCAGATAGCTTCTTAACTATTACTTCACGTAGCATGTTTTGTCGTCACTCTCACCGTCCCTTCTGCTTCAAGTTCATAGGTGTCTCTTTTTGACCAGGCTCCGAGACTGGCACGAACATTGATTTCGGCTAAAATAAAGTCTCTTTGTGTCAATTTTTTTTTTTTGATTGGCCAGAATTTTCCAGTATTCCTTTCATAAATAAGTAGTCTCTGGGCATGCAAACTTCCGGCGTTTTTTGCTGAGTTCAGTCTTTTCTTTATTTGAGGGTTTCTTTCTGATATATATATATATATATATATATATATATATATGAGAGAGAGATTTTGAAGGAAAGAGCAAATGCCTTATTTTAATTCTTTTTATATATGTTTTCGCACGCAGATATCAAGGATATAGGCAGTATCAAACTTAACATGTGTAAAATAATTGTTCTGATAACTTTGTAAAAAGTCCGAGATCGATTTTACATTGATTCTATATCATGAACAGGATTATCATTCTAAAATAAGAAATCCATATTTTTTTTATTATTATAGAAACCCATAATTTTCATGTTTTGTGGCTTGAATGTCTAATGAATGCTAATCTACAAAATACACTGTAACCCGGATATAAGAGAAATTTTCTCTGGTCCCAAATTAGAGCCTGTGTTAATGTATATAAAATAGACCAAACCCGGATATAAGAGACTTCGTCTCCGGTCCCGACAACTCTCTTATATCCGGGTTACACTGTATTTCCATTATTATTATTATTATTTTTTTTTTTTTTTTTTTTTTTTTACGCGTGAGCCAGTCTACTGAAGTTTTGATGTAGTTTCATCGAGATTTTCATAGTTAAAAAAAAAAAAAAAAAAAAAAAAAAAAAAAATAAAATAACCTCCACTGTCATAGCAGCAGAAACTGGAGGAAAATGTTCTCTGGTAATAATGGTTTATAGGGGAAAGGTTCGGCATTTATAGCAGAAGCCACCCGTGTTATTTATATAAAATTGTAAGATAGAGAAAAAGACTGCGACCTGGTTTAAATTTCCGCATTTAATTATACTGAGTAATCAGTTTATTTGGGTATCTGGATACGTATTATTGCCGCCTAAATGTCTAATGTCGTTTCCTTTATAACTTCATCGAGACAAAAAAAAAATCTCCATGCTGAATTTGAGTAGTCTAAAAGCGGCTGCACTGAAAATAAAACAAAAGAAGACGGACTGGCAATATATCAGTCAGGGATTGTTTCCTGAATTGGAAAGCTTTACAGTTTGGAATGGAAAGCAAAAAAGAAAGAACCAAAAGACCGCAGGAGAGTGGGCGAAAGAAAGTTATGTCGTTGGCAGATCGTTTGCTTGGTTTGCTTAACATTCGGATTCTATTTAACAAGGAATGTGTTTAATTTTTTAAAATTATTTTTTCACTTTTCGAAAAAATTGATTGTATATTGGGATTGAAATTGTGAATAAACGATCCGAACTTCATGGTTTTGTTTTTGTCCAAATACTTTTTTTTTTCAAGAACCATGTGGTGTCAGTGTGGTCGTCAAGATTCCATTCCAAGATAAAGATTTTTTTTCACTAAAGAAAAACGGATATATACAATTTTATGAGCATTTTTTTTTTTTTTAGGAAAATATTTTTTAAAGCGATTATTTGACGAAATAGATTTTTTTCCTTTTTTCTTTAAATGACAAACTTTGTCATTAATAAAAAACATTTTTAAATTAATCTCCCATGATGTAGTATATTATTAGATATAGTAGTTTTAGTGCCATTTTCAATAAAAAAATGCAAATTTAAAACATTTTGTTTTATAATTTGTGTCCAACAGTATTATGGTATTATATACGCTTTTATCTATTTTGACATATGGATGTTATGCATGGTGCCAAACACATTCAGAAATATCTAAAGTATCAACTGTATACAAGCAATTCCTAAGATCAATGGTGAAAAAAAAGGCTTTGGGCGAATGAAGCCTGGGGGTCTTGGCAAAGACTATCTTTCTTTGAACCGCGTAGACTGACACGACAGAATCATCAACAAAGAACTGTACCAAGTAACAGGAACCATATCACTTGAAAACTACCAACAATAGCAACAACTAAAATAGCACATGCAACTCGAAGAGAGAAAAATGGCAATCAAGATGTTGACATTCCACACGACTTAAAATAAAAGGTTAGGAAGGAAACCTCTATTAATACTGGAAAGAGCGGTAACAACTACTGAACTTGAAAAATCGTTTTAAGAGAAATATTCTATAAATTTCAAGTGAAAGCAGTACTGGTTACTCGGTCAATGAATGCCAAATGTTTCCATGTAAGGAAACGGCTAATATTAGTATTACACTGCGTCTTATATATTAGCCACTTCGTGTTTTATCGATATATAAAATAAGTAGTTCATGTTTTATTTGCTGACCAATAACATCTATCTGCGCAATTAAGATAGAAGCCATTTCGTTCTATACAGACATAAGCAAACGGTAGCCATTTGTATGAAATGGCCTGAAATGCATAGCTACCTTTTGAGTTTGACATTAATTAAGGCGGACAAGAAAACTGCAGGGACTACAGCGACGCGGAAGAGATAGTGGAAAGATAAACGTTATTTAGAGAGATAAAGGATAGAAATTTGTGAAGAGTAATCATCGCCCATATCCTGACGGGACGTGACACAAAAAATGTGAACTGTTCAAAACTAAGAAAAACTAATTTTCAAAATGGCACCCACTTTGTTTAAGTAGAAATTTAAGAACACGCCAGGTAAAACCAAAGTGACAGATAATATTTGAATTCCTGTGCTATACAATTTGTTAAAACATTGGTTCCCGTACGATCAGCGAAGTTAAGCAACGTCGAACTTTGTCAGTAACTAGACGGGTGGCCGTTAGGGAATCCTAAATGCTTTAAGCTTGGACATGAAGGTGGTGTAATAAACAATGTCCTGGAATTGTTAATCAAAGAGCCGAGTTCGAATTCTAATACAGTTCGTTGTATTCACTTACGCACAAATACTCTTGGAAAAGGTATGAATCCATTTTTTCTCTTTCCAGCTATGGGCTGAATAGCAGGATAGACCGAGTTCTTTAGCTTTGCTTGGCGACCAGTCTACCGCAGAAAGAAATTGCAACCAACTGCTGGAATAATATGCCTCGTCAGTCATGTATCGAAAGATACATGATCACCTAAAAACCTGTATCACGTAACGTCAGTTAAGTGCCATGCGTGATGCAGGCTTGAGCGATCATGTATCTTGATACATGACTGACGAGGCAGATTATTCCCGCATTTGGTTACAATTTCTTTCTGCGGTAGACCGGTTGCCAAGCAAGGATAAAGAACTCGGTCTGTCCTGCTATTCAACCTATAGCTGGAGAGAGAAGAAATTGATTCATACTTTTTCCAAGGGTATTCGTACGTAAGTGAATCCAACGAACTCTACTAGAATTCGAACTCGACTCTTCGATTAACAAGTCAAAGATTATTTATTGCACCACCCTCATATCCACGCTTAAAGCGCCTGGGATTCCCAAGCGGTTATCCGTCTAGATACTGACCAGGTTCGACGTTGTTTAACTTCGGTTAAGCAACGTCCGAGCTGATGTCCATCACACCACAACGCACGAATTTAGGTAAAAATGGCAGCGGTAAAAATGGCAAAAGTGGATAAATAAAAAAATGCCAAAAGGTAAAAAAATATAGATGAATATCTCACAATGAGCTTATTAAAATCTTGGATACAATACATAATGGAAAAAAATGAGAAGTTTGTCAAATTAAAAAGAATATTCAGCTAAAGCTCTCCCCTCCCATGAGATTTTACTTTTTAGGCGATTATGTCTGAACACACTGAAAAACTTTGGGAAAAAACAATTATAGATCCACTTGATGAAACCGAAAAAAAAAACAAAAACAAAAAAAAAAAAAACAATAAGACATTAATTATTTCAGAGGCTATCAAACAACGATAGGGTCAGACTGATGCCAGTAAAATTTAAAATCTTGTCTGATGCGTTTTCAATCTTTTAATACTTAAGTGTGAAGTCTCTGAGAGGCGTCATATAGACATTGAGCAAATAGGTGTGAACAGAAATTCAAAGGTTTGCTGAGGGAATAGGCTAAGTGAACTCTAGAATATTTACTTCGTTTACCATAATTTACCAATAAAATAATTAAATTAGTCAATACGAAATCTGTAAATGGGATTCCTAACCTTCGCCTTTGTGATTTTTCCGATTCCGATTAATCGTCCCAACACTAATATATATATATATATATATATATATATATATATATATACACACACAAACACACATCTAATCCTAATGTCAACTATCAATTATAAAATTAATTATATAGTCATCAAATTCACTTAAACACGCTATGATTTGTGCTTTTACTGCAATTAGGAGTTGGAACCTAGCGCCCCCCCCCCCCGCCAATAAAACTTCTAAAAATCGACATCGAAAACTTAAAAAAAATGTTTTTAGTACTGGGAGCGGGAATTTAGCCCCTATTTAAAACAAGAGGAGAAGGAGCCTAGCTACCCCCCCCCCCCACTAGAGTAAATATATCTATTTAAAAATATTTATTTTAAAATATTGAGGGGGGGACTAGAGGAATGGGAGCTTAGACCGATCCTTCTCGAACGGTCATAATTTTCTGTTGTCGAATTGCCATTTTTTCCTATTTATCCACTTTTGCCATTTTTACCGAGCGCCACAACGCACATACCACGAGACAGATATGCCCTAAATGTAATAGTCCTGTGAGAGAAGTCGTATTTGTTAAGTTTTTTTTTTAAGTTGCTCTAAGTTGGCAGTTCTGTGTTGAAAACGATTAAAGAACGAAAAATCCGAACGAAAGTTTTCACTCCGACTGCTTGAAAATAAAAATAGACAAAAAGATCCGTCAGCGAAGTAACTTCCAGCTCAAAAAACATTAAAACAAAAATAATAAATAAACGATAAAAATGTTTTCCGGTAAATAAAAAGCTTTAAAAAGAAAATAATCTCATCAAAGCCACCTTTACAGAAGCCGACCTAATAAAGACACTTAACGGTATAACAAACAGACGGGTCGACATGCCGTTTGTTGGTTGGTTAAATAATTTCTTTAGCGGCATATCAATCTCCGATTTACTTAATGTCGAAATCTAAATATTTTGAACGCACTTGTATGCCGTCAACGACAGATAAAACGTGTTGTTGGTAATTTTACTATAAATAGGTATTGTTGTAAAAATGTATTGTTGGTATTTTTACTATAAAAATGTATTTTTATAATTTCATCGTGTTTTGTTGAGGGTGGTCAATATTTGCCCATAGCTGGGACCCTAACAGGTGCTATTAACCCGGTGGATATGGGACCAATGTCAATTAAGAGCTGATCTCACGTTCCTTTAAACCTCCAATATCCCAATCAGAGGGCTTGCTGCCGGATGTAGTTTATTCTCATACCCAGGACTGCCGAAAAGCCGTTTTGCTTGAACCGAGATAACCTGACGACTATAGCAATGTGAAGCCTGACTCAATAAAACCCATTTCTCAAACTTAGCGAACGTATACCAAGCACTTAAAAGCTAATGGCCTTTTTCCAGGTAAAACCTTCAGCTCAGTTAAAACGCAAATGACACTTTCTTAGAATAAAGCTAGCGAAAATTCTGACACTTAGAATAAAGATAAAGAAACTAATATATGTTTGGATGGAAATAAAGATAAATCGAGGCTGAAAATTGCAAAAAAGAAGACCTGTTGTATGCAAAGTCGCTCACGAAGAGAAAGCTTTCATTTTTTTTTTTTTTTTTTTTTATTCCTGTTCATGGGAAGAATTGCTGATGAAAAATGTTTTCCTGTCAAAACCAGATCCACTTTCCATTTTGCCCCAGCACCAGTGTTTAATTTGTGGAATGGTCGACGCAGGAGTTTACGTGAAACGAGATTTAGCCTGGCGTAATTCTGTGCAAGAATGACATGCCGAGCAAAAAAAAAAAAACAGGAAAACATCTCACATCTGCTTGTCTGGTTATTAGCAGCATTTAAAGACAGCTTTTAACTGCAGCACAAGATGATTAATAACTGATATTTCAATTGTTGTTTATGTAATAGAAGATCTGATCCATTAATATGATTAGTATAATAGAGCTATCACTATTGAACGAAAACAAATAATGGCAAGTGCGAGTCTTGTTCACAGATCTATTCAAAGTGAATAAACTTTGGCGGCTGTTATTGGTGTGCGTACATATATCAGATGACAAATAAATGCTACCGTCAATAGGAAGGCTTTATTGTACCTTATGACATGAGCAATCTAAGAACAAGTTTAGTCTACACTAAGCACGGGAAAGGCCATAAAATAATAAAGGTTGACTGTGAAAGTCACGCTTTTCATTGACAACAAAATCCGAACGTCTAGGTTTTTGAAACAAGAAGAGTACTACTTGCATGACCGGCTTTTCGTTAGGGTCGATAATCCTACGCACTGGGATATATATATATATCACACAAATGTGAGAAAGAACAGATGGGGTAAAATTCCATGGTTCGTAGCATTTAATTTTTTAAAAAGTGCTCAAAACAAAACAAAGCAATATATTATTATTTTTATTGTAAGAGATTAGAACAAAAACATGTTGAAATCGCTACAACACAATAGCTTTCGTGTTTCGGGAATATGTTGTGCCGCTTCAAGCGATGGTAAGTGACTAGTGATTAAATTATTTTTAAGAAAATTTCAAAAGCAAAATGTTACCACTTTTTCGAAAGATTGGGGATGGGGTGAGGAAACACAAGGTTAGACTTAAAACAGACCTGTGGGTTTGAGATCTGCGCTAAATAGAAAATTAAGCTCAGAGGGTGGAGGAGTTATTTGTTCATGACATGATAAACCAGAACTTAGACAGGACGTCATTGACAATTGCAGAAAACATGCATGCAACAAATGTATAGTGATTGTAGAAAAATATGACATGTTAAATTTTTCAAAGGATTCATACTAACTAGACAGCAATACATAACAATATTAAATACGAATAAACAAAATAAGATAATTACTCGTAGAGGGTGAACCGTTATTTACTTATAAATTATGGCCATAAGAAATGGTACTACCTAATTTATAAATCTAACCATATTGTAAGGTAAAAGATAAAATGTGTCGGCAAATTAGTTAATTCACTTTGGTTTAATAGAGATTTTTTTGTCAGCAGATCAAATAATTTCTAGTTTCTCATAATGTAAGCATAATAAGCAAGATTCATTTACAGATTTAAGCTCTTTTTTAGTATTTTCCATTTTACCGTAAGGGTTTTATTCTTTTAAGTTCCAAAAATATTTAGAAAGGGATGTCATATTTTTATAAGCGCTATTGGTGAAAGATAATATATGTTGATACCACCTAATTTTAAGAGGATTCCTGGTGCTCCCAATATAAAATTTTTAACTGTTGGATTTTCTATAGTAGAGATAGTGTTTAGGTAAATAAGAGAGCCAGTTTTACATCGGTTTTGCAATGGGCATTCGTTAGAATTACTAAAATTACACTTGTTGGTATTATTATCGTTTGTTGCTTTGGAATGGTTTCTACTCAGATTTGTTTTATTGGTTTAAAAATTTTTGTTTTTTGATAACTTTTTCAAGATTATCGGTACAGCTATAGCTTAGTTTTACTGTATTTCTGTTAAAAAATTTACTGAGTGAATTATTTCTGGGGAAGTGTTTATTAGTTAAATGGAGGGACTTCTGCCCTAACTTAGTACTAACTATTTGGTTAAATGGTGGACTGTATACCAAGTGATTTTCCGGTTTCTATACCTATTTCTACGATCGCGGTTGTGCTGTTTTATATATTTGATGTCAGTGCACTTATAGCCACTATTTTTAAGGCAGTGTTGTAAACTTTACTATGTTTGTAGCCATGATGATTTAAGCGGTCGTGTTTAGCTGTAAAAGGTGAGTAACCCGGGACTGTGAGCTTCGTAGTGCGCTAGAAGCGTTGATACCGGTTTCAGAAAGTAACAAAGTTTGGTTTAGACTAAAGATGGTGTTCCACTTCTGGAAAGTTGGAACGTAGACCCCCTCACGTTGGTGTAGGAGATGATATACGAGGGGGTCTACATTTTTTTTTTTTGGGGGGGGGTTGCTAGTTTTGTTCATTTACATTTTAATTGGTTTCATGTGTGCATTAGTTGGTGGAAAACTAGTAAGCAGAGAGACAAACACACTCGCATGAGTTGCATGTATAAATAACTTGGAGAGAGTCACCCAGAGATACAATCGTAGCAGTACCTTTCATCATTAAAAAAAAAAAAAAAAAATTAAAAACAAAAAATTAAAATTAAAAACAAAATTAAAAACAAAAAACAAAATTAAAAACAAAAAACAAAATTAAAAACAAACAAAAAAAAAATTAAAAACAAACAAAAAAAAAATTAAAAACAAACAAAAAAAAAATTAAAAACAAACAAAAAAAAATTAAAAACAAACAAAAAAAAATTAAAAACAAACAAAAAAAAATTAAAGTGGACGTTACCTTTGTTGCACTCTGTATATTTGATATTTATAAATTTTTACTTCCTAAAATCAGAGTTCGAACACTGATAAAACTAGAGGCTTTGCATACTGATTTACAGGGCTGGTTTTCCTGCTACCAATTTCCTCTATTTGGCGCGAACAAAACTAAGCTCAGTAGATATCTATCGATAAAGAAATACAAAAGGAAGAGTTTACAAACGAGGGAAATGCTGGAAAATTTACAACCCGATTTCCTTCCTACAATTTAAACAAATGAGGGAATTTTTTGGAAGGGCTTCTTATTCAGCCCGAAAACTTCAGTAATTCCTTGTGTACATATCCCTAACTTTATACCCAATATTTTTTACGCAAATCCCGAATTAATCTCCGAGAGAATGTTAGAAGTTAATTCAATTATCTTAGCATCAGTTTAAAATGATGTTTTTCTACCACTACCCATCTATGAAAAGTTCATATTTTCTTGATTCACATGAAAATTTGGAACTTTTCCAACATTTTTCAGTTAAACTTTCACTTTCCAAAATGATAATTTTTCATTATAATATATGTTTTATGACTTTACGCGTTATTTTTACTGGATACTCGTATATGTGTAGACACTCCGTTCATTTATTAAATAGTATTATAGGAATTAAATCATATATATATATATTTCAAGTAATAAAATTCCATCAGAAGGCTTGTTTGATTAACTAGAATTACTAAGTCAAATACCGACAAAATACTTGGCAGACGTAGTTGTAGACCTACCACGTGTTATATTTTTAGAAAATAACTCCTTTCACCACTGTCGCAAATTCGAGAAAAAGATTTTCGCGAATCAGTGTGAAATTATTTTCTAACTAATGAAAACCTTAAATAGAAGGATATTGCTTCTCAAGGTTTAAAACCATTTGGAGGCCTGTTTGTCCTACACGTGCGTTACATCTCATACTCATTCCCCTATGAGAATGAGATGTGACACAAGGTCGGATTAATGTGGGGACACGTGCGCGTACACTCGGGCAGGGACAAAAATTCTCCCCAGCCCCCGCAACCGTCGGTTGCGCTGGACTCGGTGCGAGCACCGATCCCTCTTGTGCAATGGGAGGGCGTGGCCTCGGGAAGCTGTTCTCCAGGGCTGGCCACCTCTTCAGTATAATTTTCCTTAGTTGCCCCTATGCGCTGACAGAAACATTAGTATTACTGTCATAAAGTAAGTCTGTCCACACATCTTAAAAGAACACTTAATTACTTTATAAAACAAACTTCACTGCAAGTAAAATTGAATATGTGTTAAATGTTTGGAATCCCGACACTCGACTAACAACAAAAAACATGGGCAGACGGATTCCAATAGTATATTTATTTATTTATTTATTTTCGTCTACTGGCCTGAATGTTCGAGAAATATTATTAAAGAAAAGTTCGGCTGGTGCTCAGTTGGTTAGAGCGTGCCGGATCTACCGGAAGCTCCTAACATTCTTTCGGAGATTAATTTGGGATTTGCGTAAAAAATATTGGGTATATAGTTAGGGATATAGATATATTTCTATATGTACACAAGGAATTACTGAAATTTTCGGCCTGAATAAGAAGCCCTTCCCAAAAAATTCCCTCATTTGTTTAAATTGTAGGAAGTAAATAGGGTTGTAAATTTTTCAGCAATACCCTAAACTCTTCCTGCGCAGGAGGACACAGGTTCGAATCCTTTCGGAAAGAGTTTTTTTTTTCTTTAATAAGATTTCTCGAGCATTCAGACCAGTCGACAAAAATAAATATTCTGTTTAACAAATAAACAGAGCGTCTACTCAAATTCGAGCATCCACTAAAGATAACGTTTAAAATGATAAAATAACTGCCGATTTAATAAAAATTCATTACTTTCTTTAAAAATATATAACGGATATGAATGATAAAGGGTGCATTGATTTTGTTAACGTTTCAGCGTTTTTGGTAATGCCTTATATTTTGAAGAAAAAGTCAAGCAAATTTTGTACAAATCAAACTATTCTTTAATAGACTTTATCGACGCAGGACGATATTAACCCCCACACCACTCTAAGTGCTTTGCTTAATGCCAGTGATCTCTGTACCACATCATGTTAGGGCAATGAAAATAAACAGAGAGGTTGTGTTTCTTTGATGTGAGAAGATTCTTCATATTCGACCCCTGTCGAGAGCGCATATCGACAAACGATTGTTATTAAAACATGCGAAATTAATGACACATTAGAAAAGTAAATTATCTAAGCCAAAGACAGTACGTGTCATGGACGTTCGAAGTGCGAACCGGCCGAGTATTTCTTAAAAATAGATAAATAAATAAAAGAAAGATATATGATCTGTCCTAGTCATAGAATAGGTAGATTGTTGTTAAACTACTTACAAAAGTTAAGAGATAAAAAAAAAATGATTTTGGCGGCTTATCACGCACTTTTGGGGTTATTTAAGAAACCTCACACAAAATCTAAAGAGACAAGTTTACTTCACCATTAAAAAAAAAAAAAAAAAAACTATTGTTTTGTACATTTGTTATACAAAAATCTATTTATTTTATTTGTACAATTTCGCTTGTCCAAATTTTCTTGTTTTTTCTTCTTGTTATTACTTTGTAAGGTTGTGTCTATAAATTAGTGAGGGCAATTGACCCCCCACCCACATGTTGGTGACACCGACACGCAAATGCACAAAATATTTTTAAAATAACATTTTTAAAGATACAAGCATACCACATGAATTTTCAGCCGATTTAAGGGGAAAAAAAAGGCTGCAAACAGCACATGGACACAAACGTGAACGAAAATATGGAGGCAGCAATTACAGTAAATTTGCCGGTCTATAACAAAACCAACGTACAAATCTGGTTCTCACAACTGGATGCTATATTCAGTGCTAAAATATAACGTCGCAAAATGCACGTTACGCATACGTGGTTGAGAAAATTCCAGCCGACGTGGCCATGGAAGTAGTAGACTTACTGAACGGAATGCCAGCAGAAAAACTATATGACACACTAAAAAAATGCAATTATCAGACGCACCGGTGAATCAGAGGAAAGAAAACTGCATTATCTATTCAACAATTTAAACTTAGGCAATATCAAACCATCGCAGCTCTTACGAAAGATGAAATCATTATTAGGAGGAAACACCATGTCAGAAACGGTGTTAAAGCTATAGATGGATAAACTACATGCGTACACTACGCAAATCCTCGCTTCACTCCGCGATGATTTAAACTTGGAAACGATAGCGGAAATAGCCGACAAGATGCACGACAACAAACAGGAAGAAACTGTGTTTACCACAGATAAAGAAAAGTCTAGTAAATCTCACTATGCAGCTGAGAACTTTGACCAATAACACGTAACAATTTCGGCGTTCACGCACCGAACACAATAGAAGTTCATATTCATCATACAGGAACAAAAATAGATCGAAATCTGTACCGAGAGAACAGCGTATATACGACACTTGCTTTTGGCACTTCGAGGTGGTGTAATGGTTAGCAAGCTTGTCTCGCTAGAACAAATGAGTAGCGAATTCGATCTTCATTGGGCACCCCATACTTTCGACCTTGGAGATACGCTTGGAAAAATCACTATACGACACTTGCTGGTACCATTACAAATTCAAACATGAAGCAAGCCTTGCAATTTTAAATCTAAGTCTTCTAATACGCCAACTCAATATCCGGGAAACGAACATCCCTGCAGCAATTAAAGACGAACTTTGTCGCTGGAAGAGATGAAAGATGTCTACTTTACATCCGGGACAGCAGTACCGGATATTTATTTTTAATAGACACAGGAGCACAAATCAGTGTCATTCCACCGAGACCTAATACGCACAATAATAAATCTTCATATACGTTACAGGCAGCGAACAGATCAAAGATTGAAATTTCGTTAACACTGGACCTAGGATTAAGACGATCTTTCCCGTGGGTAGTCACCATGGCGCAGGTGAAAACGCCAATCCTCAGTGCGGAATTTTTGTTTCATTTTAACTTATCCGTAAACATGTCGACACACTCACTAGATGACAATACAACAAAACTTAAAACAAAGGGTATCACTTCAATTTATACCTCAACAGGCATACGTTCAGCATTACCGACAGCCAATGGCCTGTATGGATTATTAAAGAAAAAAAAAAACCTAACAACACCTTTGAACCATTTAGACAAAATCGCCACAGTGCCAAGCATTACATTGAAACAACTGGTCCGCCGACACACGCATCACCACGCAGGTTACGGCTAGGGAAAAAAATACAAAATAGCGAAAGAGGAATTCCAGCATATGCTTCAATAATACGCCCCTAATGTAGTCTGTATTCTTCGCCATTACTTATGGTACCCAATCCTGACACGGGCACTTTGAGACCTTGTGAAGATTTTAGAAACCTCAACGCAAAAACTGTTCTTGATAAATATCCAATACCGCACCAACACGATTTTACCATAGGGTTGCAAGGAACCAAAATCTTCACGAATTTGGATTTAGTAAAAGCTTACTACCAAATCCCAGTAGCTGAAGAGTATATTAAGAAAACTGCAATTACTACTCCTTTCGGACTATACGAATTTACTAGGATTCCATTTGGGTTTGGTAATGCCGCCCAAACCTTTCAAAGACTTATAGACGAAGCCTTAAGAGGACTATCTTTCGCTTTTGCTTATATTGATGATGTTCTCATCGCCAGTCGAAATAATACAGAACATCAACAACAAGTTTTCCAGAGGTTGGAACATTTCGGCTTAAAAATCAATCCTGAAAAATGCCGTTTCAAAACTAAATTTCCTAGGACATGTTATAGATGAACATGGGATCACACCTGTCCCAGAGAAAGTTTTTCCACAACCAACATCACTACGACAACTTCGGCTATTTCTCGGCTTAATAAATTACTATCGTAGATTTATCTAGGGTTGTTCCGGAATACTAGCACCACTAACTAATCTGCTACAAAATCAAAGGAATAAGAATACTAAAATACTCATGAAAGATGAAACATTAGCTGCTTTTCATGAAGCTAAAAAGCACTTGTAGGCTTTATTAAGCTATCCTACATCACCGACGATGCTGATTCGACACTCATCTTAACAACTGATGCTTCTGGCGATTCTATTGGAGCAGTACTTCATCAGAACCGACATAACTTGATAAAGAATCCAATATCATTTTTTCTGTGAAACTTGATACTGCAGAGAGAAAATACAGTACCTCCTCGAGAGAATTACTAGCTATTTACTTATCTATACATTTCCGATATTTACTTTAAGGACGAATTTTCAATTTTCACAAACCATAAACCACTCGCTTATGCTTTTCATGCAAAAACAGACAAGAACACAGCCAGAGATACCAGACAACTGGATTACATATCCCAATTTACCTCGGATATCCGATACATTAAAGGATCGAACAATATCGTGGCTGACACAGCATCCCGTTCCACGATACATCCTGTTGAGTCTGAACCACTCAATTTTGATCTAATAGCCGACGAACAGTAGAAAGATATCACACTAGACACGGTAAAACAAAATACTTCTTTACAGTTAAAAGAACATCTCGTAGTATTTGGCACAAAGACGTTATTATATGACGTAAGCATTTGTTATTCAAGACTATGTATCACCCTCAATGCGCAGAAGAGTATTCGAACATTTTCACAAATTTTCACACCCAAGACGCAGATCTAAAGTCAAATTAATTATCGACCGTTTCGCCTGGCCAAACATATGTGCTGACATTAAACATTGGACTCGGACTTGTTTAAATTGCCAGAAAAGTAAAGTGGACAGACACGCAAAGTCCCCTGTTGGGCAGTTTACCAAACCGGGCGGCAGGTTTAGCAATTTACACGTCGATTTATCGGGTCCACTACCGGAAGTAGAAAGATATCACTACTTACTCACCATAATTAATCGATTCATGCGTTGGCCTGTCATTGTCCCTTTAAAAGACATCAGTAGAAACAGCCCCGAAAAGTATCCTACAGGATTAGATATCTACTTTGGTTGCCCTTCGGTGATAACTACAGATAGAGGATCGCAGTTTCAATCCACATTTTTCACCCAATTTACCAATTTATTGGGAGTCAAACACAGCATATCATCCTTGTGCGAACGGCCTGGTTGAGCGTTTCCACATACAGCTAAAAACAGCATTAACATCCAATAATGATTCTAGAACATAGTTGGACAATTTACCACTTGTGCTATTATCAATAAGAAACGTAATTACGGAAGTTTTGGATTGCACAACCTCAGAAATGGTTTTCAAAACAACTTTAACACTTCCAGATCAATTTTGCGACAGAAACAACTATTTAAGACCGACTACGCATTTTGTCCAATCTTTTAAACAGCAGATGAACGACTTAGTGTTCGCACCCACTAGAACTCAATCTCGAGGCATTTATACTCCCAAAGATTTACACACTTGTGATTACGTTTTTATTTGTAATGGCGCAGTTAAAAAACCTCTTTGCCCGACTTACATGGACCCTTATCAGATCATAGACAGAAAACCTAAGTACTTTAGCGTAGTCATACATAATAAACGTAACAGTCTCAGTAGACAGATTGAAACTAGCATACGTGAATTTTTCTAAATAGACTTTCACTAGAGAAAGCGTCATGATCTCACCACACACAACAGACGAAGCACCTATTTCAACGCCTGCAAACAACCACTAAATCAGACAGAAGGGTACATTGGCCTACACATTTCAGAATGTATTACATATTGAAAAATATTTTTTCCTCAATATTTTATCAATCTGCAGGGGGGTATATAGGATCTAGATTCTTCTAAAAACTTCAGAATTTAAACAAAACGTAGGCTCCAAATTAAATTACACAACGAAGGTAATTTGATTGGTTAAAAAATATCACATGGCATATCGTCGACTACGTCCCCACATCTGACCTGATCAAGGCTACAGTTGCGCCAAAATTTTAAAACCTTTTTCTGGAGCCTATCACGTGACTTATATTGTTTATATAAACAACAAACAATTAAGAAACAGAAGTTGGGGAAAAATCGGCCGAAAAAGCTACGTGACGACACTCAAAATAATTTTCAACTGAAATCCAGACTATAAGTTAAAAATCCTTTTTAGAATAGTCACAGTATTTTCATAATTCAATGCAAATTAAACTCACGTCGACAAACAACGAATCGACAGACATTCAGACGTCAAAAACAACGCAAGTCACACCACACGATTTTCCACAAACTTTGAATTGTTTATTTTGAATAAAAACAATATTACAATGAACTGAATTTTTTTCAGAATGTAGAATTTCGTTTTAACTTTCATATTATCAAGGGAAAAAATCTTTATATATATAAAAAAAAGTCGTTGAAAACAAAACTAAACAATAAAAATTAAACATATAAGAATGAAATACTCATAATGTGTGTGTATCTATAAGTTACTTTGAGAAATCTCTCTATATCAGGTTAGTTGCTACTTTGACGCCGATGGCGCCAGGTATATAAGCTCGGTCTCTTTCCTGGTCTCAGCAGATTCTACCAGCTACATAGCCTACCTAACGCAAAGTTACTACCTCTAACCACCCAGCTGCCAGAAATGTCTCCTGGATTGTTGAAATTGTTAATGAGCAAACACTCAAAGAGAAGGGAAAAGGGTGATTTTTTTTTTTTTTTTACAGAAAAAAAAGAAAAAGAAAAGAAAAAACACGCACAAACAATTTCGGGTTATTTGTTGTGTGTCTGAGGCCAAGAAAGGAAGAACAGGTAAAATGAGTAAACTGAAATAAAACAGAATAAAAGGAAGGAAAGAAAAAAGTTAATTAGAAAAAGGGTAAATGGATATGCAGAGAGAGAGAGAGAGAGAGGCCGAGGTAGAGAGAGGGGCCGAGAGAGGTAGAGAGAGAGAGAGAGAGAGAGAGAGAG
Source organism: Acanthosepion pharaonis (assembly GCA_903632075.3). Taxonomy (NCBI): domain Eukaryota; kingdom Metazoa; phylum Mollusca; class Cephalopoda; order Sepiida; family Sepiidae; genus Acanthosepion; species Acanthosepion pharaonis. Next base: position 3,719,849 of record CAHIKZ030005532.1, read on the forward strand.
GCCGAAAGAGAGGTAGAAAGAGAGGGAGGTAGAGAAAACGTTAAGCTATATCATAAAAGAAAAACAAACAAATCAGAAAAAAGAACGGAAAAAAAAAGAAATGAAGAGAGAAATGATAATAAAATTAGCGAAAGAATAAATGGGGACGGGGAAAAGAAATAAAGAATAAAAAGAAAAAAAAAAAAGGAACGACTTATGAAAAAATGAACTATAGCATATAGTTTAATTATTTTGTATTGAAGACAAAAAAATATGTAGCGGCTCGCAATAAATAATGTCGACGATTTTCTCCCTTGTTTAAACTTGTCAGTCTCATTTGCATATTAACGATTGATTAATGCTAACCCATGTTCTGAAAATGCATGTGTTAAACGTGAAGTCCGGGAAAATTTCTGTTCCATTCAGTCATCACATTTCTATAAACACACCTCATTCAGTAACCCTCTGCCTTGAGTGGTTCTTGAACCTTGTACTGGGTGAAGGTAAGTTAAAAAAAAAAAAATAAAAAATAAAAAAAACACCCCACCACCACCCCCATCAAAAAAAAAAAAAAAAAATAAATAAATAAATAAATAAATAAAATAAAAAGAAACTATCTGTGAGATAGTCCTTTTCAAGAGAAAGTGGAGCGGAAAAAGCTCTTTGAGATCATTTTCAAGAAACTTATGATAGCAAGTATTTCTTCAGGCATTATTTTTGAAGGGGATGTTGCTTCTGATGAATACAACTTAAATCACTGCTACCAAGAACAATTTAAATTTCACTCTCACTAGTCTTAGGTATGACGATAAACTACATCCGATAGCAAGGGTGATTGGTGGTTTTGAGGAGCGTGTAACCCCCTCTTAATTGCTGTTGTTCCCAGGTTCACCCTGACCTGTGGTGGTAGCATCTGGAGTATCATCTACCATGTATTAAATTGTGAAAGCAGAATAACATTGCTCCCAAGAAAATTAAATTTCAGCATTAAATGACCCACAAGCAGTTGATACGCCATCAAACAGAAATCTTTCTCTCCCTCTCACACTCACTACTGCTATGCCTAACCGAGGCGTATGTCCAGACAATCACATAGGAAATCTCTGCTACCCAGCTTCTTGAACAGACAGCCCAAAGGCCTTAGAAAAAATAATATGCAGAGGCAGAGGCGTATTTTGGATATGGCAAATAGGGCACGTGTCATGGGTTCCCACGACACTATTGAATAAATAATTTGTAGTATAATATTCATTAATTATGCATTAAGCACTAAATGATATGGCATAATTCGACACTGGCAATGTCATTGTCGAATATTGCATTCGACATCGCCAGTGTCGCATTATACTAGTTGCCAGCGACAGTTTTTGTTGACCTCGATGTTGAGTGGGTGTGATCGACAAATTTACATCTGTGAATGTAAGAAAGATGCAGTTTTAGGCCTAACCGACATATTTCTCAACTCCTGGTTTCCACTTATCTTCTTGCAGCAATAATGTAAGAACTCATTAAAATATATTTTGTAGCGTTATTATACTTGTATAAGTTAGAGGTTTATTAATATTCGACTCGAATATTGAAACGTTAAAAAGATGATTTTGCAGCGACATAGATCTATCTGAAAAGTAACGGTACTGGCGTCAAACAATTTATTTAAATTCCAGACAAACTAGATGGTTTCCCCTTCAAAGTAACCCTCCTCGAGTCTAATGCACTTTTCCATCCTTTTCTGTCACGCTTTTATGCACTGCTGGAAAGATTATTCTTAGTTGCTCTTCATCTCTTTCGCTACGGCCTTCTTGAAAGCCTCCACGCCTTCAAAACGGGTCCCCTTGATGATCCCTTTGAGTTTGGAGAAAAGAAGAAGTCACACTATGCATCAGTCAATAGGGAGGTTGTTCCAGTATGGCGAGGCTTTTCTCTGCCAGAAACAGTTGGATGTTCAGGGCGTTGTGAGGAGGTACATTGTTGTGGTGAAGCAGCCACGACTTGTCCTGCCAAAACAAAAACATGCGAAAAAAAAAAAAAAAAAAAAAAAAAAAATTGCAATGGTTGCAGAAAACTAAGATAACAGTTATATACTGCCAAATATGTCAGATAACACAATCTGCTTTTCCCTTTTCAGCACACCCACTTCCGTTACTTTTCAGACAGACTTCGTAAAAGATTCTTAAAAAGATTCTTTTTTTTCTCATTTAAAAATGTAAATGACAAAACGTTTTCCTATAGCTTGATGTCACGTATTTTAAATGATTTTGCTTTTATGATAATAGTTTCGTAAAAAGAATACGGTAAATTGCGGCGTACAAGTCGAGTTTTCAAGCCTAAAATTCGTTTTTGGTCATTGGTAGCCTACTGTATGTTTTGGTGTGCGTGTGTGTGGAAGTGGGGAGTTAGCCTGTACGGCAACTATATCTTAACTCAGAATTTGGAGCAAAAAATCTCGAGGTTGTTTGTACGTCGCAATTTATGATATGTTAGGTTCCTGAAGTTAGTTATTAACGGAGGCCCCAAAAGATTCATGCAAGAATCTCCTAAAGCTCGCTTCTCAGTCCAACTCTACTTTATATAAAGAATCTGCATAAGTGTATACTCAGATCTTCTGGGATCGATTTGATTTATTCATTTTCTACGGCTTATCAACCAAGTCATTTAAAGCCAGAATTTTTTTTTTAGATTGTAACAATTTTTTGACTGGGATAATAGTTTACTGATACAAGTCTTACTAATTAACCCATAGCTTTGGGGGGAAGAAGAGGTGGATTCATGCAATTCACAAGACTATTTGCGCGTCAGTTAATATAACGAACCCAACTTGAATTGGAACTCGGCTCTCCGATTAACAATTTCGAACAATTATCCATTACACCATCCGCACATCCAAACTTACAATACCTGGTATTCCCAAGCGGTCACCCATCTATTTACTGACCAGTTGCTTAACTTCGGTGATCATACGGGAACTGGTGTTGCAAGTAAGCCAGGTCTTTTGTGAATATCTATGCTGATGATACTACTTATAGATGCCCTTCAAAACTTTAGATGACCAGGGCCTGGCAGCTGATTTCTCCTCTGACCTCGCTCTAACAGCTCAGTGGAGGAAAACTGCCTGGTCACATTCAATGCCTCGAAAATCAAACTAGTGACGTTTCATAATCACCGAGCAGGACCTGGATTTTCGGCTATCGCTATGAACGAGTGTCCCCCTCAGAGAGGTTCCCTGTCTTGAGCGCCTCCTGGGAACTAAGCTTAAGTAGAACTCGTACACACATAAACCATTACTTTTTTTTATTCATATTAATGGCCTTGACATTTATTTCTGAACCGAGTCTACTTTGCAGTTTGGTAGGGTATCAGATATTTAGATAGGGGCCCTGAACACAACTTTCCATAAATACGCCTGTGATCGGATGTCATTTAAGATAAAGCAGAAGTCCGCCATCAAATTAGCAGTAGAATTAGTTTGTGGTCTTCATGATTTTGAACTGCAGCTGTTGAAGGAATGGTCCGATTTATTGAAGAATGTTTTAACAAAAATAACAATGATATGTTGATAGAATTTGGTATTTCTTTTGTAGTAAATGCCTCACCATAGATCATATCAGAATAGACTTTGCACTCAATATTAGGTTAGACAATTAAGCAAGCCTGGTGTAGGGCCGACTTAAGATGACCTTTTACCCAGAGGTGCAGATTCGCAATTCAGCCGCTTGATAAAGACAGATATATAAACACCCGCCCCATCGGTAAGAGGGTAGTTACTTAGACATCACCCACGAGAATTAAGACCCACGCTTCGGATGAGAGGTCCATTACCGTTCATGTACATTAGCCAATAGTAATTGACAAAGTCAAGAGCTGAATAAAATGTAATGTATAAATAAATGATTTGAGTTTCGTATTATCATTAAGCAGCATTAACATTTGAAACGAGAAAAAACACGAATGAAAATGCAAACAATTACGTACAACTAAAAACAGCATATTTTATTGCCTAAGCTAACTAAATAGAAAGAATACAAACGTGAGTGAATGAAGTTGTGTATGTAGAGATGTCCTTTTTGCGGGGAAGTACATGTACGTAAAATTCCTATGAAAGATGAGACATTTTGAAATGTATCGATTTGATAGAATTCTTTGATATGCTTGCGTGAAATCAAGTAAATTTAGGGAATGTGTATGCTGTATATTATTTTGCATTGATCAATGCAGCATGTGGTTCATTGGTCACTGAGAAGTTACCCTATAGGAGAAAGAGTCGCCTATCTCTCGGCATTTGACTGGGGTAAAAAAAAAAAAAAAAAAAAAAGAAAGAAAGAAAGAGACTCGCTGTATTTTCCTATACACAGCTTTTGCCAATAGTCTATCGGTTGTTAGCAGATGGTCTTTGGCAGGTAAGTGGGGTAACCCCTCACAGACAAACAATCACATTCTTGGGCAAATTTGATTCGTCGGTATAAAAAACAAAAAACAAAAAAAAACCAAAACAACAAAAAACCAAAACAACAAAAAAAAAAACAACGTAGGTAGTGCTGACCTCCAAATACACAAATAAGTCAATTAAAGATTAAAATAGCTTTTTTTTCTTCAGCTAAACGAAAGGATTAAAAAGAAAAAAAAAAACTTTTCTTTTTGCTTGTAAAATTATGCAATTCTAAAATTTTCACGATAAAACTATTTTTTTTAGGCATTTTAAATGTGAAAAACATGGTAAAAACTACAGAAACTACCAGCGGCTTTGTGAGCATTCTTGCTTCAACAAATGATGCAATCAAATAAATAAACTCAAAGCAACTGCAGCAGATTCCCGGGGAGTTTCAGTCATACAATTCAGCTGACACAGTTCATGACATTGCTGATGTGGCTCAGAACCCAACTGAATTCTTCAATTCTCAAGAGATGCCTGGTGTCTCTCTGCCCCCACCTCTACTCCAGAGACTTACTAAAATATTTTAGTGTCATCATACTTCTCGATCCACTAAAACTGCAGTTGCACTCGCCTGTGAGACACTTTTTCGCCGCATATTATCCAGACAAATAGTCTAATTCGGATAGATGAAAAATGAGGATATATTCATTGCCAGGATCTCTAATTCCACATACATGCCCTTTGAATTGAAAGGGATTTCAATTTCCAGTGAGGTTCTGCTTTGTTAGGACTATCAACAGGACACAAAGATAATCTATCAAGATATAGGGCCAGTGCAAGGGTCTTGTCACAGTCTATGAAATGGAGACCCCACTCTACTACGTCTCAATTTTCATAAAAAGGTAGCATTCATATAAAATACACATTTTATTGTAATCTATAATTATGTACAATAATGGGACATATGCAATATAGGTGAACAATTCAACTAGAAAAATTGCATCTAAATACAAATTAGAGACATGTCATAATAGATCATTCCATCTTAAAGAAATCAATATTTTGCGGTAATTTTTAACATCAATGAGATTTATCTTGTTAAAATGTTAAATTTTAACACTCAGCATTATGGATAAAATGTAGTGAGTTTACTATAGTGTTTTTGCGAGCCTTAGCATGATCAAAACAAATTCACGAATTTGGGGCGGGGGGGAGAAAACAAAATCACCCAGAATGACGTCAACATCCGCAAAAAATGCTTTATCCTTTAATAATCATGTGTTTTGTAATGTATATAAATATAGGCAGAAAAAAACCCCAAAATATTGATAACATAGCGAGGGTTACAAAGCTCTGCCCGAATCCCCAATCAGGCTCTCCCCTGGTGGTGGGGGGGGTCCGAGGTAGTACGTACCGGCCCTAATCAAGATCACTGGCCTTGGTCTAGTTTCATGTTTTTTTTCTATGACCTGCTCCATGTTGGATATTCTTGGGTTGGAACCCCAAAACGGCATTTGCATACTCGCATCTAATAAATTATGCAACATTATGTACCCCGAAGACATGTCAATCTAAAATCTACACGATTTACTTTAGACATCAAAATAATGTTATGGTGAAATTTTGTATGTCGACAGATAATAAATCGCCTAATAAAAGAGATTATGTACAAAGAAATATATTAAGAACACTTTTTCCTGTGTTATATTTGAAGTTATTTTAGTCCAGGCAACGCCGGGTGCTCTTGCTACTCCGCCAGGACCAAATGAACTAATCTGAGTAAAATAAATAAATAAAAATGGAATAGGAAGACTGTATTGTGACAGTCTTCTTTCTTCTCTAAAAATTCATAAAAAAATTAAAAATATAAAGAAAATATAAATAAAAAAACTAAATAAAAACAATACAATGGATTAGGTTTGTTTGCTACACTTTCTTTTAAGGGGAGTATTTGAAAAACATTTAAGACAAGAAATTTATTACCATGTATTCTTTAAATAAATAAATAAAAAAAAACTAAAAAAAAAAACTGCTAAAATTAAACCATATGGTTAATAAAAAATAACTTGAATAAAATTTGATGTTTAAAACTTTGTATATGTGAGGCTCCAATTGATGCAAAAATGCTGCCAAAATTAAGCCTGACGGTTTATAAAAAAACTTACAGGCATAAAATTCGGTTTTCAAAAATTTGTAAATAAAAAAAAAATAAAAAAAAAGATGCTCAATCGAATCTGATGGTCTGAAAATCCTCCATAAAGTTTGCGGACAGGCGTTGTTTTATATATATATATATATATATATATAATATATTTATTATATATAAGTATCTGTGAGTTATCATCAGTGGATGTCAGTTATCTCTTGTTAATTTCCCTCTGAAAGTTCTCCACTGCCTTAACCGGGACAGCTCGATCCCGTGACAGGACCCAAAGAGTGTGAGTTCAATACCCGGTTAAGGCAGTGGAGAACTTTCAGAGGGAAATTAACAGGAGATAACTGATAACTGACATCCATTAAACATGGCACGTGGAACTAGAACAGTCTACGCCAGTGAGTGAAATAAAGGGTTCAGTTCGATATTACAACCACCTGAAGAAAGCCGGAGCGTATAACGGCCAAAACGTGGTAATAAATATGGCGACAAAGACGAGGACAATAGTCAGAATTTTTATATATATATATATATATATATATATATATATATGATGGAACGTTGAAACGCTCACTAAATTATCAAACATCAGATTTTTATGTGGAAAACTTGAACACTTATTGTACGCGTGTTTTTATATTTCCATATTGAAGACGTCAGCAGGTCACATTTTATCTTTCACTTCAGATGTGCCAGACAAATCTTGTACTTTCATGAATTCTAGAAAAAATATCCAGGTTAATAGGTTTATTTTTCTTTAATTTATTGATTTAATAGAAAAATGAAAATGAACATTATTTTCCTCAAATTAAACTTTTCAGTCTGCTTTGATTGCAAATTATGAGTCAAATTAATTACTCAGAGCAACAGAATTCTTTAAATTTTGATTAGACAATCACGATTTCGCATTCACCTGCTTGAACACAAGTCATTTTGACTGGTCTAGTCATTTAAATGCTGGGGAATAGAGAAAGGATAATGCTGCGCGTGCGTCTTGCTATAATATAATAAAAAGCTCTTAATCTTCAAAATATAGATCGGACACAGACGCGCGCGGTGCAAATATTTAATTGATATTTTTATATTGCCTTAAGCTTTAACGCAGTTTTTAATCTCCGCGTTCTTTGCAACATTTTCCTGTATGTTGATTATTGCAGTTGGAGGAAAATCTTTATGGCCATTATCAATTCCACAATCGTTTGGAAAAGGGGAGTAATTTACGAATTTCTCTTCCTTTAAACTTCAGAGCGAATTATCACAAATTGTCAAATATGGACTTCAAAGAGAACATGGCATCTCTGATCGATATCCACTAAATTTTTTTTCAAGAATTCTTACCTGCAGAATAAAATATGCCGGCTTTATATGGTAAAGAATTGCTGATTCTATATGCGCTCTTGTGAAACGAAACATCCCTAAAACATGGTCATGTCAAAATCTACATTAGCGAGATAAAATATTTACGCTAAGCAGCTGGATCTTTGATTTTTACTTTAATCATTTAATGTTCACTGTCACATTTTTGGGATAGTGGGCATTAATGAATTTTAGATAACCAAAATTGACGCATTCTTCCGAAATGAATGTTTAAAATAAATAAATAAAATAATGAAAATAAACACTACCTACCATCACCGTTTTTAAAAAATTTACCCCAAATTAGGAAAATATTCGACTTAAATGAAATTTTCGGAACTTGTTTATTAGTTAATGAAGAGTAGACTGAATATGTTATTTTATTAGAAAAACTTTGTAGAAATAGTTTGGGAAGTGGGGTGTTAGTCACTCCCCTTATCACCACTTGATACACTATGAATACATTCAAAATTACGTGGAGTAATGACAAGTATTTTTTTTTATATCTTAAAATATACATTTCAAAATATATATTTTGGCAACAACCGTTTTTTCAAACATGATTCGTTGAATATGACAGACAAGGAAAATTTAATTCATTTTTTTTCTAGTTTTGCTCGTATTCTTAAATTTTTCTATGTTTTAGTGGGGGAGGGTTTAAAGGAGTGTAAAAATAGTACGTAGTGTATTATTCCAAGCGGATTCCGGCCACTTTAGCCATTTTAAGGAGTTTGGTTATTACTTGTCAATTTCTTTTCATGTCTTTGCAGTTGTAGTTGTGTGATGCCGATTGAGCGATAGTAGCGTTTATTCTGAGCCCCCGCCATTGGAACGTGGCTGGAATACGAGTTGGCGTCCTTAAAAAAAAAAAAAAAAAAAACTTTAGATTATTTCCAGTGTTATATATAAAGTGAATATAGAAGTCAACTTAGAGGCGACAGTCCGTTTCATGCTAGATGCAATCGTCAGGCCACTCGTGGCCTCACGATTGCATCTAGCATAAAACAGACTGTCGCATCTAATGTTTTATATTCACTTTTTTATATTTACACACGCTCTATCTGATACTGAACACTTTATCCCATAAATATAGCACATTTAAGACTAATATATATATATATATATATATATATATATATATATATATATATATATATATATCTCACTGAAGATATTCTTCCAGTAATGGTTTGTTTGTTTTTTTTTTTAATATCCGATCAGAAAATCTTAAAAATTTATCCCGAAAACTTACAAAAAAAATATTAAGACTCAAAAATTAATTTAAATTTTCTTTCAGATTGGAGTTAGATTAATTTTGGGTTTGGCTATAAAATATCAAATAGGAATAGTTCAATTCTAAATTACCTCCATAATGCTTATGTAAGGATAAAATAATTACATAAGTCTGGAGGTATTTGAATATACTCCGATATTAGTGGCTGAAAGAAAGCAAAGTGAAGGCAATTAATAAACATTATCAATAAGTTTTTATCAATTACTAGTAGCATGGTCCGGCGTTGCCCATGCTCGATTCAAAAATCGTACGACTCATACAGCAATCGCTATCACTTGACTTAAAATATGTTTGCCCTTCCTTGAGGAGTGCCCTTTGCCGTGCTGATGTTGCTACATGCCTTACTTCTTGCCTATCTCACACTGCGAATTTTTTCTAAGCTCTATACGAAACATTAAATCTGTTACGAAAAAAGAACTAAACAAAATGAACACAAAACGATCAGCTTTAAAAAAGGACTTGTAACTGGAAAAACCTAATGAAAAAAAAGAATGTTAACAACAAATACTTTTTCACACCCAAACCCAGTTCTGCGGAATCAGAATCAACGTTGAGTTTAAGCAAGTGAATGAGCCAATTGGAGTAAAGTGCCATGCAGATTTAAATTTTTCCCCACTTGTGACGAATGCAGCTAACGATTTTTTTGCTTGCTAGCATGCTAGTTAACATTCGTGTCAGTCAGCTGTTGGCTCTCACGCTGGCCAATAGAATCTTCCTGCCTATTCGTGGCAGCCAGCTATAGGCTCTCACTCGGGCAAGTAGAAAATGGCCGCAAACTACATGAAAATTGCCGTAGAAGCATGAAAAACTTTATTATTTCCACTATAGATGGGAGTTGGGAAATGCAAAGTTGGTCTTGGCCTTCACACTAACTTGGAGCATGTGCATGTAAATTTTGGTGCAAATCCGTCGAAAATTGCGGCCGTGCATTCGTTACACACACACACACACACATATCCTGCCTTTTATAGATAGAGATTACCATTTTTATTCATTTATAGCATTTTCTTTTGCTGAATAAATTTTCTTAAAATAATTAAAAAGACCTGACTTGTTGCAGTTATTTCATGATATCAAATAGTTAAAAAAAATGAAACGGATAAAAAAAAAAAAATATTACTCCGTGTTTTAATTTTTTTGTTTTAATATTTCTATTAATATAAACAAATATTCTAAGAAATAATTTTATTTACAGAATAATAATATACAGTGCGGCAGGGGGGGCAATATTCGTACACATACAAATTTTAAATTATTGTATTTTCCAACTAATGAATAAACATACTTTTCATATAATTAAATTGTACGAATACTTTTCACCCATTAAAATGGATAAATGGGATTTATTTCTACTAAATCATTTTTTAAAATTTTTCTATACATATTTAGTTATGCATCTGTGTACAGTTAATTATATGAAAAGTATGTTTATTCATTCATTGGAAATACAATAAATTAAAAATTTGTATGTGTACGAATATTTGTTTCCCCCTACTGTATATTTCTACATTATTTGTTATAGAAAATTAAGAATGATTATTTTTAAGCATAAACAAATGCGGTTTCTGTATTGTGACATTTTTGTGCTTTAGGGTGCATTTGATTAAATTTGAAGCAGTTTATTATTTTTCAAAATTTGATGCTGTAGGAGTTAACCTCTATCGTTTGATCTATGAATTTGTTGACAGTTGGAATATAACTTGCTATATTCAAAGGTGTTTTCACTATATTTTAAACGTTCATTAAGTAATACAGGATGCGGAAGAAATATTTCCCCACATACATCTCTCACAATGGCTAGATGAAGACAATTGCCTCTAACAACTTACAAGTATGTTGGAGGTATTTCTGTTGCACACTGTATTTTTCCAAAATTATTTTAATTAATCATTAATTTTACTGATTTTCTTTGAAACAAATACCTAGGATAAATGTGTTTTTTTTTTTATTAGAGATTTCTAAAATGGCGCATTGATGATAAAATGACAGCAATGGTAATATTAGCCGTTATAAGGAAACATTCGACATTCATAGACTGAGCAGCCATTACTACCAGTTGAAATTTCTAAAAGCTTTTGCTTAAAACAATTTTTCAAGAAAATAGGTTTCTCAAGTCCAGTAGCTTTTACCATTATTGATGAGGGTTTCCCTCCTAACCTTTTATTTGAAGTAGTGTGGAACGTCAACATCTTGATTATGTGAATTTCTCTTCGCGTTACATGTGATATCCATTTTAGCTGTTGAAAGTCCTCATGTGATGTGATATCTATTCCGTTCAGTTCTTTCTGATTTAGGTCCACAAGGTTTGAATAAGTATCGTCTTCACTATCTCAAAGCCATTTTTAAAAATTCATCTTAGAAAGCAGTTGTATACAGATGACAGTTTACACCAGCGTTTCTCAACCGGTGCGCCCTTGCGTTCTAATGAGCCTTAAAATGTAAGCAGCTGCGTCCCAAGTTAACACAAGATTAATTTATCAATCTCTCTCTCATATATATATATATATATATATATATATATATATATATATATATATATATATATAAAGCAGCACAGGTTTTCTTAGAAGCATACTTAAATGTACAAAATGTATTTAAGATAAATACTTATTTCAGGAGATCTTTTTTTTCTAATTTCATGCCTAATTTTTCATTATTAAAATTCAAAGTGTCCCCCCACCCAGAGTTTTAGTTATTTTACAAGTGCAGCTTGAAGTGTAAATAAATAAATAAAAAGGTTGAGAAACACTTTAGACATTTGTGAACAGGTTTGGCGCCATGCATGACGTTCATGTGAAAGTCGATCTGACGAGGCTACTTAAGATCATGCGTTTTAAAAAGGTCTTAAAGCCTTACTAAAACGCGTAAAATTATTTTTATATATATTAGATTTAGGCTACTGGCTAAAAAGGAGGCATTTAGATTATTTTAAATGCGTTTTTTTTAAGCTCAATTTTCAGCTATAATTTTGATTTTTATTTTAATGTTTTTTGAATTTTACGGTGTATGGAAGCAAATTTAATTAATACCGGAGGTTTTTATTTTAACCTTGTTTTGGAACAATTTTTAGGAGAAACGGAAATTGTAGAATATGGAGTTGAACTGTAATTATGAACCTTGCCTTGGTGTATGGAAAATTTAATATAGGAGAAAAGGAAATTGAACATAGAATAGGCTGCGTCGGAGGTAGTTTGAACTGTAATATGATGAGACCTTGCCTTGGTGTATGGAACAATTTAATATAGGAGAAAAGGAAATTGAACATAGAATAGGCTGCGTCGGAGGTAGTTTGAACTGTAATATGATGAGACCTTGCCTTGGTGTATGGAACAATTTAATATAGGAGAAAAGGAAATTGACCTTGCCTTGGTGTATGGAACAATTTAATACATAGAATAGGCTGCGTCGGAGGTAGTTTGAACTGTAATATGATGAGACCTTGCCTTGGTGTATGGAACAATTTAATATAGGAGAAAAGGAAATTGAACATAGAATAGGCTGCGTCGGAGGTCGTTTGAACTGTAATATGATGAGACCTTGCCTTAGTTTGGAACAATTTAATATGAAATTGAACATAGAATAGGCTGCGTCGGAGGTAGTTTGAACTGTAATTTGTGTATGGAAAATTGAACATAGAATAGGCTGTGTATTAATATAGGAGAACAATTTAATATAGAGAAAAGGAAATTGAACATAGAATAGGCTGCGTCGGAGGTAGTTTGAACTGTAAATGATGAGATGATGAGAAATTGAACATAGAATAGGTGTATGTTTGAACTGTAATTTGAGAATATGGAACAATTTAATATAGGAGAAAAGGAAATTGAACATAGAATAAGCTGCGTCGGTGGTAGTTTCACCCAACACCGCAAATTGCTACAAAACAAAAACATCAACATGAAAATTCGAGTCATGTTGAATAGACTCGTCAGATCGAAACTTTCATATGGATGTTATGCATGGCGCCAAACCAGTTCAGAAATATCTAAACTGTCAGTTGTACATAATCGCTTTCTAAGATCAATCGTTAACAAAAGATTTGAACGACTGAAGTCTGAATGTCTTGGCAACGATCATCCTTCTTGGAACATTGTGGACTGGCGCTACATATTCAAAAACAAACTCTTTAGGACTACCAACAGTGGCAACAACTAAAATGGATAGTACATGTAATGCGAAGAGAAAATGACATTATTTATCAAGATGTTGACGGTCCACCCTACTACAATTAAATGATTGGTGGATTTTGCTTAGCGCCATATCAACCTTTATGGGTTATTTAATACTAAATCTAAGAATTTTGCACGCAATTTTATTTAGATTTTTTTTTTTAAGATAATGGGTTTAGTGATAAAGTTTTACTATTTAACCCATAGTTAGGGGAGAAGAGGTAAATTAATACCTTTCCCAATGGCATTTGCGCATAAGTGAATATAACGAACCCAACAGGAATTGGAACACAGCTCGCCGATTAAAAATTCCGAATCATTATTCATTACACTATACGCACATCCAAGTTTACGACACCTGGTATTCCCAAGCGGTCACCCATGTAGGCATTGACCAGGATCAACATTGCTTAACTTCGGTGACTGTATGGGAACCGGTGTTTCAACGTGATGTGATCGTAAGCATAAATGGTCCGAAAGGAAACCTCCATCAATAATGGAAAGAATGATAACAGCTGCTGGATTTAAACCTATTTTCCTAAAAGAAAATAGGTTAATAGAAAGCTTTTTATAAATTTCAACCGAAAACAGTACTGGCTGCTCGGTCAATGAACACCAAATGTTTCCTTGTAGGGAAAAGTCTAATATTACCATAGTCATTAATAAAGTAAATGTGGAAGAATGGATAGCTGCTTGGATTGAGGAATCGGAGAGCAGAGTTGGAATTCCAATCGAATCCATTACATTCACTTACGTGCTAATACCCTTAGGAAGGGTATAAATACTCTTCCCCCCCCCCCAAGCAGGACAGACCAGGTTCTATAGCCTTAAATTGCAACTGGTCTAACGCAGAAAGAAATGGCAACCTACTGCGGGATAAAAACTTGTCAGTCATGCATCGAAAGATACATGATCGCCTAAGCGTGTTTCACACATAACTGACTGAACGTTATAAAAATTAGATTTTAACTAAATTCACCTCGGTTATAGATTTAGTTAAGACAGGTGATAAATTGCAATAACCCCCTGGTATATTCGTCTATGGCCAGTAACAAAGTCACAAGAAAAAAAAAATCACATTTTTGGCTAGGGAGAAAAACACAGGAATAAGTCAATTAATTTACATGTTTAATTTATATGTTAAACTAAATATTTATATTTTTAAGCAAAGGTCGTTAATTTACCATCAGTTCTGCATACTGAGACTGATTGACATATTAACCTTAAAAATGTAAGAATTCGATAGTTAAGCTTTCTATTAAAGAAAGACGCATAAACAGTACTAACATTGTCCTGTGACTTCGTTTTTTCTTGGATTCTGTTAATCGTAAGGGATTCGTTAATCATGGGGATCTTTTCTGTTAATTCACTCTAAAATATTAGTTCACCCCAAAATAAAAAGAATTTATATTTACCAAAATTCACACCAAATACCCCACCTCCCGGAACGAGGCTCTTCCATTGCACTCCGGTTGGGTAGACCTATGCGATCGCCCCAAATGTGAGAGACTCTGGTGTCTTATTTCTAAGTGTCGGGGTCTACGTCGCGCTCACCCCGATAAACAAGCCAAAAACAGATTTTTTTTAAATTGTAAAAACTTTAATAATATCCGCATTTACGAAATATGAATATCTCCCTGATTTCTGGTAATTTTATATTCTGAGGGTTGGAGTTATATTGCGAGGCAAGCTAAACAAATTTTGATTTTAAATTTATAATTTCTTGGGGGGTGAATTTGAAATAAGTAACCTTACATTATTTGGGGTGAATTAACAGAAGAGATCCAAATTTCCATTTTTCTTCCTTTAAGTAAAGTATAGTTTTAAAATCAAAACTACGTTTTCTTTTTTTCTTTTAGGTCAAAATAATGAACACAAAAATTTCGACTGCAGACAAAAATGCATGGAGTATGTTTAGTCTTTATCTCTCTTTTCTTTAAATTTTGTAATGTTTTATGTATTTTGGGAGCACTGTTTACATTTTATTTGCATCAAATTTCTATTTTGAAATGTCTAAGTGTTTGTGATAACTTATTATTGAAATTAGCTAAATTTCTTTCAAGTTCATTAGTTATGGAGATTGTACATAATGTGAGCCTTGTTTTTCGTGTTGTCTTTCTACATCTTATCACACGTTTACAGAGAAGAGGAGGGTAATCAATAGATTTTCTTTTAATTTTTGTGGCCCCATTTCCCACTCCAGTCGCAGCATTCTGCTAAGTATAACCACCACCATTTTTGTTGTTTACTCCTTTCGTCCAACCCACCTTCTGGTTAAAGAGGAGAAATGTCAGTCCATGATGTACGATGGTCCCTGTTCATGGCCGAGGTCAGTCCGTTCAAAAAGAAGAAAAACAGAAGAAAAAAGCCCGTCTGCTCTAGTCTTGTAGATGAATTGAAGACGAGTGTAAAGTCCGGGTCAACAACCCCAACAGAAGGCTTCATTCAAAGTCGTATCACTTGACCTAATAAAGGCTACAAAATAGATGGTGTTTTATAGCACTAATCTACCATTGGGCTCAAGTTAGTCTCACATCTGCTGGACATTCTGAACAACAAAGAGAAACCTTAAGGAAAAAAAAAAAAAGAAAAAGAGATAAAAAAAAGTAAGGTGCGTGACAGAGCAAATGGTCAATTTTATGACTTGCCTTCGCAGATGTCCTTTTACTGCCTAGACTGTTAAGGAGGTAATGATACTTTTTATTTTTTTTATTCCATGACACGTAGGGGTACCATGTGTACTGCAGCCGAAGTGGTGTTTCTTGAGCAAGATAGCCTGACGGAACCCAACCATTTCCAAGCCGGTTTTGAAATCAGAGTTTTTCCTTCTCCTAGACCGGATGCCACCCAAGGCTATAGAACCCAGAGCTATTTACCCATAGCTGGGGGGAGGGGAGAAGAAGAGGATTTATATCTTTGCATTATTTGTATTAGCACGTAAGTGAATGTAATGGATCCGAGTGGAATTCGAACTCGGCTCTCCGATTCCTCAATCCGAGCCGCTATTCATTACTCTACCGTGCCTCCACCAATGGTAATTGGTTTGCCAAATTTCACGCTCATCAAGTCTCCTCTTGCCAGGATAAGTAGCAAAGAGACAAGACAGGTAGAAGTAGATTCCTGCCTCTCGCAGGCGAACAAGTGACAAGTGAACATATGCAGTGCCAGTCCAAATTTTAAACTCAGTTCGCAGATTGTCTCCCACATTAAACAATATACTGTCATATTTACACTTGCATGAGCGAAGGTACTTGCACACATTAATTAAGGAGACAATTTTCTGAAATATTAGGTCTGTGCAAAAGTTCACGGAGTTTATTATTTATTTCTTATTTTTATTTATTTATTTTTTTTTACAAGAAAGTAAAATTAAGGAAAAAAGAACTGGAACTTCTTTTGAACCCACCTAATATAACTATCTACCTGCAAAGATTCGCTAAAACAATGAGCATGAATAATGAAAAAATGCTCAAAACTTAAAGATTTTGACGATAAAAACTTTTTTTTTAAGATTTATTATCGAAGGATTTTTTGATTTTCAAGTTATTTTTTAAATTCTTTTTAGAACCTTCGGAATTTTGGTTTAAATTTTTTCTTCTTGCGTCAGCGTGTGACCATGAATTAGCATAGTAAATTTTAGCGCGCTTTTGCTGTGAAAAAAAATATTGATTTGGAACTTCTTGAAAAAAATCAGATAATTGTCAGATTTTAATTAAACTTTCAGAATATATTCGCAAATGAATTAAATGTGTGAAAGTGTTTTTTTTTTTTCTTTATGAAATCTTGTTAAAAATATGAATTTTTATTGCCTTCAAGAATTTTTTTTTTTTTTTTTTTTTTTTTACATTTAAGGAGTTGGTTATCCTGTTTTTACTAAGGCGCACAAAAAAATTTTTGTGCTAGATTTTGTTGTAAAATTTCTATTTTGTTCTTTATGTCTATGTAATAAATGTTTGTTCCTTTCAAATTTCACAACGGAATTTCGAACCTTGCTTGTTTTTTTTGTATGTCTTATTTTTTATTAGGGATAAGAGAGGTGACGTTCTCTCTTCTCCTTCCCCTCCGCCTCATTCCCAGTGAAAAAAATCCTTTTAAAGTTTCCACCGTCAAAGCGTATCTCTGTATGCGTATGTTTATATACACAAGTCTGCAGGAATACGAGATATCACGGTACGTAGATTAAGCAGATTTAATAATCAGGTTATTGGATTGGAACAAAAGTTTTATGAATTCATAAGTTTAGTGAAGTGTAAGAGAAATAAATCCCTTGTGAACAAAGACTGGTTGTCCTCATTCCCCAACGCTCCTATGCAGTCGACCACCCAAATAGGAAGTTATAAAAACGCGAGTCAGATAATAGTTCATTGTGAGAGATTTTAACAGATCAAAACAGTCAAATTGTGGCTTATTAATAAAATAAAGACTACATGAGTTCTCGTGTCAATTTTTAATCGGCATATTCTTCAAAGCTATACCTCTAACGGCTCAGCCAACATACTGGGATTCTATTTACTATTCATTTACATTTTTTTCCTCAATAGGAGTAGATAGGTTCACCTGCCGCCCGTTTACACTCCTTTCCGGTATTTTGAACTGGAGTAAAAGTTTATTAATTGTTTCTCGATTTTTGGGTTTCCGGTTCTTTAAGACTTCATTCTATTTTTCACAACAGCCCATTGTGTTTTAGTAGCATTATCGCTTTGCTTAGTGGGTATTGATAAATAAATAAACAAACTTGTGTAGATAACAATATCAGTATTTTGTTTTCGGCGCAATAGTTTCCAGGTTGAAAATACATCCCTTAAGTGCATTCCAGTGGATTAAATGACCTTTCGACCAGAACAAAGCGTTTTAAATTTAAATGATCACAATTGCGACTAATAATCGTAGTCTATCAAAACGAAACCCGAAAAACAAAAACAAAACAAAAAAACAAAAAACAAAACAACAACAACACGAACCAAGAAGATTCCCCACCCCACAAAATAAACTAGAAAACATTGGGTGTCTAACTGTAGATTGATAGTTCGCAATATCGTCTTCACAAAGAAATGAATTCTTGCAGTGAGAGTCCGATACTCTTAGGATCGCCTAGAACTGTCTTCGTGACAGACGAAATTTAATAAATCCGAGCATGCTTGCTTGATTTTAGAAATCAAGTTGTTATGACTTAGGTTGACTTGAGCCAACACAAAGGATCGCTGTCCAAAAAAGATTTCAAGCTCGACTGTTCTCTACAACTATTTAGTAAGATCGATCCATGCTTGGTGCTTTACATGCTGTCTTACACTAAACTAATGCTACTAATCACCAATTAAAATACTTCACTTTATATCACAAAAGATGCAATATACACCGTAATTTTTCTGATTTGATCGGGTTAAACAAATTGGCGAATGGGGTGGTGGAAGATGTGGGAATTATCCCCATTTAGTCTGCCGAGATGCCAGATACGTGGCGCTATTTCAGAACAATAAAAACAATATCAGTGTTAAATTGTCTAGGCCCACTTCCCTTGGACTGTACTAGTAAAATCTTTTTAAAATTGCGTAAAAATAATAATAATGAACAGTACTGTTATATTTCCACCCTTGATTCAGAATTTGTCTATCATTTTCTTTTTACAGATACGGACGCTCTAAATGTGACACACTACAGTGTGTAATGGGGAAATTGTCGACATTTTATATTTTTAATTTCGCGCATGCGTGTTTTTTTTTTAATATTTTATTTTGTATAGCAGGGTCAGTTGAGTACTAACGCAATTCACTCCGCCAGAAATTTGGAGACGGCATGTCGTACTGCTTCGCATTCGCGCCAGAAGCGAAAATATGAACATTTCATAGTGCTTGGGTGTCAATCGGAGGACAGTGCAGAAGATTCGGAAAGAGTTGTAGGAGTCTAATGGTGATTACGAAAATGTTTGGAGTGATCACTAGTGATGGCAACGTTATACCTCCATTCATCTTCCCACAGGGCCTAAGACTCAACACAGAGTGCTTTGAGGACTGAGTACTGCCCTGGGTCAAGAGGATGGCTGCTAGAAGACACTAAGTCTGGAAACATGAATGAACTGCAACTCGCTTGATTATTATGCATGGGGTACAATTGAGTGAGAGACCAACAAAACTCGGTGTAACACCAAAGATGAACTGGACGTAAGGATTATGGCAGCATTCACCGACTTAACAAGGAGACCGTCCAGAAGAGATGCAGGAGATTCTGAAGTCGTCTGGAGGCCGTGGTTGTAGGCAATGGCGATTTTATTGAATAAATTTACTCTTTAATATTTAAAGATATTTTTGTGTAATTTTGGTAAATATATCTGTTAAAATGTAATGTCAGTGTTATTTTTATTTTTGCGTAATTTAGACGACAATTTATCCAACGCACTGTGTGTGTGTGTGTGTGTGTGTGTGCGTGCATATATAAGAAATATATAATTAAAAAAACTATATTGCTGCCAACCTGCTACTTAAAATTTCGTGTCGACGTAGTTATACGATGGTTTCACAATTTTCAGGCCATCCAAAAGGACACAGAAAGGGAACAAGGATGGTTTGCTACCATGAACATGTCATGGTGGGTCCTAGGGTTTGAAGGGCCGAGCGAGCGAAACTAAGGAATCTAACTAGTCCGAACATCTTCCATAGCAATAGCGACAAAGTAGTGAAATGGTGGCAACGTTTTATCATTTCTGGGCATACGGGTTATATAACACAAATGTACGGGTCAAAATACCGATATGAAATTGTTTTGGGATTCTCCGATTGGAAATCAAAATATGGTCCCGTGTAATATGCGCTATATCAATGAACTTAGCCGCAATACATTTTTCACACTTGCCTGAGAAAAACATATCACAAAGAAATTTCATAATCAGAGGTTGTGAACGGTTGAATACAAATAGCATGAAGATTGCATTGAGCCAAAGTGATTTGGCCACATACAATTCAATACCTAAACAATTTTTTCTTCATTTTGTTGATGTACCGGTTTTTGGCCAGGAAAACACAAAATAATCTGCAAGGGACAAAAGAATGTAGGTTTGCTGGAATTTCCTTTGGCACTCCAATCAAATTAACCAGGAAAATAATCCTAAGATGACATCTGGCTAACATTTTAATCGCTTTCTGTCACTTGTGGCGTTGTTTTATTTTTTAAGAGGTTGAGAAATACGATCTATCCCTGGCAAAATTTGATGAGGAGTCGGCTGAGCAGAGAGAGTTGAGTTGATCGAAACTATTGAGCATTTTATTCCCAATTCTCTTTAATGGAAAGTGCAGAGAAGGCAGTTTACTCTCTGCTTTCGATACACTCTGTGAGCATTAAATAATTCAAGCATTTTTTCTTCATTTTACGTCTCAAAAGTGTCAGTTGTCTAGTTTTGATTGTCAGGAACAATTGCTTTGTAATTCACATAAAGAGACATAAGAGGGAACACAACGAGAAGAAGTCTATGAAAATTAAGATTCACAGAACACATCCAAGACAAGCAGTGAATAACATACTTGATTAGTATGAGAGAATCGAATGAGGAACACTTATCAATCATAAAGATAAAAAGAGGTCATAAGAAAAGTACGGATTGTTAAAATTGATAAAAGAGAAAACCTGGAGAATCACGTTCTAAAAGGCCAGAGCGCGTATGGATGTTCGTGACTGATTTCTTGTTTTGCATAAAGTGGAAACTGATTATAAGAGGTTGCTTTCAGTACCTTGTATTCCCAAAGAGAACGAGAGGAAGAAAATGAATTCCAATGTACGAGGTAAAATAAAAGCTATCCAGAGAAGAAACTTGGTAACTAAGCACTTCTTTCAAACGATATATATTAAGCATAACAGCCCTAGCAAAGCAGGGGTGTCACTAGTACGTAAGCGGCTATAGAGAGTGTAAGAAAAGAAAAAGACTGGATATAGATGGGTTGAGGAAAGAATAAAAAGAAGAATGGGGACCAAGTCAACAGATGATGTTGATCGACATTGCATTTAAATTTTTGAAAATTATAGTTATAAGGGAGGCAAGTAAGAGGAAGGGAGTTTCACTGTTGGGAAGTGCGAGAGAAGAAGCTATTGGAGTAGAAGAAGCGGTTACATTTAACCGTTTCGACAGTGAAATGGTTGGGACTGAGATGCCAACCTCGTACCACGCTTAAATTCATGCAGTCGGGGCACCAGTGAAAATAGCTCGTCAGAGAAGATATCATGAAAATATTTTTAGAAAAGACAGGGAAGCCACATTACGTTGATGAGAAAGGGGCTGGAGTCGGGACCCAAAGTCTGGACCGATTACATTGCCTATCCGTCTTAGGATTTTGTCAAGAACCCCGAAATGAACAGCGTGGGCACCAGACCATATATGGCAACAATATTCCATGTATGGACGAATGGTAGACTTGAAGGATAGACTTATATATATATATATATATATATATATATATATATATATAAAAGAGGGTGTGTGTGTGTGTGTAACGAATGCACAGCCGCAATTTTCGACGGATTTGCACCAAAATTTACATGCACATGCTCCAAGTTAGTGGAAGGCCAAGACTGACTTTGCATTTCCCAACTCCCATCGATAGTGGAAATAATCGATGTTTTCATGCTTCTACGGCAGTTTTCATGTAGTTTGCGGCCATTTTCTACTGGCCAGAGTGAGAACCTATAGCTGGCTACCACGAATAGGCAGGAAGATTCTATTGGCCAGCGTGAGAGACAACAGCTGACTGACAAATGTTAACTAGCATGCAAAAAAAAAAAAAAAAAAAAAATCGTTAGCTGCATTCGTCACAAGTGGGAAAAATTTAAATCTACATGGCACTTGACTCCAATTGGCTCATTCGCTTGCTTAAACTCAACGAAGCGAAATAAACGGTTCAGTTCGACATTGCAACCACCTGAAGGAAGCCGGAGCGCACAACAGGCGAAGCGTTGTGATAAATATGGCAACAAAGATGAGGAAAATAGCCCGAATAATGTAAATAGTGTAAGATTGTATTGCAAGAAAAAAGTCCACCCAGGTATTTATTGATGGAAAGTTTTAAAAGAAAGCCGTTTTTGTAAAAATAGTGCTCGATATCAAAAGATGGAGCATTAATAATAATTTAAGCAGTTTCCTTATAAGGAAACATTCGTTAAATCACTGACTGCGTAATCAGTATTACTGTCGGCTGAAATTTATAAAATAGTTTTTTTTTTTTTAAGGAAATTACCTTTCTCAAGGTTAGTAACTCTTATTGCTTTTTCAAGTATTGATGGGGGCGGGGGTGCTTCCTAAACTTTTGTTTGAAGTTAGCATTTGATTATGATATTCTTTCTTAGAGTTACATGATATACCCATTTTAGTTGTTGCTGCCGTTAAAAGTCCTCAAGTAATGCGGTTTTCGCTATCTGGTTTAGTACATTGTGATTCTCTAGCTCCAGTCCACAAGGTACGAAGAAGGATGTTTCTCACCGAGACTTATGCTCAAAAGCATTTTCAACCATCGATCCGAGAAAGTGGTTGTATACAGCTGATAATTCAGATATTTCTGAACGAGTTTGGGACTATTCATGGCCTCCATATAAGTATCAAACTATGGAGGCTATTTAAGAACATGATTCGAGATTTTAGGCTAAAGTTTTGGTTTTGTAGGAACTTGTGTGACACTAACCCAAGCGCAGTCTATTCTGTGTCCAATTTCCTTATCTCCTGTATTAAATTTATTAAAGTTAGAGGTATTCCTTTGTTTATGATTTACTAATTTCACAGTATGATGGATTCAGGGTAGGTGCCATCACTTTTCCAATTCCAGGTCATAGTTCTTGTTTTGGGAAGGTTTATCTCGAGTCCTGCTTCTTGGAACACTTGGTAAATGATGTTGATGTTTGTGTTTATAGCAACTATGAATAGCAATGTCATCGGTATAGACTCCCTCCTCACCATTTGTACATTGTATCCACACTTCAGGAGATTTGATTGCGAAATTCTGAATAGTGACAACATTTAATTTTATTTAATATACACTATTTCACACACACACATATATATATATATATATATATATATATATATATATATATATATGTGTGTGTGTGTGTGCGCGCATGTGTGGGGATATATATTAGTATCTGAAAAAAAAAAAAAAAAAAAAAAAAAAGTGGAAAGGAGAAGAACCTATAAACGACGGGGTTTCGCCGATGTATGTTGATTTCGGCTTCTTTAGGTTAAAATGAAAGAAAACTTTGTATAAAATACATACATAACACAACATTATATTACAATTATTTTTATTTTCATGGGTGGCTTTCGCTTGATTTACCAATTAAGTTCGATTATTCCTAAATTTATTTCCAAGTTATAAAAATTGTTATAAAAAAAAAAAAAAAAAAAAAAGTAAATAAATAAATAAAATAAAAAATAAAAAAAATACACCAAAAACAATCGCAGTAATGACAACTTGGAATCCAAAATTTTAGGATGGTTGGTTCTGATCCGGACTGGAATGTTTTTAATTTGCATACGGAGTCGGCCTGATTCCCAAATGGTATATGTTGTGCTATGGCCTCTCGAAGTAAAGTTGAAAAGTGTGACACACTGACATTTAATTTATTATATATATATATATATATATATATATATATAAATAAATAAATAAATAAATAAATAAAAGGGAGAGAGTTAACTGGCAAATCAATGAAGCGGTTGTTCGTGTATCTTTGTCTCAGAATTTGCATTAATACGCGCTATATCTAAGCACGCATAATTACTTATAGTTTCGCATCCATCCTCATCCCAACTGGCTGACTGCGGCTGAAAGTAAACACTTGCCCATCGACTAATCTCACTTAATCAAAACCACTTTATACATCCGTCAACGAAGTGCGATGCCTGTCCCGAATTCTTTTGTGTAAGTGGACATGAAATCTGTTTCCTGTTAGGTTTCATGGACGTGCGCCTATCTCATAACCACTTGGCCCAACCATCTTTAACGCGCACTCATTAATACACACGGACAGAGATACAAACATCGAAGCACTTAAATACACGTATGCACACACACACGTTTTGAAAAACATTGCTAGTGGAGCGAGTTCGAACCTTACTTTGAGTACTTTCTGTTCTGTTGTGGCTCCCAGAGAAGTGCATATCCATACTATCGCTAAGAATGCTGGAAGAATGGTCGGTTTTTGGTACCGCCCCAGAAAATGCTTAACTCCTATTGCCATGTTCCTATCTTTACAAGAGTCGGATCAGCCGAAGAATGTATTGCTGCATATTTGGTCTGGTTCTACCCGTTTCTCATTTTCCAGCTTTCCCGACCACTACAATCTTAATATCTTTAAGTCTAGGATCAACGGATATATATCCTACATATATGGACCTCTTCCTTCTTTTACGGACAACAATCTAATTCCGCAACCCTCTAACTTGAGTGGTTAACGGGCCTTATATTGGGTGAGTGGTAGCATAAAAAGAGTAGTTTGTTGTAAAACGATTGCTGAAATGTTATCTCGCAGATCATTATGAGCATAGCAAACCTTTATTAGGTTCCTGTCAACTAAAAGTGTTGTTCATAAATTAAAACAGACGAATAATTGTTGTTCATATTTGAACTTACGTCAAAAACTTGTAGACTTGAAATGAACTACTAACGTCAACCGACACCTGAACACTTGTACTACTAACGTCAACCGATACCTGAACACTTGTACTACTAACGTCAACCGATACCTGAACACTTGTACTACTAACGTCAACCGATACCTGAACACTTGTACTACGCCACGTGCCACACTAACACCTGAACACTTAACGCCAACCGACACCTGAACCGTACCACTTACGCCAACCGACACCTGAATACCCTGAACACTTCAACCGACACCTGAACACTTGTACCAACCGACACCTGAACACTTGTACCACTAACGTCAACCGATACCTGAACACTTGTACTACTAACGTCAACCGATACCTGAACACTTGTACCACTTACGTCAACCGACACCTACTAACGTCAACCGATACCTGAACACTTGTACCACTAACGTCAACCGATACCTGAACACTTGTACCACTTACTACTGAAACGTCAACCGATACCTGAACACTTGTACCACTAACGTCAACCGATACCTGAACACTTGTACCACTAACGTCAACCGACACCTGAACACTTGTACCACTACTTACGTCAACCGACACCTGAACACTTGTACCACTTACGTCAACCGACACCTGAACACTTGTACCACTTACGTCAACCGACACCTGAACACTTGTACCACTTACGTCAACCGACACCTGAACACTAACGTCAACCGATACCTGAACACTTGTACCTACTAACGTCAACCGATACCTGAACACTTGTCCAGGCCCACTTACCTGAACACTAACGTCAACCGATACCTGAACACTTGTACTACTAACGTCAACCGATACCTGAACACTTGTACTACTAACGTGAACCGATACGCCAACCTGAACACTTGTACCACCCGTCAACCGACACCTACTAACGTCACGCCAACCGATGAACACTTGTACCACTTGAACACCTGAACACTTGTACTAACGTCAACCGATACCCTGAACACTTGTACTACTAACGTGAACCGATACAACCTGAACACTTGTACTACTAACGTCAACCGATACCTGAACACTTGTACCACTACTAACCGACACCTGAACCGATACGTCAACCCTGAACACTTGTACTACTAACGTCAACCGATACCTGAACACCTGAACACTTGTACTAACGTCAACCGATACCTGAACACTTGTACTACTAACGTCAACCGACACCTGAACACTTGTACTACTAACGTCAACCGATACCTGAACACTTGTCAACCTACTGAAACGTCAACCGATACCTGAACACTTGTACGACACCTAACGTCACTTACGTCAACCGATACCTGAACACTTGTACTACTAACGTCAACCGATACCTGAACACTTGTACTACTAACGTCAACCGATACCTGAACACTTGTACTACTAACGTCAACCGATACCTGAACACTTGTACTACTAACGTCAACCGATACCTGAACACTTGTACTACTAACGTCAACCGATACCTGAACACTTGTACTTACTAACGTCAACCGATACCTGAACACTTGTACCTGAACACTAACGTCAACCGATACCTGAACACTTGTACTACTAACGACACCTGAACCGATACCTGAACACTTGTACCACTACTAACG
Organism: Acanthosepion pharaonis; assembly: GCA_903632075.3. Classification (NCBI taxonomy): domain Eukaryota; kingdom Metazoa; phylum Mollusca; class Cephalopoda; order Sepiida; family Sepiidae; genus Acanthosepion; species Acanthosepion pharaonis. Next base: position 3,746,386 of record CAHIKZ030005532.1, read on the forward strand.
TCAACCGATACCTGAACACTTGTACTTACTAACGTCAACCGATACCTGAACACTTGTGAACACTTGTACCACTTACGCCAACCGACACCTGAAACGTCAACCGATACCTGAACACTTGTGTACTACTGAAACGTCAACCGATACCTGAACACTTGTACCTACCTAACGTCAACCGATACCTGAACACTTGTACTACTAACGTCAACCGATACCTGAACACTTGTACCACTACTGAACACTTGTAACGTCACGTCAACCGAACACTTGTACTTACGTGAACACTTGTACTACTAACGTCAACCGATACCTGAACACTTGTACCACTTGTACACCTACCTGAACTAACGTCAACCGATACCTGAACACTTGTACTACTAACGTCAACCGATACCTGAACACTTGTACTACTAACGTCAACCGATACCTGAACACTTGTACTACTAACGTCAACCGATACCTGAACACTTTCAACCGACACCTGAACACTTGTACTAACGTCAACCGATACCTGAACTGAACTTGTCAACCGACACCTGAACACTAACGTCAACCGACACCTGAACACTTGTACCACTTACGTCAACCGACACCTACTAACGTCAACCGACACCTGAACACTTGTACCACTTACGTCAACCGACACCTGAACACTTGTACTTACTAACGTGAACCAACCGACACCTGAACACCTTGACACCTGAACACTACTAACGTCAACCGACACCTGAACACTTGTACCACTAACGTCAACCGACACCTGAACACTTGTACTACTAACGTCAACCGATACCTGAACACTTGTACTACTCAACCGAACGTCACCACTTACGACCGACACCTGAACACTTGTACCACTAACGTCAACCGACACCTGAACACTTGTACTACTAACGTCAACCGACACCTGAACACTTGTACCACTTACGTCAACGACACCTGAACCGATACCAACCGACACCTGAACACTTGTCAACCGACACCTGAACACTAACGTCAACCGACACCTGAACACTTGTACCACTTACGTCAACCGACACCTGAACACTTGTACCACTTACGTCAACCGACACCTGAACACTTGTACCACTTACGTCAACCGACACCTGAACACTTGTACCACTTACGTCAACCGACACCTGACCACTTACGTCAACCGACACCTGAACACTTGTACCACTAACGTCAACCGACACCTGAACACTTGTACCAATTTACGTCAACCGACACCTGAAACGTACCACTTACGTCAACCGACACCTGAACACTTGTATACTAACGTCAACCGACACCTGAACACTTGTCAACCGACACCTACTAACGTCAACCGACACCTGAACACTTGTACCACTTACGTCAACCGACACCTGAACACTTGTACCACTTACGTCAACCGACACCTGAACACTTGTACCACTTACGTCAACCGACACCTGAACACTTGTACCACTTACGTCAACCGACACCTGAACACTTGAACACTTGTACCACTAACGTCAACCGACACCTGACGTCAACCGACACCTGAAACTTGTACCACTTGTACCGACTGAACACTAACGTCAACCGATACCTGAACACTTGACACCTGAACACTACCACTAACGTCAACCGACACCTGAACACTTGTACTAGTAACGTCAACCGACACCTGAACACTTGTACTAGTAACGTCAAAATGGTATATGTTGAGCTTCGACCTCTCTGAGTAAAGTTGGAATAGTGTGACAGTAATATTTAATATATATATATATATATATATATATATATGAGAGAGTTAACTAGCAAATAAATAAAGCGATTGTTCGTGTATCTATGTTTCTGAAATTGCATTAATACGCGCTATATGCGAACAGAGAGTTAACTGGCCTGTATAGAAATATGCACATGAATCTATTTTCGTAGAGCAAGGGTTAAGAAGGGCTAGCAGACCGTTGTTAAATGTCAAGATTTTGTACATTATGAATTCAACTCATTCAGTATCGGAGATTATAAGTCAGGTGTCTATGGACGCACTCTTATGCAATTATACATGACACGGCCTTGCAAACTGACACCTGCGCAAACAATCCGTCAGAGTTCCTTACTGGTTATTATTCAAAACATTAAACCAACATCTAATTTATTGGATTTTTTAATATAGATTTTATTGTTTATAGCATTAAGTAGGGAAAGTAGTCTAGACATTTTTTCATGTTTGCTATTGTAATAAGCAGACTTTTGGGTGAATCAAGGACAACTAAAACGTTTGGTCATCAGATGATCGACGTGTCATTCAATCAAGTCACACAATGATATTGTTAAAATGGTAATGTACACAAAGCTTTGCAGTAAACAGCAAACCTTAGTCTCTTTTTTTAACGGTCAATATATTGGAAAAGAATTAAGCTGATCTATATTGACTTAATTCTAGTGTAAATAAAGCGCTACATGAAAGAAAAGAAAATGAACAATGAAAGCTGAATTTACACTCCTCTTTGGGTCATGCAGCAGGCGACACGCGAGACGTATGAAAACGATAAAAACTGAATCTAACCAAGAAATAAAAGCAAATGCGAACTTACGCGGATTTGCCGATAATTCACTGAATATTCTTTGGACGATTCCTGAAATTAAATTAAATTGAATTAATAAAGATTTACTTTTTTCTGTCGTTATTTACAATATAAAATAACCTCTTATGCAACAACCCGACCTCATTCTGTTGTTGAAGTATCCTTTCCACAGATGAAATAGTTATTTAGAATTTAAGAGGGGGTTGTAAAGTGAAAAATAATTCATTACCTACAGGATCGCGTAGACACTTTTGAACTGGAAAGTGAATTCGAGGCAGCTCCAGCCCATATATATTTTTTAATAATTTCACTCCAAGCAAGACAAAGCCGCTAAGATGAAAGTGGTTACTGATGAAGAGTCGGAAGAGAGTTCGACTGGAAGTGCGAGAGAAGAAACTGTTAGCATAGGACATACGGTTACATCTAACCATTTCAACTGTAAACTGATGAGACCTTGCCGCCAATCTAGTACTGCGCTTAGATTCGTCGAGGCGAGGTATCAAAGAGGAAGGTGCATCAGAATAATTACTAAGAAAGTATTTATAAACAAAAATGTACACGGAAGCTACTTTATGGCAGTGGGAAAATAACTGAAGCAGTACTCCATTTTCGGTCTGATCCGGCTCTTGAAAATTTAGAGCATAGCAGGAGGAGTCAGACATTTACTGGAGCGGCACAAGAACCGACTATTTTCCCAGCATCTTTAGCGATGTTGGATACGTGTAGCATTTTTCATAAGTTACACTGATACTACATTGATCCTATGCAAAAGGCAAGGGGTAAAAATATCCTTTTCTCCTTGGCATTCCACATGTGATACTTTTATTCTAGATAGAATCACTGATCCATGCCTAAACAATCATATATCTATCGTATACAGGTCGTGTAGTAGGCATCCGCTTGTCTCGCGAGAGAGCGGTAAAGCCCTGTTTGATCAATTTTCAATCCTTTCGTGGTGAAACTAGAGTGACCTCTCGAGGGCGCAGGCCTGGGCGATGGTATATGGACGCCGTGCACTGCTACCCCCTCTCCCGTTCTCATCCGTACCGACAAGATCGAAAGGAATACAGGCAGGGCTTGGCTGTGGAAGTTGCTGGAATGTTGTCTGTGTTGATGACAGCCAACCGCCTTCGGGCCTCCACTGCGGGTTTTCTATCTGGATTTATTTCTAAAACACGTAATGTATATTCTGTGCATATACGTACATTTTATATGTTCCAAAGGTTGTTATAGCCAGGGTGATAGTGGGGACACCGTCTATAAGATGCTTCCGGGGCATGCGTCTAAAATAGCTTCTGACAACTATGGTCATCTCCAAGCCGGAGAATGGACGAAGGCGGAAAACTAGCACCTCATAACCAGTTGCTTGGACATAGTCCAGGAAGGTACATCCTGATTTTAAACCTCCGCTGTCTTACACTATCTACATTGTTCGGACTATCGTCCTCATCTTTGTTGCCATATTTATCACAACGTTTCGGCCGTTCGGTGACTTCGCTCGCTGGAGTAGACTGTTCTAATCCCACGTGCCATGTCTAATGGATGTCAGTTATCTTCTGTTAATTCCCCTCTCCAAGTCCTCCACCGCCTTAACCAGGTATTGAACTCACACTCTTTGGGTCCTGCCACTGGATCTAACTAACGACTTTATCCACTGTGCCATGTGTCCTTGAAATAAAGGGTTCAGTTTGACATTCCAACCACCTGAAGAAGGCCGGAGCGTACAACAGCCGAAACGTTGTGATAAATATGGCAACAAAGATGAGGACGATAGTCCGAACAGTGTACATAATACCTCATCTCAGAAATATAGACAAATACTCCGCTGTCTTGCTTCCATATCCAGACACGGAAATAGCTACGGAAACAGATCGTGTACTAGTCATAATATTTTTTTTTTAATTACAAATAGTATATTAATTATATTCATACAACACTCAATGAGTTTTTATCTTTCCAATTAAACTATTTTCCATCTAAAAAAATGTTGCAAGGATCTGAAAAGATGATAGTCAGATGGAGCAAGGTTGAGAGAGTAAGGAGAAAAAATTTACATAATTGATGCCATGATCTTTTTCTAAGTGATTCGGGCAATACGTGAACTTGTACGAGCGTATAGCAACAACACATCTTTACAATTAACCAATAAAAAGGGTACAACACCTTCACATTATTTGTTTTCTTTTAGTTTAGCACTTCATAATAGACGACACCTTTCACATCCTACGAAACACGGGGCATAACGTCTTTTCACGTCCAGTCCTGGCTTGGAGATGGATTAGTCTTTTCCAGGGGATACTATCCATTGTCGTTTTGATATGATTATAGAGAATATACTTTTTATCACTGATAATGGTTCTTCCCGGATGTCCGGTAGTAAATTTCCAATGACGTGCAGACCAAACTTGAGAAGCAGCCAAGTGATGAGGCATCTATTGACCAAGTTTAATTTGTTTTATGATCGAAATATGGATTTTAGTGAACGTTTTGCAATTCTCGTGCAGTTTGCAGAAGTTCAATATAGACAGAATGCGGCCGTTCAGATCGAAAGGAATCTGCAAGTGGACACATTCACGATCGAAACTAGTTGAAACATAGTTGGAATTTGCAGACAAAGCGTCATTTCCATAGACAGAACGACTATTTCTTACCGCTTCCGTTGCTGAAGAACCATTTTTGAATTCACACAACATACAGTTTCTGATATGGGTCTGATCGAATGTCATTTTAAATGAGTAAAAAGCAATACGAAATTTATACATTCTGATGTTAATGTACAGCAGGCTCTCGACGTCACCAGAGACTTCTGTCCGGTACACATATCCACCCTCCCTCCAAACACAAACCCTGCCAACGCATATCCTACTCACATCCTCTGTATCGGCAAAGTCAGGTTCGCGGCGAACTTCAATCTTCACAAATCTACTCCAGACCTCTCTCGACGTCACCAATGCGACCTCGGTCGTTCGAACCAACGATCACATTGACTCCAGCCTTTACCAATTCTACACTTCCTTTAAAGCTACCTACCTCGCCAACATTTAGAAAGTAATCTGGAAAAGATCAGAATGTAAAACTAATGTTTACTTTTACTAATTTTCACTATTGAAAAATTACCCCCCCATTATATTAATAAAAAGCGGCAGGACTTTCCCAAATAATAGTATGAATATCCACAAAAAGATTTCGCTTTAGTTAGTATAAAAAAATTATTGCATATGAATTCATAGTATAACAAAGACATAAGTGACCAGCTTTGTGGCAGAAATAATTATATATTTCCGACCTGTATTAGAACTCGACGCCCCAACCCAGGTTAAAAGTTTCATAATGAGAAAAATCTAATAGAATCCCACATGTCCTTATGCTCTACTAAGCTTCGTAAATATTAAAAAGGAACATCATCTCAAGAAATGTCCTTATGCTCTACTAAGCTTCGTAAATATTAAAAAGGAACATCATCTCAAGAAATGTCCTTATGCTCTACTAAGCTTCGTAAATATTAAAAAGGAACACCATCTCAAGAAATGTCCTTATGCTCTACTAAGCTTCGTAAATATTAAAAAGGAACATCAAGAAAATGTTCGTGATGCAGCCAAATGAATGAGAGTTGGAAGGTTCGTTTGTAAATTACATTGCCTCAAGTGCATAGCAAGAAATAAATAGTTAGATTTTGTCACGTAATACTCGTTCAAAGCACAGAGGGGGGTACTTAAAGCTAGGGCACAGAGAAACCTGATCTAAAATCTGTCGTGTGACGACAAACTTTTCGTAATTGCATCATGCCAAGATGATATTTTAGCAGTATTTTCGCCGCTATCCTGTTAATGCCAGCTTTCTCAAGACCAAAGATCATCCACTTTAAAAAAAAAACGCATTTTGCATTTCGTTCTGGTTTCGACAAGATTATTTGCGCGCCAAACATTCAGTGCTTGTCGGCTGCCAAGAATTCTCTGTGCGAGAAGATAAAAGAATGAAGTAGAACCTAAACCGCGTTCTGAAATATTTCCAGTTATTTCTGGATACAAGAGTCATTTTTTGTCCAAGTCTTTGCCTTCTTTTTGATGAACTTCGCCGACATATTAAGAATCCAAAGGATATAAATATGTGGTTAGCAATATTTTGTCATTGATACAAAGTACGGAAAAATGGCGTCTTGAGTAGAGTTTCTAATAAGTTTCATTTTTTTAATAATGTCTTTATAAAGATAAAAACCCGGCCAACTTAGACTCCACCAAAAAAAATTGGAGTATCAAAAATATTGTTTTTTTTCCCCTTGACATTTCCATTATTTTAACTACCTTTATGCCTCGGCAATTTTTGTTTTAAAAAGCGATAAATAAAATTGTAATAAAACCTAAACATATGAAAATGAATTTATACATTTTCTTTGTTCATGAGAATTGACAACAAAAAGAATCAGTCAGTTATGTGTCATACGTGATACACACTTAGGCGATCATGTATCTTGATACATGACTGACGAGGCGGATTTTTTTCCCGCAATAGTTTGCCATTTCTTTCTGCGGTAGACCAGTTGGCATCCATGGCTATAGAACCAAGGCTATTTACCCATAGATGGGCGGTGGGTAGGAGACGACGATTCATACCTAAGTGAATGTAATGGATTCGACTGGAATCCAAACTGCTCTCCGATTCCTCAATCCGAGCCGCTATCCATTACTCCACCGTGCCTATTATTTATGGTTGATAATTCCCAACTTTATAAAATTGTAAATAAGGATTTCCTTATAGTTGGTTCATATAATTTAATAAATGCTTATAACTTCATGAATAAAGAATTGTTTTCATATATATTTTTCTATAAATTGATAAATAATGATAAATAGTTTTTGCATTAGTTTTGATACAATTGCATTAATTTTTAGAATGTTGCAAATATAAAATTATTCTTGTAAATACTCTATTAAATAAATAGTGTTTAATGTTTGTGTTATTGAGAATTTACAATGAAACTAGGCTTAGGTTTTTTTATTATTATTATAATCATTTCTTTAAAAAATTAAACATTTGCTGAGGAGTGAAGGTAGTTAAAATATTAGCGTCAAAGGTAAAACCGTCCTTTTGACACTTTTTTTTTTTTTTTTTTTTTGTGGGCACGAAGGTACAAATTTGTGCTTATCACCACCCCCCAAAAAAAAAAAAAAAAAAAAAAAAATATGAGACATTAATTATACAGATGAATATGATCTAAGTTATGCCACAGAATATGGATATAACATTAGCTATTTTTGTCATTAGTTTCTTAAAGACACGCCATGGTTGTTGAGAAGATATAACAGTATCAGGATTTATATGGTTGAATTTCAAAATTAGCGGTCCCTAGTTACTTGGAAGATTATTTTGCGACTCTTACCAATAATTTCTCCTAGATAACCATGAGCAGTACTAAATTAAGTTTAGTAAACACCGGAAAAAATAGGCACAAATGTCCACTAATAATAATGGTAATCCTTCACTTAAGCGACGTCAAATAATATGTCCCGTTTCATTTCAGCCATGTCACGTGGTAGACTAAGGGACCGGCAGTCGATCGCTGTGGTTTAAATGGATAACTGCTCAGGAGAAATCAGAGAACGCAGTTCCAGTCGAGTTTGTTACATACACTTATGCGCAACTATCATTGGGAAAGTTGCGCATATATTTCCTCCCCAACTATGGGTTGACTAGCAGGACAGACTGTGCCCTATAGTCTTGGTTGTCAACCAGTCTAAGAGAATGAAAACTGTAATTCAAACCAGTCTGGAGAGGGTTGGGTTCTGTCTGGCTATCTTGCACAAGACACACCACTGCTGCAGTACATATGGTGCCCCAACGACCCTAAGGAGTTACGAGACTAGTGATCGTAATTATTTTCCAATATTTAGAAAAAAAAAAAAAAAAAAAAAAAAGAGTGTCTATATTTCTGAGATGAGGTATTATGTACAGTATTTACATTAGTCGGACTATTGTCCTCATCTTTGTCGCCATATTTGTCACAACGTTTCGGCCGTTGTACGGTATTAAAAATTAGGTATTATAAACCTAATGTTTTCAGCAACCATTTTTACCAGCAAAAATTGCAATATGAGCACTGGTAAAAAATGATGCTGAAAACAGTTTTATAATACCCAGAAATTCATACCCAGATGTCCTCAAGGACACATGGCACAGTGGATAAAGGCGTTGGTTAAAGAGTGTGAGTTCAATACCCGGTTAAGGCAGTGGAGAACTTTCAAAGGAAAATTAGCAGGAGATAAAAGACATCCAAAATTGGAAGTCACCCTGGTGAGGAAATAAAGGGTTCAGTTCGACATTCCATGAAGAAGGCCGGAGCGTACAACGGCCGAAACGTTGTGACAAAAACAAAGATGGCTTAAACATTTAAAAAGTTAACTTTTTAACAATATTGGAACAATCCAGAAAAACTAGAATATATATTTCTATTCCACCGACATTTGCTTTTATTTGATATCCCTGGTAACGAACAGAAAGAGTAACGAACAGAGAGCCTACATCTTACATGAAAGTGCCGATTGATACACAATCCCGTCACTTATTTTAAACAAACATTCATCCAATCCAAGGCCTGAGAACCACTCATGGTAGAGAGCTACTGAACGATGTGGTAAGAGGGAACAAGAGGTGCAGTTTATGAAGTTATGCAAGAGAGATAACAGTTAACTGTAGACCTGAATAAGTTAAAATTGTGATGGTTTTTTTAAGCGTAGCTTAAATGTGGCACAAAGCCAAAAGTATGGAGCATTTGGTGAGGATCGAAATCACTATTCGGTCGTAATTGATCCAGGGAGATAATCTTGAGAACCATTACACCACGTCGAGATGCCCAAATGATTAGTTTAGATGTGGCGCAAGGCCGAAATTATGGGGTTCCCAGTGAGGATCGTACTACAAGTTAAAATTGTAGTAATCAGGATTGGTTTGGTTGATTTTGTTTAGCGGCATATCAACCTTTATGGGTTATTGAATGCCGAAATCTAAATATTTTGAAAGCAATTGTAAGCCTTCAATTACAATATATTGTTGGCAATTTTCTTGTATATAAAATTGTATTGCTGGTATTTTTACTATATAAAGATATTTTTCGTAGTGTCACTTTGGACAACAGCAATTAAGAGATGGTTCCACGCTCCTCAGAACCTACAATCTCTCATTCAGAGGCCTTGCTAAAAGGATATGGTTTATTGTCATACCCAAGATTATAGTGATTAGGAAAACATCCTGTCGGGAGTCTGTTCCACAAAGAAGCAGTTCTTAAGAAAAAGCTGTTTGCGTGGAACTTCCTTTTTACTAATGGAATACGAAGTGTACGTGACAAGGCAGCGACGTCAGAATTGGTGGGACTAAAGAATGCAGCACGTCAGAACATTTGCCATGGAAATAGCGATCGGCTAAGAAGAAGCATGCGTCGTTTCAGCTGGGGAATTAATCACACAGAAGGCCGCGTATATACTTTTGAATTTGTCATCTCCAGCCTAGATATGGCAGCAATACTGCGTTTTTGATTTGGCTCTTTTGTCCTTTGCTTTTTATACCGTTTTATAAAACGCCACCGGTTAGCGGGCGTTGGTAAAAAACGTCCTCCGATATACAAGATAGGGTAATCCTACATTTGCAAAGATACAGGATATGAATGCAACATATCTTTTTTCACTTTTATTTCTAATGCTTTGTCTTACATTTTCTAAATTTTATTATCCACGAACTATTAATGATTTCAGTAGGATATATATTTTAGTAATAGCAATTTCAACTTTGCACAAACTTTCGACAAGTTTGAAAATATGAGACATTAGATTCGATTGACTTGCTTTCTACGTCTTATCAATCTTTTCAAGGTTATTTAGAGCTAGAAAATATTTTTACATTGTAAGAATTGTTTGGGGATAATGATTTAGTGATATAAGTATTACTAATTAAAACATGGAAGCAGAAGGGTAATTTGGTTTGTTTTACGGTATATCAACCTCAGTCGGTTATTTAGTGCCAACAAGATTTTTATTGCAGGTAATATTTTTTCAAAAGTGTATTGCTGGTAATATTTTTTTCCTTCAAAAATTCATTACTAGTAATAATATTTTACAAAAAGTATTTCTGATATTTAAACCTATTTTTATACTTTCATAGTGTTTTGGCCCAAGTTTGGGGATTAACTATTTGCCCATAGCTGGGACCCTAATAGGTGCTACCACCCTGGGTAAGGGTGGAATTGGCAACACCAGCAATTAAGAAGTGGTTCCATGCTTTTCAAAACCTCCTGAACAGAAGCCTTCTGTCGGATTTAGTTTATAGGAGAAGGGTAAATCCATAACTTTTCACAAAAGATATTTGCGTGCAAGTGAATATAAACCCGACTAGAATTAGAAGTGCTTTCATATTTTCAATTCCAAGTCGTTATCCATTACACCACCCACACATGCAAGATTGCAGCACTGGTATACCGAAGCGATAGCCTATCTAGGTACTCACCAGGCTTGATATTGCTCAACTTTAAAAGATCGTAAATATACGAGACAGGGCAAAAGTAACTAGTAATTCATATAGTCGTCAGATTTATCTCGTATTTTAATTTCTTTGTTGATAGTTTCGTTTATGATGGCGTTGATGACTAAGTTCGTCGCCAACGTGCAGGTTCAGAACTAGAATCTTCCAGTTTCACCAAAACCGGCTCCCATCATCCATTCCTACTCGCCGTTTGGATTTGCAAGAGTTGGTTGGAGGTAAAAGAAAATCAACAGATGAAAGTACCGATGACGTGAATTTGGTTAAGGTTGATCTCAACTTGCCAGGAAGTGACCAGACACTTGATTTCATGACCTTTCTCTCGGGCACAGAATGGGATGAGACATGCGGAATTCAGATATCAAACTGCAACGGACTGTCGCTGACAATTTCGAGTGTTAATAGCTGGACACTCGTATTCGAGGCTACCCGTCTACTTGGGCGGTTAGCCAATCGCTACTGCAGATGCTCGCTCAGTCATTTGTGTTTTCTCAACACCCACAGAGCCAACCTGTGATTTATACTGCAACTATGCTGAGCAGACCTTAGTTACAGTTTCTGGGAGAGAGCGTATTATCTAGCGTGATCGACAATTTGAACAAGGCCAACACGCCTGTGGCTTCGCGCTAGCACAGCTATCAACGCCCTCCCCCTCATAGTTCCGTCTACCTAATTTCACTCATAAGGCTTGGTACGTGGTATAGTTTTTTTCGGGTAATTTCCAAAGGTGTCGCATGCTGGGATCAACCCCGGTCCAGTCCGATAGTCTATTTGTCAGGAAGGAAACCTATGGTGAGATTTGAAGCCGGCTCTCATGGTCAGAAAGCGAACGTTCTAACCACTCGGTCACGCGTATATATATATATATATATATATATATATGGACAATAAAAAAAGACAATTCTCCAGACACATAACGACTTGTAGGCGCGCCATAAAAATATACCTCACTGGGAACCAACTAAGGGGTGACCGCAAACATTAGCCTTAATTTTAATAATTATTTGGATGGTTTCGACTCGTTTTTGAAACGCGAGAGCTCTTATGTAGCGAAGGAATCATATTTTTAAACAAAAAATATTATTATTATATATATATAATTTTCATGTAGCTTGATGATTCAGAGATTTAGTTTTTAATTATCTTTTTTTTTTAATTAATGTTTACTTCCGTTTATGTTGTTATTGTCCGTTTCACGTCTCCTCCCGGTACTTCACAAAACCCAGTTATTAATGACGAACAACTTCAGGTTGATTTTCCCACAGTCAAGAAATCGCAAAATGTAAAGCTCCTCATTAACCAGCCCCTCTCAACATTTGATCCGATATCATACGAAGGTCAACTTAATGAATATCAATCATTTGTTTCAAGTGCATTGTTATTCAATATGTTCCACGGGCATAAACTGATGATCTAATGTGCAACTATTATTATTAATAATAAACTGTATTCAAAGTTGACTAAATCTTAAGTAACTCCTCTACTGGCGTCAGTGGGACTTAAAAAAAAAAACGTTAAATTAACAAAATGCATAAATCAAACTAAACTAAATATGTTGTTTTCAAGAATCCTAACAATCCTATCAGTTTACTTGAAATTGATGACATTTGAAGGTATCAGACAAGAAAATAAAAATTAAGCAACTATTCAAAGGCAGATCGAGTAGTAATTCCTGTGGAAAGATTAAGCAACCAATATACTGATAGAAATCGTAAGTTGCTTGTCTAAAAATCGTTTTCTTTTAAAAGCCTTTGCATTCCTTACAAAACTTTTTCTGAATCCATTATTTACTTTCTAAATATACACAGGCATTCGACTTCTATCTGTCTTTTTTTCTCTCTCCGTCTCATTCACGAACGATGTCCTTTCAGGATGTGTTCTGTCTTATTAATTCGGCAATTAAACAGCCGGTGTACTGGTCAATATCGCGAAAAGTCCGTAAAAGAATTTGTTTCTGAGAATTGAAGATTATTTGAATTTTGTTTTTAAAAGGTTTCCTACTTTTCTATTGCCCGAAAAACATTTCGCATCAAGGTGTGAAATTTCACGAGTTTTGTTTTGGATTCGCTTTTGCGTATGGGTTAAGCAAAGTTTGTAAATTCGAGTCTCTTTAATTTCTAACAAAATCAATGAATCAGTGCTTAGCATTTGAATTTTAAATTTAGATCTTGTTTTGTTCACTACATATATGCATCAAAACCTTTCATATATAAAGAGTGCGTTTCGCAAAAAAAAAAAAAAAAAAAAAATATCGAAAGTATTTCTAGAAGATAACGTTTTGAAAGCAAGCAGTCATTTAATTATACTGCTCAATATCAAAAGATAGAACATTATTAGCAACAAAATAAAATTAAGTTCTGACTTATCTACTTTGACTTTCGTGGAGATTACATCGTGAGACTTGATCATAAAATTTAAATTTATTACTATTAATGCTCTATCTCTTGATATCGAACAATACACTGCTTACATAGCTTACAGAAATACCAAGTCGACATTTCTTTGGTGTGCGAAACCTGATCTTTGTTTCCACTTTCTCAAATTTGCAGTCGTGCGTTTAGTCTAATCCTCGACTCAGTCGATTGAGGATGGGAAAACTTGGAGCGTTTCAAACACTCCTGTCGTAAAACTTGTGGCCTTCCGCTGCGGAAATTTAACGCTACATTCATCGCAATTGGGTTAATTTGTTAAACGTAGAGGAGATTGACTCCATAAAACACTTTCCTTATCTATGCTTTCTGCACTAAGCGACTGTTTAAACGGGTTTACGAAAAACCTCAATAGAAACATTTTGACTGGAGCGGCGCATGTTCTTTACCTTTTAAATTATTTTTATTAATTGAAATCACCCTAATCGAAGAAGGTCTTCAAACGGAAAAATGGTTATTAATTTCTGAAGTGATATAAAAAAAATATTAACTGAGCTAGTTTTCGGATTTCAAAAGGCTGGTGAAGAAATGGATAGCGGGTCGGATTGAGGAATTGGAGAGCAGAGTTCGAATTCCAATCGAATCCATTACATTCACTTACGTGCTAATACACTTGGGATAGATATGAATCCTCTTCTCCCCCGACTATGGATAAATAGCAGGACAGACCGGGTTCTATAGCACTGGATGACAACTGGTCTACCGCAGAAAGAAATATCAACCTACTGCTGGAAAAAAAAATCTGCATCGTCAGTCATGTATCGAAAGATACATGATCTTAGGCAAGCGTGTATCACGCTTGGCACGTAACTGACTGACTGAGAACAGGTTTGGTGGTTGGTTGATTTAGTTTAGTGGCATATCAACCTCTAGGGGTTATTTAATGCTGAAATCTAAATATTTTGAACAATTTTATGCATTGAACTACAGATAAAATATATCGTTGGTAATTCTACTATAAATAGGTATTGCTTGTATTTTTTTTTTTACTATACATTGGTATTGCTGATATTTTTACTATATAAATGTGTTTTTTATACTTTTCATAGTATATTGTTTTGTTTGTGGGGGGTCACTATTTGCACATCGCTTGGACCCTAACAGGTACTATTCACCTACCTGGAATCAGAGTGGACCTGGGAATAACAGCAATTAAGAAATGTTTCCACGCTCCTTAGAACCTCGAATCTCCTGATCAAAGGCCTTGCTGCTGGATGTAGTTTATCGTCATACCCAGGACTACCAGATGAGTTTACTAACTATTGGTCAACAATAGAGTACTCTTCCACTGGATGCCCTTCTATACTCTTCAGAGCTGAATGAGCGTTGCTAATTATTGTGATTTCTCATCGTCAGCATTCCCATCTGCTTAGGCTAATTTGTGTTTGTTCAACACAGTCAACCTGTGGTTTATACAGCAACTACGCTGAACGAACCGTTCAAGTATATAACCCGGCAGAGCCACATCTATAAGCCGTGAGTGATCATGGCTCTACACAACCTATCTCTTGTAGCCCTAGTCAACATTTGTCCCTTTACAAAGCCTCTCAGGCCAGCTGTCTTCAATTGTCTCTTTTACCTTGGATATGTCATGCGAGTGTCACCTACTTTCTCATTGTGTCTCCAAGAAATTTTAGCGATCTATTCTGAATGAAAGTGGGCTTTTTGCTTATATTTTCCTTAATACTTCTTCGAACCACATTTGTTGCCTCCAGTTTTTTCACATACGATGAGATTGTCCAGCATACGCTTCCATATATAGGAGGATTTATATTGCATGACAGAAACAAACAAAATAATGCTGAACTAACGCAGAATTGTCCTCCTATACTGGCTACCAGCCACGGTGAGAAAGCCCACTCTAATCCGCTATTAAGCCCATAAAGAAACGAATTCATACATTTTCCAAAGGTATTACGCTAAACAGTCTCGACTTGAATTTGAATTTCACGTTCAGAGCCTCCAACCATTACACCACCCGCGTAACATCTACTGAACTAAGCTTTCTGTCTGAATTTGAGACGAGGAGTTATTTATACGATTTAAATTTGGGCTATTGTCTTCATCAGATGTATATCGACCCGGGTAATTTACAGGGAATCCCGAACTGAGCCCTTTATTTAATCTACACGAATAAACTAATCATGTCTAGAGATAAATCGCCTAGTTTTTATTTTTATTACTGCAGAGTTATTTCTCGCCCTTATTTTCCCCTGAATACACTGCCCAGTTCAGGGATTGAACTCACAATTACAATGTCACCAAATTCACGAATCTATGCTTTAATCAACTAGTGAATTAAAGCCTAGGTTCGTGAATTGGAAACGAAATTCAGTTCGGAATTCCCTGTAGATCACACAGATCGATATACAGCCAATGAAGCCCGGAGGACACAACGACCGAAACGTAATAAAAATGAGGACAATAGTCAGAATGTAAATAGTGTAAATTAAACTAAGCTTAGTTAAATAAATGGGTGTTTCGACATGCAGTGCTGGTTACCAAAATATCATCCCGGGCCATGACTATAGCAATGAGTTCGATTTCCATTGAGTTTATTAAATAAGTATGCTATTTATTAAATAAGTATGCTACCTTATGCCATAATCAGCTAAGCTTAGCATGATTAAAGTAGAAAGAGGTTTTAATTATGATTTCCAAGAAATTCTTAAGTTTCCTTGTTATTTTCAATAAAAACATTTTATGAGCTTAAGTAAAAATAATACACTTTTCAATGTAGCGTATAATAGATAGCCACCCCGCCATTTCAGCTGGGCATATTCAGGAAAAACGTTTTAAGTATATCTAAAGTAGTAGAGGAAATAAACAGAGAAATATACACAGGGGAAAATATTCATTAGGAGAAAGGAGAAAAAGAAAACCGAAAATAATGGCAAGTCTATCACCAGGGAAATGGGGGCATTTTTTTTAAAATGTGCAAACAAATATGGGTGAATAAGGAGAAATGTACTGATATACATATATGGTAATTTCTTCTGCAAAGGAGGACGCAAGTTCAAATCCTGTCGGAGGACACATTGTCCTTACTAAATTATTGAAATAAAACGGAGCGTCTACTTAAATACGGGTATCCACTAAAAATAACCTTTGAAGAAACAAAATACACACACACACATATATATATATAACAATTTGAATGATAAAATAAAAAGAAAGCCGAGTAACACGTTTCGTTCAAACAATTGTTTTATCGATGGAGTCAGTGTGTCTCTCGCATGCATACACAATATTATATATATATATATATATATATATATATATATATATATATAGAGAGGGCAGAAATAAAATAAAAAAAAACGTCGATTACAACTTTACATCGACAAACGGTGAAGATAGTGAAGTTTAGCATTAATTACTTTAGTTTTCTGCGTCCGATATATCTAGACAGATGACAACCGATTTCGTTTTTATTTTTACCGCTATTGTTTCTATATTGTAATAGTAGTTTTATTAGGAAAGGACATATGTTGTATGATCCTTGACATATGCTTACTGTGAAAGATTCAAAAATTAGTGCACTTTCAATAGATTTTTCACCTACCTATCCCCATTGAGACACAGCTTTGTACAGCACATTTCATCGATGGCGATAGATGCGAACAAGAGGCGATAGATAGAAAATACATTTTTAATTATTAATCAGACAGTTCATCACTTTAAAATGTTATTTTAGTGGATACAAATATGAGTAAGCGCATTATAAACACCATTTTATTTCGTCTACCAGTCTAAATATTCGAGAAATTTTTTAAAGAAAACTGCGCCCTCCGATAAGAACATACGTCCGCCTTTCCAGAAAGAACCATCGTTAAATTCAACGTGATTTAATCTACTCGGCTACGAAGTAAGTCATGGTTAAGCAAGTATATTTTAACATTTATCGAATATTTAGGCAGATAGACGAAATAAAATATTGTTTAAAATAAACGGGGCGTCTAGTCAAATATAGGTATCCACTAAAAATAACGTTTAAAGTAAAGCGCGTGTGTGTGGTGTTCTCAATATTAACAAATTATTTTATTTTGCTTTTTTTATACGAGGAATTCTTATACACAGATATACGTGGATTAGCTTCCCTATTTTTTTTTTTTTTTTTTTACAGTGAGTTTCACCCTGTAAAAGGCCCGAGAGATATTCTAGGGTTACGTTAAAGGTAGTTAATAGGGAAAGATAACGGTTGACTCTAGACTTGAACATGTTAAGATTGCAGTGATCAGAGAAACATCCTCTTGGGAGTCTGTTCCACGGGGCAGTGGTTCGTGTGAGGAAGCTGTTCGAGTGGAACATCTCGCCGATGGAATACGGAGGGAAAGTAGGTGGCTTGCTATGTCAGTGGTATGGTGGGTCCTAGCCGTGAAGGTCAGTCTTGGTGGAACCAGGAGATGCAGTTCATCAGAGCACTTTTCGTGGTAGTAGCGATAGAACAGTGAGAGACTCGCCACACCCCATATGTGTGTGTGTGTGTGTGTGTGTGTGTGTGAGGTTGGAGGGTGGAAAATAATTCTTCTCCAACAACGACACGGAGACGCTTTTGAACTGTTACGATATTAGGTTTAATGATTCAAGTTGTCCACCCCTACTGAATTGTCCTACAGGGAACACGGCTTTCTGGGTAAAGGGATGAGTTAAGCGACCTAGCTGTTGTAAGTTCAATCCGTAGTGCAAAAACTCAAATTTTGGTTCAGTGGGCGAGACAAGCAACTTTACAAGGTGGAATTAATTTGATAATATTAAATAACATGGACAGCAGAAAGAGGAAAGTGAAGAGTTCAGTTCAAAATTTTTGGTAGGTTCCAAACTATGACAGACATCTGAAGAAGGCTGGAAGTTATAACAGCCGAAACGTTGTGGCTATAAGAACAAAAATGATGACACGAATCCGAGAATATCAGTGCATTGTTAAAAAGTTGAATGCAGAATTGATACTAATTTGGTCGTTTGAACAGAAATTGTACATTAAGATTTCTCTTTGTATTGGTATTTTTAAGTGTTAAAATTGGTAACGGTATGCTTCGACGTATAGGAATGATTTACCTGATAGAAAAATAATACTGGTTCGATTTCTGCCGGGAGTTAATTTTTTCTTTAGTAGGATTTCGCTATCTAGGCGAGTTGATATTGACTTCATTGTTTGAAATCAATTTAAGAAAAAAAATATGAACTCAAACACGTGCACAAACTAAAAATAATGTTTACAATAATACAAATATTACAATGAATGGACAAAACGATTACGAAAAGGTTCGTGTACGAAACTCCAGAGTCGAATTGCTGAATATAACATCAACTAAGTGAGAAATTGTATTTGTATTAATCCTTATAGCATTACATATCATTCGCTAATATAAATTCAAGTCCCTTTTGTTTTTTAAAAGCTTCTACGCAGGAACAAATTTAATTCTTACCGACAACCTTTATTTCAAATTCCTTGAACTTTAAACATTCATCTTGTTTTACTTTCCCGCCAGAAAAAAAATTTAAGAAGTTGAGAACGCAGTTTGAAATTTATTGTTATGTGCTTATTCAAACATTGTAGAAGAAAAGAAAAACAAAAGGCGGACAACGGGAATGGCTTTGTGATAATGAACGAACTGCGTATTTGCGTGGGAGAAGGAGAAAAAATTCATTTGAAAATTTAAAAAGAAAGGAAAACAAAAGAAAAACGAAACTAAGCGAAAATTATAAGGAACTTGAAATCACAAGTGAAAAACACGAGAGACAGAGAGAGAGAGAGACAGACAAAGACAGACAAAGAGACAAAGACAGACAAAGAGACAAACAAAGACGGACAGACAAAGAGACAAACAAAGACGGACAGACAAAGAGACAAAGAGACAGACAGAGACAGAGACAGAGACAGACAGAGAGACAGACAGAGACAGACAGAGACAGAGACAGACAGACAGACAGAGACAGAGAGACAGACAGAGAAAAATGGTCTTAAAGACAGCGAAGCCGTCTATGATGGCTGGAATAATTGCCTATTTGCTTCCATCGAGAATTTTCAAACCCAGGATATCATTAAAATTTAAGTTTTCAAAACAGGTACAACTGTCCTCAATTAGAAGATTCGTGGAGAACAATTGTGTACTATTATTTCTTCCTGTCTGGCTTTAGAAATTATATTTACTAAATGCAGGGTGACCCCCAAAAACGGGAATTTTTGAAGTGCGTATTGTCAGACATAAGCAAGTGGCAACACTGCGAGACAGTGACCTTGAGCAAGTAAACAATTCGCCATTTAGAATTCAAGATGAAATTCACAGTATCCCAGCTGAGATGTTGCAGCAGTCAATGAGGAATCTCAACAGCAGATTTCAAGAATGCATCCGTACAGGAGGACGTCATCTACAGGACGTAATTTTTAAAAAATGAAAATGCCATCATTGTTTCTTAAATGGCATATGTTCAATTACTATGAATAAAATATTTTTCTTCCATCACTCTTGGTTTTATTGGATTGTTAAAAAGTTAACATTTTTGGGGGCCACCCTGTATATAAAATAAAACGAATTCAAAGAATAAACTCTTTAAGAACGAAGCAAAACGAAGAAAACAACAAAGCGCGAATGAACAAAAAGAATCCATTGGACGCAGTGAGAAACAAATATTAGGAAAACTCTTAAGAAAAAAAATGGAAAGATATTAGGATGAAGGAAGCAGTTAAATTAAAAAAAAAGAAAAAGTCTTTAGGGTAAGTATAGAAAAAAAAACTGAAGTGAGGATTTTGAGAGGAAAAAAAAAAGACAAAGAAGAAAGGGTAGGAAGTAAATGGAGCTATGGGCGGAAGTTCGGGGAGCGAGAGAAAGGAAACTGAAATTAAATAGCCACTCCCTGAGGTGATTTGCAATTTTAATACCCGTTTTGTTTTTGTTTCTCTATAATCACCCATCACGCGACATTTTAATCCGGCTCTCACCTTCCGTTTTTTTTTTCCATTTCACACAGTACAGCTAGACAATTCGACAACTCAGTCGAACTTCACAGAAATAGGACTTCAACCATTTACCATCTAAGTGTGCTTAAGTCTCCGGTTGACAGTTATATACTGGTGACACGCCCCTGGTAACTGTGCACCAACTTAAAGTACTTCATTATTCTTGCCCTGCCTGCGAATTAAGAGAGCTTCTAGGTGCAGAGTCATAAGCAAGCCGGAGAGAGCATTCACCTATTAGAAATGCAGCATTATTTTTAAGCCGGTCGAACCTGATGCAAAGATGACTAAACTATTATCTTACCCTCCCATTTAACGTTGTGCCAGACTAAACTGAGCTTTAAATACAATTATTTTACAAAATATCAATGCGTTTGATTTTCCATTTCGCCCGGTCGTGAGAAATAAAATATTCTAAATTTGCTCCTCCTCGTCTCCTACTGGGAGCACAATGTACGGAGCAAGGCCAAAAGTCTCTTCGGCCGATAGGAATCTCTTCCCGCCACTATTAAGCGTCGGAAGATGCCATAGTTCGGCCACGTCACAACAGCCTCTGCAAGACCATCATGTAAGGCACCGTTGTAGGCAGACGCAAACGGGGATGGCAACGCAAAAGCTGGTCAGATATCAAAGAGTGGACGAACATGATAATGCCGGAACTCCTGAGAGCCACCGCCAACAGATCCCCCTGGAGGAGGTTGTCGGTTTCTTCTGTTCTGTTCCCCCTCGACTATTGAAGCAGTCAAGGAACAGATGATGAAATTTTGTTCCTTCAGCGAGAATTAAAGGAATTTTATTCTTATTTACATTTGGAATAATATCATCTTTGTTATTATCCCAATGTTTCGCCCGTCTGTCTGGTGTCTGTCGTTCCGGGTAACCTCCAGGGCATTTCGAACTAAACTCTTTATTTAATATAAAATGGATATATTGTTCTCATTCTGCTGAGCAGGTCTAGAGTTGGTCGATTTTTTTACGGCTTATCAACATTTGCAGGTTATTTAAAGCCAGAAAATATTTTGAAATTTTAAGAAGTTTTTGGAGATAATAATTTTTGATGATACAAGTTCTAGTAATTAATACATAGCTGAAAGGGGGGGGATTCAATTTTTTTTCCAAAGGGTATTTGAACGTAAGTGAATATAACGAACCCGACTAGAATTGAAACTCAGCTCTCCGGTTAGAATATGAACAAGCTTGCCTTTGGGTAACTATCATAACTGAAGTAATATATATCTCGAGATAGATAGAGAGATAGAGATAGAGAGATAGAGATAGATAGATAGAGAGATAGAGATAGATAGATAGAGAGATAGAGATATAGATAGAGATATAGATAGATAGAGATAGATGAGATATAGATAGATGAGATAGATAGAGATAGATGGAGAGATAGATAGATGGGGAGATAGATAGATAGATAGAGATAGATAGATGGAGATATGGATAGATGGGGAGATAGATGGATAGATGGGATGGGATGGATGGATATGGGGATAGATAGATGGATGGGGGATGGATGGATGGGGGATAGATGGATGGATGGGGATAGATGGGGATAGATAGATGGGGATGGATGGATGGATGGGGATGGATGGGGATGGATGGATGGGGATGGATGGATGGGATGGATGGATGATGGGGATGGGGGATGGGGGATGGATGGGGATGGGGATGGATGGATGATGGAGATGGGGATGGATGGGGATGGATGGGGGGATGGATGGGGATGGATGGAGATGGATGGATA
This sequence comes from Acanthosepion pharaonis, assembly GCA_903632075.3. NCBI lineage: Eukaryota > Metazoa > Mollusca > Cephalopoda > Sepiida > Sepiidae > Acanthosepion > Acanthosepion pharaonis. Next base: position 3,768,598 of record CAHIKZ030005532.1, read on the forward strand.
TATATGGGGATGGATGGATGGGGATGGATGGGATGGATGGATGGGGATGGATGGATGGGGATGGGGATGGATGGATGGGGATGGATGGATGGGGATGGGATATGGGATGGGGATAGATGGATGGATGGATGGGGATAGATAGGATGGGGATGGATGGGGATAGATGGGGATATAGATGGAGAGAGATAGATAGATATAGATGGAGATAGATGGATATAGATAGATGAGATAGATAGATATAGATAGATGGGGATAGATGGATATAGATGGGATGATAGATAGATATAGATAGAGATAGATGGGAGATAGATATAGATAGAGAGATAGATAGATATAGATAGAGAGATAGATAGATATAGATAGAGAGATAGATAGATATAGATAGAGAGATAGATAGATATAGATAGATAGATAGATAGATATAGATAGATAGATAGATAAAACTGAAATTAGTGGATTATTTTTCATTTCTGAACCATTATCCATTACACCACCTGCACATCCAAACTTACAGCATCTTGTATTCCCAAGCGATCACCCATCTAAGTTCTGATCAGACTACGTTGCTTAACTTAGTTGATCGTAAGTGAACCAGTGTTTCAACGTGGTATGGCCGAAAGCCGACCATGTCTAGAGATATCTCACCTTGTTCGTATTAGAACTGCTTAGTTATTGTACAAGAACCTCATTGAGATGGATAAATTGTCCATACTTTTCTGACCAGTGGGCCACGTAAGATATGGCTCATCATAAGGCGGGTAGCACTACTAAAAAGATTCAAGGTCATTTTTTTTTTTGTTGAAGGTGCTTCAGTCATTTTCACAATTACAAAGCCCTTCCTAACGGGTAGGGACCCTGAATGTAGTTGTTAACGGACAGCCCTCTAAGGTCTAAGCGATCAACGCATGAATCCACTAAGGTTCGCTTCTCGGTCTAATCTTCTTTCTACTTATCACAAATTATCTGTCGAAGATTATACTCCAATCATTTGTGAATATCTATGCTGATGAATACGGTATTAGTGGGGGGGGGGACGAAAATGTAAACAAACCTCTGTTTCCTCTCAATGTTTAATTATAACCCGCATTTGTTTATATATTTTATTTCCTCCCCTATATATACGATTCCATCAATAAAAACCATTTAGACTGAAGTCTTGAAAGATTAAATGCGTTACAGAAGATTTTTTCCTACATTTTGTCATTCAATTACCCATATATTTATATGATAAATACAACGTAGATTTCAGCTGATATGTTTTCATTGGAGATATTCATAATCTATTTAGTTGGGTGCGACAAGCGGATGGATATATATATTATATATATTTTAGTGGAAGCCCGTTCGTAACCCGAAATGTTCGTAAATCGAAACTATTTTTCCAACAGGAATCAGTGTAAAATGGATTAATCCGTTCCTGGCCCAAGATGATTGCATATTTAAACGTTAACAACTGTACTTTGTGCGCAAGTTTATACACAAAACTAATGAAAATCATTAAATCTAAGAAAAAAAAAAAAAAAAAAACTAAACATAAAATACAGACGACCACTTCAATTTTACATGTAGGAGAGTTGATGGGGTAAGTAGAAGGGGAAAGAAAGAGATGTTATTGTTTGGAAAGGGGGAGGGAAGACTTGATCGTCTCTTTATTTATAAGAATAGTATATAACATTGATTTTGCCATTTGAAACTGAGTAGGAAGAGACAATGTCATCAACTTTTTTTCTCTCGTCTTTTTCCTTTACCAGTATCACTGCTAGCTTTCTTTGGGGCCATGACTTAGGACCAATGAAGAGAAAAATAAAGACAATACTATAAAATTAGAAAAGAAAAGCACAACACACGAATTTATACAACACAGCGGTCGACTAAGAAATGTTTCCGTTCGGGTTAACTCGTCTCGGCAATGTTGTTCGAGAACCGAGGCATTTTCATCTCTAATTTTTTGTTCAAAAATCGATTTGTTCGACATGCAAGACGTTCGAGAATCGAAGTTGGACTATATATATATATTTTACACACACATACACAGAGAGCGCCAACACCATAAAAAGAACGTTGCTCAATGTAATGTACAAATATTGAGCAAAAATAAAGAAATATAAAGAATACTGAACTTTACGCATCCTCCTAATATTTTACCGCTACTGGCAGTTTCATGTGTAACTTCAATCACCATGGAATAGTGAGGAACAGAACTGCAGGTTAACAGAGTGGGTAGAATATACAAGGAGAGCGAGAAAAAGTGGAATGCAACGTGATTTCTGCTCACGGGTACAGGATTACCATATGTGGTATATTGCGAATAGTAGTTCATAATTTGTTGGGTGCCAGGATGTAGATGAAAAGTAAAAAAAGAGCGGGGTATAAGAAACGCTTACAAATTTTCACTAGCTTATATTCTATCCATTCTCTTAATCTAATTCTTTGTTCCTCAACACCCCCTGAGTAACGTGAACATGAAACTGCCAGTAGCGGGAAAAAAATATTAAGAGCACGTTAACTTCATTAGATACCGTATGTATTATAAATTTATTTTTGTAAAAATAAGCTAAGGACTCATTATTATATAAGCATATACACTCTCTCTCATATATATTTATTATGATAAAAATATAATTGTAAGGTATGCTATATAATTATAACTTTTTATAAATACTTATTTTTTAAAAATTGGTACAGAACACAAAAGGTTTCAGCTGAAAGATTATATTCGTCTACGACACTGCCAATTCATGTTCCACAAAGCTAACTACTGCCTAATTAAAAAAGAAAAAGCTCAAAGCCACCATAATCAGAAAATCACGGCCTCTCCAGATTAATTCCATGGCCTATAAAATAGAAAACAATATGTACATGTTTTTTTTATTGGTTAATTAAAATGGACTATAGTAAATATCCCGTTCAGTACGACGGATTTGTTTGCTGATTATAACCAAACGGGTATGTTACCTGGAGTCTGACACATTTCTGTTCATGAGACGGGGTAGTGGGAGGCATCATGGCCGGGTATCGAGAGGGTGGTTTTTATGTTTGAAAGATGAAGAATGAAGCAACCAAAATTACTTAGGATATTAGCGCTAGACACTTGCGAAGACTCAATTGGAGACCATCTGGATTACCCGATCTAAAGTTACTTAAAGATTTTGGGCCCATATTTGGCTGTGAAGCATGTGTCTGTTATACCTAGGTGTTATGATGGGTATATTAGGATTTGTTGGCATTCTGTTATCTCGTTAAATAATAAAAATACAAGATTTTGACAACCTCGGACATCCGTCCGTGTAAGACTATAAAATATTATGAACATAGGTTATTTCTATTTTGTTCTACGTAGATCTGCTGACGTCAGCATTTTATATACAAATCATGTTCATCATCATGTAGTTTTGATGTTGAACCTATTATTTTTCACTGCTGAACTTAAAGAAAAAAAAGGAGAGCGAAGAAAAAAAAAAAAAAAAAAAGGAGAGCTAAAAAAAAAAAAAAAAGAGCTAAGAAAAAAAAAAAGGAGAGCTAAGAAAAAAAAAAAAGGAGAGCTAAGAAAAAAAAGAAAGAAAAAGGAGGGCGAAGATGAAGAAAAAAAAAAAAAACCAAGACACCCGTCTTCCAAATCCCAAAATAAATAAAAGAATAAAAGAAACAGCGATTTTTTTGATGGGGTAACGTGGTACTCCCAAATAAAATAAAAAAAAAAAAAATCTGGAGGAGCTCAATAGAAAAATATTTCCAACAGTAACGATTGGCGGGAGGCGATGTATTGTTCCTTGTTAAATATGTGTTCATTTCATTTCCTTACCTCATCAGGTGTGGGTGATTTCTTTTGTTCACCTGTCCTCCTTTGCAACTTAATGCTGTCGTTCCTCATCCCGTGAGAAAATTTTTTTAAATTGCCTGTCCTTACTAGACACGTGTGAATTTTATTTTATTTTATTTTTCTTTTCATCCGTTCATCAACAATTTTACATTAGCGTAACAAATGTTTCAGCCTTGCATAAATAAGTGGAGTTTTTTTTAAAGTTATGGTTTATCTAGTACTCTCTGGTGTGTAATAATCGTATACACTGCTTATTTTTATTTATTTATTTTTCAATAAATAATAGCTTCAGTCGCTCCCGACGTTTTTAGAAAGGTCGAGTATTTTGAAGCGCTAAATTTTTGTTTCACATAGACGAGAGATGTAGCAGGAGAAGGGCGATACCATCAAATCGAAACGATTACAAATAGGACTCCTCTTTTGTCTGCCTTGTATCCTAGATAGTCGTGTATACCCTACCGTAACCGCTGGTTGTTTGAGAGTTCGGGTCAAAAAAAAAAAAAAAAAAAAAAAAAAAAAATTCTCATGCTATTTTTCAAGATGGGCTCTCTTCTGCCCAGAAGAAAAGCACAACTGTCTACTCATTCCAAATCTACAAGCACTATTTGGCTTTATGCCAAACTAAGTTTATTAAATATCAACAAGGCGGTTTTTAGAATGTCTTCGTCATTTGCCCGTTAAACTTGTTTGTATTTCTCAAGTTAATTTTGATCATCGGAAGGAATGAGAGAAAAGGGTGGGGTGGGGGGTAGTATTTCCGATGGAAAAAAAATAATGGAAAAAGAAACTACATATTGAGGAAATTGTTGCCGATCAAAGACATGACCGCTGATCCCTGTCAGTTTGTAGGAGAATGGCCACACCTAAACCCTCGCGTTTTCAGGAAATTTCCGGCTAAAAAGGGAGAGGGCTTCGTCAATCAAAACTTGATTAAATTTCCTGATGAGAGTTTAATTTGTTTCAGAATGAGCCTCATTGACTCCCTGAAGATGAGTAATTCGGAAATCGGATTTCTTTTTTTTTATGTTTTCAGAAGTTAAATCACAGCTTCCATTTTGTTTTTATCAACTACTGTCCCATAGTAGTGGTTACATTTAGTGTCTGAAATACAACGCAGCTATAATGGGACAGAGGTAGTATTTACTTGTGTCATTAAAAATGATGGTAATGTTTAAGTTATTCATATTTTATTAGTACAATGTAATTACGCCATTAACCATTACCATCCATTTAACTGCGAGCTAAAATTAATCTGGGAATACTAAAAAATAATTTAAGACAAATTATGGCGTTTTAGTTGTTTAGTTTAAAATAATAGGACATTCCAAGACAAAGAAAGATCAGCGAATTGTTCATGCTTTGTATTATAGAATTTTTATACCAGCACGTTTCGTCCTTTGCGGAAATTTTAGTTGGTAACTTGTATTTATACACATAGTTAGTGTGGAGAAAAATATCGTTATATTTTCAAATTTTTAACTAAAGTACGCTCTAAAATACAGGGTGCGGCAGAAATACCTCCTATATAATGGTTAGACATTAGCGAGATGAAGACACCATTAACACTCATGGCTTACCATTATGTTGGAGGGGTGGGTGGGTTTTTGTGTGTGTATATCATTTCACCCCAAGGAAGACAGTAAAGCCACTAAGACGCAAGTGGGGCGGTTCTCAGTATGAGAAAATACTATTAAGGAGAGAACAATAAAAGAAGAAGAGTTAAGACTGAAGATAACGATTGACATTGCATTTAAATTTTTGACTGAAGCAAGAAAGTGAAAGAGTTCCACAAGCGAGTAGTGCAACAGAAGAAACTATTGACATAGAACTTACGATTATGTATAAAGTGAAAACAAAATAAAAATTTAGTTGTATTGTCTTTGCAGTATACAAATCGAAGTAATGTACAGAATATAGAGGTGAGCTTGGAATTTGTTCATTACGTTTACTTCGATAAACTACAGTATTATATAAACATGTAGAAATAAACTAGAAAAGTGTTATAGATGCTGCAATAAGGACATTAAAAGTTATATGAATTTGAGACACACCGACTACACACGTGGAACACTTGATATAGTGGTCAGATACAACTTTTCCCTTACCAGCAAGGCTTCTTATTGGGAGATTGAAGGTTTTTTTTGAAAAGTGTGGAACAACATCTTAATTGCTGTTGTTCCCAGGTCTACCCTGACCCGGAGTAGTAGCACCTGTTAGCGTCCCAGCTATGGACAAAAAGTAAACCCCCCACCAAGCAAAAAAATAAAACATTATGAAAGTATAAAAATACATTTTTATATAAAAAATTTACCAACACCGATTTATAGCAAAATGAGCAACAAGACAATCAAAAGAAATTTGAAGGTATTCATTTGCATTCAAACAAACAACATCGAAAAACTTTCATGACATTAATCCATATAATATCCGACAATTTCTCAAATCAAACTATTCCAAAATATAACTTCAACGAAACATAAAACGCACATATCACCACATCTAGTAATTGTCCACATAAACATGTATATGCACAAAAGCTGAGTATTATCTACCGTGTATTCAATTGTGAAAGCAGAATAACATTTTTATTACTATAAATCTAAGAAAATTAGGTTTCAGCATTAAATAACCCATAAGGAGTTGGTATGCCTTTAAACAAAATCAAATCAAAACCCGTTACCAGCCAACTCGTTGGAACGCAGCCTAGTCGTTAAGTGGTGAGGGATAATTGTATTATTGCTCGATTCGTTTACTACGGCTTATCACTCCTTTGCATGTTATTTAGATCCAAAAAATATTTCTAGGTTGTAAGAATTTCTTTCTTTTTTTAGATAAGGATTTAGGCATACAAGTCTTACTAATTAACCCATAGCTGGGGGAAGGTGGATTCATACTTTCGGTGATCGTACAGAAAAGCCATATTGTTTTCATTCTCATGTACATATCTTTAAAAAGTGAGCCACAAATTTACTATTGTATTAATATCTGAAGAGGCTTGGGGCCGATCGTCCATTAATTTGGTGTGATTCCAAAAGTGGTCAGAAGACGTCTGGGAGAAGAGGAGCCATTTTTGTCTCGATAGCCCTTTATAGCGTTAAGATATTTTTAAGTGCAGGGTATTATAAGAAAGGGTTTTAAACCTATTCATCCGCGACATGTTACGGCAAAGACTTCGATATTATGCGACTATTAACTAGAGCAACCTCCCTGAGCGATACGAAAGTGTTCAGGCTCCTTGCTACTAGTCAGGATGCAGCAACTAGAAAACTGTCAATTCAGTACCCTCAGTATGAAGGGTCGTAGCCTCTAGCCAGTCAAAAAGTCAAAATGTTATTACAGTTACTCATTAAGGCCTCGGAACCAGAAACCCGATTATAAATAAGAAAGATTGACCAAACCTCTACTCCTGTTCCTACATAACAAAGAAATAAATTCATAAGAATCCAAAGAGGCTGTTAGTAAAATGAACATGTATAACGTTAGTCCTTTATTCATGTTTACCGTAGCCTCTTACATCAATACAACCCAGTGTATGTTGTGAATGTGTTTATCTACCGACATGTTTCCTCTAGCTAGAGTTGATGATACGCGCTCGACAGGTCCAGTTTCCTAAGAACCTTAGACGATTTGGGGTCGGCAATCAGGTCATTGACTGTCGGCATCGGGTGGTTCTCTCTAAATCGCTTCGTTTGCTTTTCTCATATCTGTGGAAACTCTAATCTTCTTGGAAACTACCTCCACTGGATTCTCTCAATGACGTCCAGTTGTTCCAGTCACTTTAATCTTCGATTCCACAGCTTTCCGCACGGAAAAGATGTGGAATATGGGTCCTGTCACTGGATCTAACTAACGCCTTTATCCACTGTGACATGTGTCCTCAAGGACACCAAAGAGTATGAGTTCAATACCTGGTTAAGGTGGAGAACTTGGAGAGGGGAATTAACAGGAGATAACTGATAACTGACATCCAGTAAAACAGTCTACCCCAGTGAGCAAAAATAAAGGGTAGAGTTCGACATTCCAACCACCTGAAGAAGGCCGGAGCGTACAACAACCGAAACGTTGTGATAAATATGCCAACAAAGATGAGGACAGTAGTTCGAATAATGCAAATAGCCTCCAATTCATATTGTATATTTTCTTTTATTGCCTTTAAACCGGCTTTGAAGAATCCACGAATGTAGGATGTCCTTGTAAATCCATATGCATAAACCATGACTGAATTTTCTTGAAGTAACGGTTTGCTTCGCATGTAGTCTATCTCTGCTAGAATGTTCACGCTGATACCAGTGCTAACTAAGAATTTAGTCAGGGTACTATTTATCTATTGTGCATGCGCGGCTGTGTAATGGATAGCCGCTCGGAATGAGAAATCTAAGAGCTGGGTTCGAATTCCAATAGAGTGTTACATTCATGGGTAAATAGCAAGACAGTTTTGACTGCTAACCAGTCTAGGAGAAAGAAAAATGAATTCAAACTAGCCTAGAAAAGGCTGGGCTCTGTCAGTTTAATTTGCTTAAGGCACACCACTGCTGCTAGGGCTGCAGTACATGTGGTTAACTAATGAATTATGAGATCCGTGATCATGACTATGTGGACCATCACTATAGGAGCTTTGTGATGTGAGCGCCGGTGTATCGCAGGCTTTTTAGTCTCCGAAAAGATGAATTCGCATACATTCTATCGCATTCGCATACATTCTCGTATTCTATCGCATTCGCATACATTCTCGTATTCTATCGCATTCGCATACATTCTCGTATTCTATCGCATTCGCATACATTCTCGTATTCTATCGCATTCGCATCTCACTCAGAGAAACGTTTCAGCACATTTGTCTCACCTTACACGTTATTAGGTAGCTGTGTTTTTGGCACTGCAATTGATCTAATTGATCCAGGACATCAATATTAGGGCATCCATTGAAGACCGAACTTAAAACTCTTCTTTGCATTATTTACGCGCAGATTTTCCCCCACCCCCGTCTTTGTTATCACAAAATTTCGGTACCTCCGGCCTTCAGGTGATTGTCGTCCCGGTGACCTTCAAGTAATCTCGAACTGAACCCTTTATTTAATCTGCCGGGGGCATAATGATCGAAAAGGTGTGATAACAACAACAAAGATGAGAGCAGTAGTCCGCGTATAAATAATGATAACTCCTCACCCCAGAAACTCAGAAATGCCCTGCAAGACAATATTAACCATTGCTCCAAGGTAAGTGTTCATAATTTTAAAAAATTGTGAATAATTCTTGTGTATCACAGCAGAATATGAATACCTATCGAACAAGATCGCTTGCGGGTAGCGTTACAGTTATCGGCGCGAAGAGTGAAATCGGCGAGCAGAGTTCAAGCTTCGTCCTCATCTGTTGTAATCACTTTCGCATTAATATTTTTTTCGGAAAGGTATGTATCCATTCCTGCTCCCCAACTATGGATTAAAGAGCAAAGTAAACTGGACTTTATCCTTGGAGGGCAGCCAGTCAACAAAGTGATCAAAATCATGAATATAATGAGAAACAAGCGACTATATTTCCCAAGAATTCAAAACAACAGATAATAAAGAAGTAGAGATCCATGATCGTCTGTACTTAAACGTATAGACGATCCTTGATCGTCTGTACCTTTATGAACAGGACAAAAAGTAAAACAGCAACATATCTCCTATTATTATAAAGGTTATTTATAGTGGATATACATATTTGAGTTGACTTCACTTATGAAATTAATGTCAACCAACCTCGAGATCATCCAAAAGAAAATGAGCCCCTCGACAGAGTACAAGAAAATTGGCGGGAATTTGTTTAAAATGTGCCTAAACTTTCCAAGGAGAGACCCACACTCTTGATTTCATGACCTTCTGCGGCACATATGGAATGAGACATAATTAAGGGTTAAATAGGAAACTAAACTGAGGACACTCTAGCCGTGGATAGAACCAGTCTAAGAAAAGTATTATTCTGAATTCAAAATCATGGAAAACACAATGTGAAATGACTCCACTGTCTTTCTCAAAAAGTCATAGCAATTCACAGACAAAAAGGAATATGCGGAGAGCTATAATCCAGGAGTCGGCCACACGTGGAAGTCCAAGCAATTTCCAATGGCGCGCAGACGCAAATGACATCACGAAGTCCAAACTACTACAACGCCATGATATTTAACCGTTTAGTGTATTTAGGCAGCAACCCTTCATTTATGCATGTTTCATTAAAAACAACATAACAGGCACTACAATTAAGCTTTTTATTTAATTTTTCTTGTGTACAAACAAGTGCTTTCTTTTTTGGACACAGAGTGTGTAGAATTGTCCAAATGTTCTATAATTCCGTATAACCGAAAGCGCTCGGAATTCTAGAACATTTGGACAATTCTACACTGTGACAAAAAAAAAAGCACTTGTTCGAACACTAGAAAAATTAAATAAACAGCTTAATCGTAGTACCTTTTCTGTCGTTTTTAATAAAAACGGTTTCAATTCTTTTATATATATATATATATATATATATATATATATATATAAAGAAATGGACAAAGTCCGACAATTTATTTATTAAAGACATTTTTTTTATGTTTAACGTTCTTTTTATAGATACAAGTATTTAAGTAAATGTTCTGTTTATAATAAACAGTATTAAATAACATTTACCGGCCTAATGTCCGAGACATTTTCATAGAAAATATTCGTCCTTGCATAAATAAATGTCTTTAATAAATAAATTGTCGGACTTTGTCCATTTCTTAATACATGGCGTCATTTGTTTACATTTGATACGCCATGAGCAGTTATGAATGTACGAGATTCATGGAAGATTGAAGTTTATAAGCAATAAATTCGACCTTGCCAACGATCCTTTGTGGCCGAGAGGTTAGGCACGTCAGCGTAAATGACGGTTCCGTATAGGATGCAGGTTCGAATCCTGTCAAAGGACGAATATTTTCTATGAAAATTTCTCAGGCCTGTAAATGTTATTTAATACTGTTTATTATAAACAGAGCATTTACTTGTATCTATAAAAAGAACGTTAAACATAAAAAATGTCATATATATATATATATATATATATATATATATATATATATATATATATATATATTGTAGAATAGGTATATTGAGAATTGATTTGATTTATAAAAATACGTATGCTGTTGGCACACTGAATGATTTTAAAACCCCCAAGTCGGCACAGAGTTAGCAAAAGGTTGCCGACCCCTGCTATAATCTACGGGCTCGGATGACCCACATTAAACTCGGCCTTGTTCCACATCCTACCCACATCCTACCCTATAATCTACGTTATGAAGAGGGATGGCATGACAAACTCACAATAAGGGTCAAGTTTATCTATCTTGTATTTTGAAGTTTTTGCCAATGTTTTTATTGCATGTCCCTTCGGGATGTAGACGACCATGGCACCCCACAGATTCTTTATTATTTGTGAATTGTCTTGCATTCTTAGGAAGATGACTGCGTAATTACCTTCTGTACAATTTGAAATCCAGAGTTTTATTTCTCTTAGACAGCGCCACCGACGACAAAGAGCCAAATGTACCATGCTATTTAACCTATGGTTGCTAGAGAGAACGATGAATTCCTTTTATAATGGAATTTATGCAAGAGTGAACACTACAGACTAGTTCGGATTTTGAACTCTTCTCCGAAGGTTTTCCGTATCGATAACCATTACACTACCCACATAACCTTCTCTCATTTTTCTTCTTTTTTAATCATTTTACCCCAAGGCAAACTATGAAGAACACAAAGTGGATCATTTTTTTGGCCTAGATCATTAAAAAGAAAAATGTGCCCCCCCGACAGAAAACGAACCTGTATTTCCTTTTTCATCAAGGAAACCACACCTTTACCCGAAATGTGCCCTGCCAGTTAAAAGTTTCTTTCATAAGTAATTTTTTTTAATGTATTTTTATATTATTTTGTTTGTGGAATTCATTTATTTTTTAAAAAGGCCATGAGTTATTGGATTTCTTTTAAATGTTTTTTATGGTCATACATAAGTATATTGTCTTGAGAAAGGTGCATTTCTTTAAAGAAAGGAGAAATTTTTAAAAAAGAGAATATCTAGGGCATAAGTTAATATTTGTATCAGATAATTAAATACGGTACGTCTCAGGATCTGCAGAGGTTTTTTTATCCCTACTAAACACTTTCCAATTCAAAGGCAAGTTCGTGCTTCGCCATAGAAAGAAGAGATTTGTGCAAAGGTTTCGACTTAGCCTTGTAATTAATCCAGATAAAGGCGGCTTTAATCCCACTCTGATGTCAACAGCCGACCGATGACTGAAAACTTGGATATCTGAGTGATTTCGACATGCCAGCCTTGTTTACCGGCTGTGTAAATAAAAGCGAAGTGTTGAAGCGGGTGACTATCTCGAAGTGGATGGGGCACAGGTGCGTCTGGTTTGGTTCCAAGAAGGTGCATTAATAACATGACTACGACGATAGCAAGAGAGATGAAGGGAAGATAGATGGTGTGAAAGAGAAAATAAATATTCATATTTAACAAAATTGTGGGATTTCTAATTGAAGATTAAAATTTCACCAATTTTAATAAATATATTTTATAGAACCCAGATGTGCAAAAAAATACAAACAAAACGAATTCGCTTTTAAGAAATATTATAATATATAATATCTATTATATAATAGAAAATAATGCATCAATCAATTGAACAAACTAAAAAGATGAGGTTAACTATTATTAAAAATAACATCACGCCTCCACCAAAAAACAGATCAACATTATGAATTTAAATATTTAAGTGCGTTATAGGGAACCGAGTTCTCGACGAAAAGAAATTCATAATTATGTCGGAAACACCCCCATGCAACTGTCAAGACTACTGACTACACTTTCTGTGACCATGCGGACACATTCAAAACACACTCGTCAAGAACATGCTCCCAGCTGTAAAAATCGTTTGAAAATAATAGGTGTTATTTTAAAAAAAATAATAACATTATGAACACGGTCAAAATGTACTGGTAACTGGGAAATTTAAAATATTTAATTTTCAGCAAATTTGTAGAGGGCCGTGGCTGTTATGTTGTTGATAGAAGTCAGACGTAGAAGAAACGCATGTAAGGTTCAGATACTCCTGCTCGCCGGGCCCAACTACATAAAAAGGTTGGACTTTGATTAAGTCCAAAGAAGGCAAAGAAAGCAAACAAAACACAAGACCGATAATATATGTATATACAAATATATATTAATAACAAGTTACAATACATGGAAAGAGTACAAAGGATGAAGTGTATGGGAATATTCTGTATGTGCGTGTGTGAATATTCTGTATGTGCGTGTGTGTGTGCGTGTATTGTGCTTAGCGTGTTTCCACGCTATCCCTTGTTAGCGCCTACATTTCGAGGTTGATAGCCGAAAGCCTGATGAAAGGGAGAGATTTACCTCAAGGTGTCGGCGCACAGGCCTGAAGGAAAAAAAGAAAAGAGAGAGACGCGATGGGTCAGCGGCTATTTATAGCCAGAGAAGAGAGACCCCTGGTGAAAGGGTTAATGTACTAAAGGAGGAGTTAACTCCGACAAATTTGATACAGACTTTACAGCATTTACACACCATTTAAACTTATACAGTCTTTATAGCATTTTATTGTAACCTTAAAGAGGTTACAAACAGACAAAGTTGGTATTCGAGTGAAGGAATAGCAACACGCGCGTAGATGAAAGAAGAGCGGTTTATTGTTAAAGATAATACACTACTGAAAGACAGGGAATATGCTGGCAGGATAGTGATTTTCTAAGCGTAGCTCAGATGTGGCACAAGGCCGAAAGTATGGGGCAACAAAGTAAGGATCGAACTCACTACTTAGTGGTAATTGTTCTAGCGAGACAAGCTTGCTAACCATTACACCACCTCGAGGTGTCCTAGCTCACTATATATAGCTACTGATATAGACAGTCCACATAAGCGATAGGGAGTGTGGGACATTCCATTACAATACATTTGCACACCATTTAATAGAACTAAAATCCTTGAAACTAGTTATTAGCCTAAGCGCTCGGAATAAACATTTGGACAATTTCGACGCATTAAGTTGAGATGAGAAAACACTTGTTAGCATACAAGAAAAATAATAATAAAAAAAATAAATGAACAAATAATTGAAATCGTTTAAAATTAATCATGAGATCGATGTGTAATTTCCAAAAGAATTTAGTGTAATTTCAAAATAACTCATCCTACCAATTGCAGCGGTGAGGAGTATAAGTCATCAAACGAATAGTCACAGCAAATAAATAAAAACTAATAAGGGTAAGTAATTCTGGTTTGTTATGACAGTGATAACAGTTTATGAACAAATGATAGGCGTTAAAATTGCAAGATTTTACATTCTATAGCAATTTAACGGATGTCGAATTAAGCCATTCAGTAGTTGTAAGCAGATAGAGATTAGTGAAGGTATATTTCAATATTGCCATCTCCCTTAATAGATTAAGAGATATATACAATTATAAACTTCAAATTACATTCTATATAGGAGAGAGAGTGGTAAAAAGTTGTCGTCCCGAAAAACATTTCAGCATGTGTAAAATAAAAAAATACATATTAAAAGAAAAAGAACAAATGAAAAAAAAAATCTTGCCACATCATTCAAATAAGCATTCGAAATAATAAAAAATATATTTACGGGTTAAAGTGTTCAATATCAGAAATAGAGCCTATGTCAATATAAAAAGTGAACATTGAGGTCAACAACAATGTGGCGACAACAATATATATATATATATATATATATATATATATATATATATATATATATACACACACACAAGTGGTTGTAACGTTCGCTTTCTGACCATAACTTCCTGAAGTTATTGGTCTGGAAGAGGTGATCCCAGCGTGCGACACCTTTGGGAAGTGTCTGAAAAATCACACCACGGGGTGACCCAAGCCTTGTGAGTGAAATTGGGTAGACGGAACCAGTGGAGACCGTCGATAGCTGCGCTAGCACGAGGCCAAAAGTCATCGTGGCCGAGAGTTTGATTGTGCTAACCTTATTCAGATTGTTGATCACGCTAGATAATATGCGCTCTCCCAGAAACTGTAACTAAGATCTGCAGTATAAACCACACGATGGCTCTATGGGTGTAGAACACAAATGAATGAAGCATGGGCATGTGGAAAAGACGACGCGCACAAAGACAAGATTAGAGAGAGTAGACAGGAGAACCAGAGAGTAGACAGGGCCAGGAGGAAAATGACAATTTCTTAACTGTAGCTTAGATGTGGCAGAAGGCCGAAAGCATGCAGCACTTAGTGTGGATCAATGTGAAAGAAATTATGAATGTTAAAAAAGGTTTGTGGTAAGAAACAAGTTAGATTAAAAAAAAAAAAAAAAAAAAAATCAAATCACGAACTTGAACAATGTCATCACTTGAAATGCGAATATATTTCACCCGAATTAAAAAAAAGAACTGACGTTTGAAGAAAGAGAAAATACCCGTTAATTCACGTAAGAATTAAGGAAAGTCGTTAGCTCCATTTTTAAACTATCCATCCAATTTAGCGCTAATATTTGGACGCTCTTACACAGAACAGACTGTCAATTTGAACCGCCCATGTGAAACAAGTACAAGAAATTTGTATTGGCTCAAGAGTGCTACGTATTGATCAACCTAAGGGAGACACTTCAAATTAAGCTGGTCCAAGTTACCATTTAGAATTCTTTTATGTGCCGTATCTATTCAGAACGTAGGCGATCATGACTATCCAACTTTCTGTCCTTTGTTGCTCTAAGCAACGTTTTATTATTTACCACCCCTTTTTGTCTCTGCTTTGCCATTGTTGTTTACTCGCTCAGTTTTCTTCCGCTCCTAAGATCTGACTGTCCAAACACGCACGTCTGTTTACAATTTAATCTAATAATATTAATTGACCGCCGGTGAGTATACGTTATTGCCAACCAGAAATAAATGGTGGCATTCATGTAACTGACGTGATTTGAAATTAGCAAAATATTTTATGATTTTTCGTAGAGATGATCGAATTTCGATGAAATAACACTCTAAGAATGGCCGTCAAGATCTTTATTTTCAGGTTTTAAAAAATATTTAACATTTAGGGCAGTTTCTAGGAAATTAACCAACATCAAATATCCATGACTACCATTGAGCTTAAGTATAATCCTATTATAAGTTATATATAAACACTTTCACACACAGACTGATTTGTTTTAGAGATGGAGACTCATGTCTGAACCCTGCTGGAGGGGGGCATTTTTTTAAGGCTCTCGAAGGGACGGACCGATAGAAGTCATTCAAACTTAAAAAAAATAAAAAGAGGGGAACGTGTGTACTAAAACACGTCTATCCACTAAATACGACATATATATATATATATATATATATATATATATATATATATATATATATAGCTATTTTGTTCCTATTTCAGAAATATTTGAATTACACTAAGACTTAAAATATGATACCCCGATCAACGTACACCTGATAAAGACCGGGTGGCACAAAGACGGAAATGTGATTTTAGCTTTGGATTTATACCCTTGATAAAAGCCATAGATCACCTCCCTCCTCCAGCTATGGATTAAATAGCGAGGTAGACTGGTCTTTATAGCCTTGTGTAACAGCCAATCTGGAGATGGACTACTCAGCTTTTTAAAACGCAAAAGAGGCAATGGAAAATTATGTAATCTTCAAGAAGTCATGGCAAAAAAGAAAAAGAAAAGAAAAGGAATCTGTAGAGAGATCACCTACGCCCTTAAGGGACACAGCAATTAAAGTCGAGAAGTCAATACGTAGGCTAGATATTGCTTTAATATTCAAAAAAGCAGGTACCATCAATTGAGGTTTCATTGGAAATCAGTCGATATCGATTGATAATCAAAACATTTTTTTCCAAAGATATTTTCAGGATTCGAGTCAAAATGACTAATTGCCAACATTAGAATTCATGAGGTTACTATTTACTCGGATTCATGAGGTAATGTCATTCCCTGAGGTACTTGCCTCCAAATCAAGCTGTAAGAACAAGTCAAAGACGATCATATGTCTGTATGTACACTTCTCGAAGAGAAGAAAAAGAGACAAAAAAATGGCGACATCTTGTTGCAAAGTACTTCAATGAATATGATCGTTATATATATATATATATATATATATATATATATATATATATATATATATATATATATATATATATATATTTATATTTTTTAGGAACCTAACATTTGTTTTTATAAGCTAAGTGTTAAAATACGATTTTAATAGTTTTTGTATATAAAACGAAAATAAGCATAAAACTATCCTTAAAAAGAAAAGGACAACACATTTAACTGTTCCCTCATCATCCGGACATAAATCCCAATGCTTGATGTTCAAGCACCAGATGAAGGGGATATTTTAAAAATTCTGATTCCAAAAAGGTATATGCCTATGTAGAGCAAGTGTGGCCCGATTTAGAGGGGGTTTGGGCGCTAAGCAAAAACAATTTACCGATAGAAGATAAAAAAAAAAAAAAAACTTCCTGAAAAAGAAAGACAACTTTCTCGTTTTTAACCAATTTGCTGCGAACAACAATGACCTTACACGAACAAATTTTCGGAGGGGTTTTCTACATCTGTTTCAGGTTCTCATGAGGCCTAATCGACGAAGACTGAAGTAAAGGGTTTAGCAGTCAGTGAATGTTCTGGTCTTGCCCAGTTGTGTCTTGCTTCAATAAAGAAGATTTCTTTTGTGTCACCATGTCATCAGTGTATATCCCCTTCCACTGGCGGTGGTTGAAATCATAGGAAATGACAGTTCTTTTCACTGTACCCTTCTATTTCTTCAAGGGCGACCCACCCATTTTTCCATCTGCCAGTGGCTAGTTCCCCAAATAAGTTTTTTTTAGAAGATGATAGCCCTCCACGAAGGTAAGTCTTGTGTAGACTAACACTTGTGGCTCTGGTTAACTTAGAAACCTCAGCGAGAATGATTTATATATTTAATAAAGTCTATAATCCCATTACATTACACCCACCCCACTAATCTATGAGAAGGTCAAGGTAGTTGCATTCCGTATGTTTATGGTTTTGCTTCAGGCCGAGTCAGTGACATTCAGAATTGTTACAAGTTTATGAATATAAACCATCTTTTTTTTTTCGATAGGGTTATTGTCTTTCTTCTTAGTGCTGTCAAAGAGAAAATAAAAGTAACCGGTACAACAACAGGGACTGTATTTAGCTCAACCTATCTATGTCACCATCTCCGTAGATTAGGTCATATCTACAGATCTATGCTCATATTATAGGTATATTTCGTTATATCCGCCTACGGCATATTGCGCACACACATGGGATCGTTCTTGCTTAGTTCTGGATGATTGTATTTAACACAGATCAAGAAAGGACAATGCCTTTAATTCTTTTATCAATTGTATATACTTTTTGGAGGGATATGATTTACTGTTTTTGTGACTATATAATCTTAACTGTTTTTTATGATAGACGTAATAGATATTACCTTAGATTTCTGAAGAAACTCTTCAATTTTGATTTAACTGTCTACGGTTGTCATGAGCCTAATGATTTGATTTTGAAAGGTCTGAATGTTCTAGAATTAATTTTAGGTTCAAGCTTGAGACTAGTAACCACTTCATGGAATTCTGGATCTCTTATCAATCCCTGGGAATGTACAACAATATATTTTTTTATATAGAAATTCCTTTGTCCTTTTCCTTCATTATTGTTTCTTGGTAAAATTCATTTTAGCTTTACGTTTTTGTTGTATCCTTAAAGAGGTTACAAACAGACAAAGGTGGTATTCGATTGTAAATAGAATACATTACTGAAAAACAGGGAATCAGTTAGCAGGCTAGTAATTCTTAAAGCAAGTCCCCAGGTATATCTTGTGCTCACTATATATAACTACTGATATAGTCAGTCCCCAATAGGCGATAGGGAGAGTGGGACAGTCCATTACAACAGTTTTGTTATTCATTTTGTCTTCTATTTGCTATAGTTCACTAAATATAAGGCCTAAGTGCCACTCAAAGTGGAGTGGTCACTGAATGGAGATGTTACAAGGTCGTGTTGTAAGGAAGCAAGAGTTGCATTTTGCTGTAGTATGGATAACGGTTGATCCTCAACTATAGGGATCAGTGAAGCAACCCATCGAGAGTCCGTCCCACATTTGAATAGTTCTGGTAAAGAGGCTGCCTAGGTGGATCTTACTCCTTACCAGTGGAATAGGAAGAGAATGAGTGAGTGGACTCTATACGTAGCATGGTCAGTTATAGCTGTGAAGGTCTTGGTGGTGGTACAGGGAATGTAATTTACCCGAATATCTCATCAAAATAGCACTAATGTAGCGAGAATCAAGCAGCGTTTCGTCTGTGGGAAAGGGGTAGAAGGGTAGAAAATATTTCATCAGCCACAAGACGGCGCAAACGCTTTTGAATTTGGTCGAGGCTAGAAAGTGAGGATTGAGTAGCTCCGGCCCAGATGTGGTAGCAATGCCCCATTTTTGGTCTGATCTGGCTCTTGTAGAGATCGAGCACGACAGGAGGAGTCAGATACTTTCTGGAGTGGTACTGGGAGCCGGCGCTTTTCTTAGCATCTTTAGCGATAAATCGTATATAAGAGTTCCACTTGAGGTCTGATGTGAGCCTGGGTCTCAATCGATGTTCCAGGCAAGGAGTGCTATTGAGAGTAGAACGGTTCATTATGACTGGAGAAAGATCTGTGATAATGAAACGTTACTAGCTTAATGTTGACAGTATTGAATGTTACAAACCGGTTGAACTGTGCGAGCAAGGTCAGAGAAGAGATCAGCTGGCAGGTTCTGGTCATCTTTATAGTAGACATGATTACCGGAAATGTAACTATGTAGCACCCCCCCACACACACCCCTTACCAAAATCCTTCGAGATGTCTCAGACGACTGCTGTCGGATTTATTTACAAGTGCTTCACTGATACTACGCTTAATGATTTAAGACAACAGTAATAGATTCCTTACACTGGGTAACAGATGCGGTAATATGGCGACGAAGTTATTTCGAGACGAAAGGATAAAAGGAGGAGGGGAGGAAAAATAGTTGGAAAAAGAAACTTCATAAGTAACAATACACATTAAAAAAAAATATATACCTTTTTATTGAATTGTTTGACATCATTAATGTGAAGAATGTTTTTGATGAGCAGTATCAAGGGCATTGGTATTTCGTTGGAAACTGGTGGGTTTTAGTCGTAAGTCATCACAATTTATTTATTGACCAAATTTTGCGCAGCCCCATGCATTTGACCTACTGAATAGTCTTATAGAACCCCAAGAGTCGATATCGACCACTTTGGAACCCCTACTACAAAGGTATTCGATTAAGTGTAAATAGATCTTTATTTTTCTAGAAGACACCCAATCATAATCCGATCTTATGTTGAACAGCAGCTGTTTCATCCTTTCAATGACAATTTATGGCCTGGGTAAATGAATTCCGAAATCTGTTCGATTAGTTTATCATAGATTGTAATATAAAGTCTGATAGTTTTTTTGTCGGTTGCTATGCATTTAGTCCGAGACATTAAAAATAATATTAAACATCAGCTGCTTATCTAGGTAGATCATCAAAAGAAATATTTGCTTGAGCTGTTTATGGCCAGTTGTATAATCAGAATAGATAAAATTCGAAAGAGTATAACCAATAGAAAAGCTCGAATTACATAAAAACTGTTTTCAAAATTATTGAAGAAATAATAATGCAAAATAATATGCCCTAGAGGATATCACCTTGAATTAAACTCTTATGAATGACTACAGGTTTAGATAATCCATTGTTTTTCTTTATAGTTGATGCAGAGTTATATGTTCATTTCAGAAGTTTTACTTTTTATTGTGCATTGGTCCATTCTTATTTGAAACGTTTGTATTCCGCGGTTATAATTACTCGTAGTCAAACCCGTAAATAAATAATTCATCCATTTTAACAATCCCGATGTGAAAAATGAAGTTAAAATTCAAATCTAAAACAAAAATGAAAATTCTTTATTCATCGGGAAAAAAGTTCGAAAGACAGTGGTTTCCTTATTATATGTTATTTTATTCGTAAAAACAATCAGAAGCATTTCTAATTTTAAAATTTATTATTTTTTTTATTTCATTTTACGATTCAGAGCAGATTTTCTACAACTGGACGTCAAGTTTAATGAAATTTGATAATTAAAATTATTCGAGGAATAGTCCTTATAACAAATAAAAACATTAAAGTTACAAAAAAGAATTTATCGAAATTTCATAAAAATTAAATGAGTGGGGAAGTGACAGGCCTATAAAAAAAAAAAAAAAAAAAAAAAAAAAAAAAATTTATTTATATATATATATATATATATAAAATTCTCGTTCAAATTTAAGGTACCGTGATGATGCCAGAAAAATGATTTTTTAAACAAAATTTCCAAGAATATGAAAAGATATATATATATATATATATATAAACTTCCATTGAGCTTTCCTCTTACTAATAGCGCAAAAATTTTGTTGATAAAATTGTTTTATATTGACGGGATAGTTCTTTCATCAGGTATTCTTTTTGGAGGTACTTATATTTATCTAAATGTGGCCTTGTATTAGACTAACATAATCTAATATATATAAGTGTGAGCATAAAACCACGATTTCTTCACTATTCTCTTCTCTATCTGCCATTGACTTATTTGACAGTCTATCAATCAAACAGTTTTTTTTTTCTTTCAGATTTTGTTTTTACGGCAAATATTGCCTTTGGGTATGAAACGTTCCAATCTCATGCCCCTTGCTTTCTTTGAGTAGCAGGTGGCGAAGAACATTTATTAATTTATTTGACCACATACAAGACGTTCCTTACTTTAATAGGGTAGTATTATGAAGTTGGTTTAGACACAAGTTATTAGCAGACCGAGAGAGGGCGAGAAGGACAGTCCATCAATAGTGAAAAGTTTTGTGAGGATATGGGCATTTGGTTGAATTAATATAATGAAGTAAGTAGCAAAATTAGTGCCATTTTTTAGCTCGGATTCCATTTGTACTATTTTTATCTAAATTCACTTTATGATTAAGTAAGACACTGGGTTAAACTAGGAGCCAATTATTGTTAAGGATTTTTATTTATAATAACGACATAGATAATGTTATATTAACAATCTGGATTTCTGGGATGAGGAGTTATATACACTATTTACATTCGGATCAGTGTCATCTGACAAAGTTTCGGCTGTTGGGCCCTCTTGCCTTCATCAGTTGTTTTGATGTGTGTAACCTGCAGAGAATTCCGAACTTGACCCATTATTTAACCGACGGGGGAGAGAACGACCAAAGCGTTGTGATAACAACAAAGATGAAGGCGATATTTCGAATGTAAATAACATTTTATTCTGAAAATTAGGATTTATAAAAAACGAAAAATCATAATTAAAAAAAAATTACTAATTATCTTTAATAGGTTTTCCTGTCTTATTTTGTGTTTTTTTTGTGTGTCTACAATCAGTGTAATCTTTCTTTATATTTTCATAATCTATCTTTATTTTGTATATGTCCAGTTTTGGAATGTTGTTTAGAAGGGCGGAAAATTTTAGACTGACCCGGTTGACACAAACATTAGGTAAACCACAGGTACAAGTACCGATTATAAAATCTTAAACATTAGCCGACGAAATACGGATTTTATATACGAAATTGAGGCGATTAATTTTTGGGAGACTATTTTTATTGGGGGTGCAGAAAGAAAGTTTTATATGCGATAAGATACGATATTATGAAAGGGCAGAGGAATTGAAGGACGAGGAAAAAAATAAAAATGAAGTGGATTGTAAAAGGACGAGAAAATTTAAGGATAATTTGGAAGCCGTCGTTAGACCGCTATCATGTTTAGAATTTTTGTCTTCACATGTGTTAATCAAAAGATGGACACTAGTAGCGGTTATAAAAAGGTTTCATTTGAATTTTGTTTTATCGAACAGTTTTGATAAAAACAGAAAGATCTTTTTTGGTTGAATTTACACGTATTCGTATCGAACAGCTGGCAGGGCACCGACTGTAGAACAGGTCAGTTCAATTGTGTAAAAGCGTTCGATCTCCATATGTTATTCCACATTTATGGCCTTGCGGCAAAAATCAATATATATTAGTCATGCTGCTTTAAAAAAAGAAAACCAAAGAAAAAAAAGCAATGCAAAAGAGAATTAATAGAAAAAGAGGTCAGCACGGATCCGAAAACAAACCAAGATAAGAGACATCAGAAAAGTGATTAATCATCAGGTATTTCGACTTGAAACATACATTGTCAGCTTAGCTGCTAGTTTCCGAGCATGGGCATCTACTCTAGCTCATTTATGTTCTTCAACACCCCACTTGGCTGAACGAAACTTAGTTACAGTTCAGGGCTACATGCGGTTTTGTTCTTCTATACTGGTTGCTAACCTCGCCAAGAGTGCCCAATTTGTTCTACTATTTAACAGAAAGAAACGGATTTACACATTTATTAAGGGTATTTATACGAGAGTAACTAACGAGTTCGAACTGTTCGCCGATTTCTCGTTTGGAACATTTATTAGGTTGGTGCAAAAATAATGACGTAATAATGTCATTTTTTGACGTACTTTTCTACGTCAAAAAAGGACATTCTTACGTCATTATTTTTGCACCAACCTAATAAATACATTACATCACCTTCACACCCAGAAACGTCATTAAGTTACAGAAATAGAATTAGACAGAAACCGTAAGAAAGAAAGAAAAAAAATGACGTCTTGTTGGTGCTCAATAGATGAGAAATGCAGAAATTCTAGAAAGAGAGATGATAAACTTTTGCTGTTAAAGCATGACATAAAACATCATAGACATGATCGTTATAGAACTACAAACCAAAACTTTCATCCAGCAGTGGGCTAGTAATTATCGAGGAGGTATTTTTTTTTTAAATGTCGTATCCCTCCAGCGGGTAGGCGAGCACGGCTCTCCACAGAACACTTTATTTGTTAGGAAAGATAGTGAAGTAAGCATTTATCCGCCCACGTCACAGAATGTGTGACAAGGTCGGAGTTTAATGTGGGATTTCTAGAAAGCCACTCAAAAATTTCTCAAACTCCCTCAACACTTCCGCTTTTGGGTACGCCTCAGGTGCCAGGTAATGACCCGAATGGGAGGTACTACCTGAGAGGATGACCCTTTGGGTCTTGAGCTAACATTTATTTCAAACTACCTCGGTTGGAAAGATAGTGAAGTAGTTTCTTGTGGACTTCGGCACAATTTTGGATTCAAGGTTTTTCCTTATCCGAAACCGACTAACACCCAAGGCTGGAGATTAGTGAATACACTGCTATTTAAACCATTGCTGGTAAAATAGATAGGTTTATGTTTTCCCCAAGATATTTTTGGGTGAAAGTGAATGCAACCAACTAATTCAGTACTTGAATTAACTGATTTCACTTTCCATGCAGATAACAGTTACAATAATGATAATGTGAATTTTACAACTCACAAAAGCCAGAGTTAAAGGAATGTGCTGACCGAACAGTAGCAGTAAGGGAGTGGTAATTTAATCTCCCCGTTACGTGTCCTGTTCGTGGACATTTTTTTCTGACTTTATCGACTCCTATCCCCCCCCCACTCCATTTTTGTTAATGTGGTTTGATAGAACCAACTTTGCCCCTGAAAGTAATTGGGAATGTTTTTTTATTGGCCAGAAAACTTCTTTTTGTCATGTAGTAGGCCTCTATCTACGTCCAAGCGACCTGGTCATTTATGTGCTTTAAAGGAGGTGGATAAAAACAAGTTATGAGAGAGACTGAATTTGGATTTATTAGGAATGTGACTGGATAATAAGAATGATAAAAATAGGATTTTAGCATTAATTTTAGAAATGATGAAATTGGAGGTACGACACTTTCCAGAAAATAGACCGTTGTGAATTTCATGATTTAGGTAAAGTATTTCGACATTTTCTTTTAAAAAAAAAAAAAAAAAAAAAAAAAAAAAAAAGTTAAAGGTTTTTTTCTATGTAAAAATTACTCTTGCACGACGATGTTATTAGCAATCTCATTTCGTAAACAAGTTAACGAGTATGACTTCATACCATTACATTTTGTTGCAACAATTAACAGACTACACTGGCGTGCAAAATTTTTGTATCATTTTGTCAAATGACTTGTGAATTTTGCTCCAAAAATATACAGCAATTAGCAACGTACATTTTATGACCTTTGAACATCAGGGGCCGGAAGAGGACAGTTTACGACCTTTGAACATCAGGGGCCGGAAGAGGACAGTTTACGACCTTTGAACATCAGGGGCCGGAAGAGGACAGTTTACGACCTTTGAACATCAGGGGCCGGAAGAGGACAGTTTACGACCTTTGAACATCAGGGGCCGGAAGAGGACAGTTTACGACCTTTGAACATCAGGGGCCGGAAAGAGGACAGTTTACGACCTTTGAACATCAGGGGCCGGAAGAGGACAGTTTACGACCTTTGAACATCAGGGGCCGGAAGAGGACAGTTTACGACCTTTGTTTACGAACATCAGGGAACCGGAAGAGGACAGTTTACGACCTTTGAACATCAGGGCCAGAAAAGTTGCTTTATTTTCGTTAAAGCTGTATGACAGAATCTTAAGTATAATGACACTGAAAAAGTTAATGTTAAAAATAATGGGCTATCAGCGAAAATGCCAACTTACAGTTTGTTTTTTTTTTTTTTATTTTTTAACATTAAATGAACGTTTTGACAGAAAGAATTTACAAAGAAGTTAGCAAATAATATTGCTGTCTTTGGACAGAATAATTGCCCCTATTGGTATGTCATTGAATCGAACAAGGTCCAGATTTTCTCACTTTGAATTCCGTCCCCCCCTCCTTTGTCAGTAATCCCAAAATTACTAGAGATTTCTTGGTTTTCATTGAAGCACTCGTTTCTACAGTTTCCACATTTTTGCTGCATGTGATGTGTGCAAACAGCAACGTCATGCCGAAAAATTACCCATTTTCTTAGTCCAGCAAAAGATCAGACCGTAGTAAACTAAGTCTTTTTTCCATATAATCTGCGTACTGTATTAACTGAAACCTCACTGTTAAGACTGCATTCACACCACTTGCCTGGCTGTTAATTTTGCATTGCCTACTGAGACAATCATATTCTTTCGTTCATCTCTTGACTTCCAGGTTTTCTTTGCACTTAAAACATTTCCCGTAGTAGAAAATACCTTTTTTGGAGGGCGTGGGGGGGAGGTGAACACTATTTCTGTAAATTCCCAGCCGCCTGTGTCTCTCGTTGAACCATCTTCCCTTCAAAGTCACTACCTTTGTTTTAGCAGAAATTAAAGCCATGATTTTAATGTAAAAAGCTAGCAAATGTTCATCTAAAATTCCTTGCCAAGGCACCTTAGACTCATTTAATAAAATGCAACAATTCCTTAAAAATTCGCATATTATGATTTTTTTTTCATCTCAGTTTCCATTGGTCCTCTAGTTTTGCTTTATCTTTTTTTTTTCAGTTTCAAGCTGTGTATCTTCGTTACACGGTACCTACAAAGAAGCAAGTTATTTTTCAATCCCCAAGGACCACAGACGCTACTGATAAAAGTCATACTACTAAAAAAATAAATAAAAAATAAAAAAGTAAAAAATAATAATAATCTTACTTATTATAAAACCCAGGTTTTTTGTGTGTGTATGTATGTGTGTCTGTACGTTTATATATTTGGATCGAATTTCCTACATTTTTCAACCGATTTCAACAGAACTTCACAGGACTACGTAAAATTACCTTGCGGTGGTTCTGACACCACCCAAAATTGGAAAAACAATTGTTTTTGCACGAAATCAATTTGAAAACACGATTAAGAGGCATCGCGAGAATGAAAAGGGGACAACTCATATCGCGTTATACTTATAAAACCCAGTTTGTGTGTGTTCGTTTATATATGGGATCGGATTTCCTACATTTTTCAACCAATTTCAACAAAACTTTACTTTTTTTTTGGCAGGTAGTGTTTCTTATTGTCTTGCACACTTTTTTCTTTATTTTTACATTCAGAATGCTTTAAAAATTCCATTTACAAGACAATTGTTTATAATAAATTTCTATTCAATCGGTAGACTCAAAACCATTGAAAACAATGTTTTTGTTTGAGTTTGACCAATTCGTAAAAAAGACAAACAAACAAACAAACACTAATTAAGACATGCGTGTCCGTCATCCTTAAACAATAATCTTTGTCAATTTTATTTTTCAGTCTTTATGATGGTCGATACTTGATCTATCTCTTACCGTTACATCCCCGGGCAACGCCGGGTTCTACTGCTAGTAACTTAATAAAATAAAGGTGTATAATCATTTTATGTAATTTACCCAAGATTGTTGCACGCTAGTGTATCTATAAACCTTTTCCTGTAGAAAATGAATCAAATTCGCTCTTGTGCAAAATTCTGAGATTATCAAGACGAATCTTCTTCCTCTCTCTCGTTCCTCACTTCTCTTTTACAATCTTCCTCATTGCCTCTTTCGCTTCTTGTTCTTTTCTAGCCTCCCTATTTTCCTTTGTTTCTCTTACCCTTCGCAGGTTTTCTCCCTCTCCACACAAACACTTAACTATATTGCCATTATCTTCCTCTCTTCCCTTTACATCTCCCTACCTTATTTTTACGTCCCGTCTCACCAGATCATTCCCGTCCTAGGTGCTATGATGAAAGAAACTTTCAAGGGAAAACAACCTTAACACTTCTGTCTCTCGCTTCAACGTTGGAGCAGAGTCATCCGTTCATTCTGCAGAAAAGTGAACGAATGTTTCTTAATTATTTACAGATCATCAGACAAAACAATCCACCCGACTGGAACCCTAGAATTCTATTCTTGAGAATATTTCAAGTCGCGGTGCCGATTGAACAGCTCCCAAAATTTGATGATAAAAAAAAAAAAAAAAAAAAAAAACATGAAAGTTAATAAAAATTCTATCGTCCAAGTTTATTACAAAAACCAAATATTTTAATGTGAAAATTATTTTTTATTCTTTATTCTCTAGATATTTTGGTAAGAAAAACAAGTTTTTGGTGTTAAAGCGGAACCTTGAATATGGGAAATCTGAATAATTTTTTTTTTTTTTGCGGTAAAAAATATTTATAAATTCTTTCAAAAATCAGATAATTTTCAGGTGTTAATGAAATTTTCAGGACTCGTTCAAAAATTAAGTTAATTAAATTTTTAAACGTTTCGAGAAAGTCTTGCTAAAAATATTTTTTATTTAATCCTTTACAGCACTCCCTCAGAATTTTTTTTCGTATGTCAATTTTTTTTTTTTTTATAAAGACAAGTCCTGAGAATTTAAATCAGCAAAATCTTTTGGTGAAACAGCACCACCAGTTGTGGAAAACGTGCAGAAAACCAAAAAAATAAAAAAGTAATAAAATAATATTTTTTTAATTACAAAAGCTTAATTGCTTTCATGAATAAAATATCTTATCGACCCTATTGTCTTAATAAAAAAAGAACTTGATAAATTTTTGCAGATTTTTTTTTTTTTTAGTTTTAATTAGCATAATTTATACACTTTAAAATCAAATCGCGGTTAAGTGATATGGTTATTAAGTTAAAACTGTACCGACTAATAAATGGTAAAGCTTTCAAATCAGTGATTACAGTATTTTTTTTAAAAAAAAAAAAAAAAAAAAAGAAAAAAAAAGGTAGGTAGGTGTGGGTAAACGTGTCGATTTTTGTAAATACGGACGCCCATAAAGCAAAAGTATCTAAAATTCAATAATATAAAAACAGCATTCGCATTGCATTCAAGTAATTTCCCTCAGTTCTGACACCTTTAGAGCTCTCAAGCACCCCCCTCAAATACTGCAGTTAGTAATCGATATTTTAACAGAAAACTGTTTCATTTCGAATCTTAATTACATTGTAGCGTTTGTGAAGAAATTAAAATAAAAATATCTGTATAAAGTAAGATTTAGTTAAATGGACAGATTAAGCTTATAACATACACATTAGGCCAAAAGATATTAATCAATTTCAAACAAAATAAAAACAGTTTTATTGAAAATTATTAACAAGATACGATATTCTGAGTAGGATACATAATGTACGAATAAAGATAATTATGCAGCATTTAAAATGGATATCAAATTACAGTGTAACCCGGATATAAGAGAAACCCGGATATAAGAGATTTTCTCTGGTCCCAAAGTGTTCCCATACTTACCTAAACAAAATAGACCAAACCCGGATATAAGAGACTTCTCCGGCCCCGAGAACTCTCTTATATCCGGGTTACACTGTATTAATCTACAAAGCTTCACCTTTTAAGCAGGTTTAGCTATGAAATTATTAGAAATTTTATACACTTAACGTACATTCAAATAGGGCCAAGCATTTTTCTGTTAAATATCTGCGCGCCGGGTATAAATAAAAGGATACTGTATGACGTAGTCATATAGTAAGAAATATCTCTAAATCTATTCTATTTCATATCTTACGAAAACTATATTAATAAGAAATTGAACTTTAAAAAAAAACAACAAAAAAAAAACTGTAAAACAAACGACCCAACAAGGGCATGTTTCCAATGCAAGTCTAGACAGTGCATCCTGTTTCGTACCCAGCTGTTCACTTTGTGTATAAGCTTAAGGAAAAGAGATCGATACTGAATAAGTTTCTGGTAATATAAAATTGAATGTTTTGAGCGAAAATCAAAACCTAACGAGAACCATGATGAACGTAATTGCATGTGTTGAAGTTAAACGTTAGAGAAGTGGATGGAAGTAAGAGAGGTTTGCATTGACTTGGGAAAATCCAGCATGTTTGCCCGTTCGGGTAAAAACGATCCAACATCCTCTTACTGACACAGCTTTTGATGCCTTTACGCGAGTGCAGCGAATTCTCCAATAAACAATGAATGTAAATTTCTATAATTTGTAAAATAACTTTCAGCATAGGTCTAACAATGTTCCCCGCCCCTTTCTTTTTTTGGCATCCAGAAAATCTCCGGAGAGCAGCTACAAAATGGCTAACTCAAGATTCGACCATTAACGAAATCAAATGAATGTGGGGAAAGTTGTCAGTGACCTATTTTTTTTTATTGTTATTTATTTCATTAGTCATTAAATGTTTTCGCTATCGAGTGATGAATCCTTATACATAGTTTACACGTCAGCTTCAGCCAGCAAAAGAATATGAATGACCCAGAATTAAAGGTTCATGGCAAGGTTAATTAGATCCTTTGACATGGAAACCTAGAATCAGTTTTGATCTACGTTTCGTCTGAACCCTCTAAAGAAGACATTTAAAATCAAAATGGCGTTTTCACAAACACCAAGATGAATAAACTGTTTATTGATTAGTGTTATACAGTTTAGCCCTCTGTCGTTATTTAAAGCCAAGAAATATTTTTAGATTGTAAGAATTTTCTTTTTAGAGATAACGATTTAGTGATACAATTCTTACTATTTAACCCATGGCTGGAAGGGGAAAAAAAAGAGACGGATTCAAATATTTCCCAAGACTATTTACACTCAAGTGAATATAACGAACTCAACTGAAATTGAAACTCAGCTCTAAGATTAATTTTTCGAGTCATTATCCATTACACCATCCGCACAATCAAGCTTACAGCACCTGGTATTCTCAAGCTGTTACCCATCTATGTACTGACCAAGCTCGACGTTGCTTAATTTAGGTGATCGTACGGAAATGTTTCAACGTGATACGGCTGTAAGCAAGATGAATAAAAGAACAAAAATGAAGAGTAAAAGCTTTTGCTAGCCAGATGCGTATATTCGGTAAGAGTAGGATTGTGACAGAGAGAGAGAGACACACAGACAGAGAGAGAGAGAGACACAGAGAGAGAGACACACAGAGAGACAGACAGAGAGAGAGAGACACAGAGAGACAGACAGAGAGAGAGAGACACAGAGAGACAGAGAGAGAGAGAGACACAGAGAGAGACACAGAGAGACAGAGAGAGAGAGAGAGACAGAGAGAGAGAGAGAGAGAGACACAGAGAGAGAGAGAGAGAGAGAGAGACACACAGAGAGAGAGAGAGACACACACACAGAGAGAGACACACACAGAGAGAGAGACACACACACACACACAGAGAGAGACACACACAGAGAGAGAGAGAGAGAGACACACACACACACAGAGAGAGAGACACACACACACAGAGAGAGAGAGAGAGACACACACACACACAGAGAGAGAGAGAGAGAGACACACACACACACAGAGAGAGAGACACACACACACACACACAGAGAGAGAGACACACACACACACACACAGAGAGAGACAGAGAGAGAGAGACACAGAGACCTACCTACCTACCTGACGAGCTTATGTGAATGAATGGCGGAATGGGAGCCTTAGCAAAAGTAGAAAAATAAAGTTACTTGCCAGAAGGGAAATGGAAGACTGGGAGAGACATGATCACATGTCTTGAATGAAGTACGAGGGTATAAGTAAATCGAGAACGAACATGGGTGGCATGGAATCCATTGAAACCCATTAATGGGGTAGGGGACAAGTGTATGACGCTTTTGGTGATCAAAGTGGTGTTTGCCATCATTTTGTTTAAGATATACGTCTTCGAGTACAATGTTTGGTATCTGTGTCATTTATAATTAAAGAAAGAATTGTGACAATTTTCACAAGCCTTGAGACTTAAACCGGTACAACACACTATAAGCAAAACTTACTTTTGTTACAATATTACAAAAGTAGCAGACGCCTAGTGAGGATCACACTGAATACTCAAAGTTTGCTAAACATTACACGATGAGGTACGCACGCTCACATATATACAAACATATGTGACAATAATTTTCCAGTAGACTGACTAGGATACACACTAGCCAAGTTTAGCATAGATGATTTTATCAAGTACTGGTTTTATGAAAAAAATATCAAGATATGGGAACTTCAAAGCAACCACCCACTGTTCACAAGAAAAAAAATAAAAATAAAATAAAAACTATCGGGATCAAGTGCCATTCAGCTGGAAAGCAGGAAATTTTCGCTGGACGAGGGGAAGAGCTGTTGTGGGTGTGTCGTAAAGGAAGACAAAAGTAGCAGTGTCGATGTCCCAAGTGTCACCTATCTACTCCCAGACGTCGCCGGTAAACCTATGAATAAAGAACCTAGTAAACTGAAAACAGGAATCGGATTTTTTCTCGTTATGACGATATCTCGAGACAGCTGTATGTTTACACATACATGAATACATAAGCTGTAATAATCGGTATATTGGATTTTTTTTTAATACTGATGTTTGATAGGCTTCTTACGCCATACAAGACAAAAAGCAGAAATTAGATTTCAAATACGGAAAAATAAAGATAAAACAGATTCGTATACAATTATAAACGCATACTTACATATGCGGCCCTTCTGCCTGATTAAGGACAGCTGAATTAATATATTCTGGGTAATTTTATATTCTTTGGTGTGATGTAAAATTACAATTAATTGTGCACTTTCAGATTGAGGAACAATTTATGTACAAAAGAAACAAATCGAAATCCTAAGTAAGTATCGCCACAAATGATATCACAATGGTTTTAGCAGTATACGGTACTAAAGTCGAAAATGAAATTAACTATCACAAGCCATTACGGGCAAGACAACTATTTATACAATGTAGGTACGGTGGGTTTTACAAGTAAAACACGTATTAGTATGTGAAAAGGTAAAGTTTGGAAGCAGCGCGTGCATGATTAAGCTGAAAAATAGCATCAGACATGGTACTCTTTATTTTATCAGGATGCGAACACCGACCACTGATGCCCGATATGAAAAGAAATGGACAGATAACGAAATGATTATATATATAGTGAGACCCGGATATAAGAGAGATTTTCTCTGGTCCCAAATTAGAGCATGTATTAATGTATATAAAATAGACCAAACCCGGATATCAGAGACTTCTTCCCTGGTCCCGACAACTCTTATATCCGAGTTACACTGTATTTATAATATATATATATATATAATATACACACACACACACAACTGAAACTATCTAAAGAAAGGGTGAAAGTTATGAATAGATTTTAAAAAGATAAATAGCTTATAGAATAGTGATAAGCAAAATGGTTTCGGAAAACAATACTATTAAAATGATTTCAAGTCTTAAGGTCTTCACCACGCTTTATTTAGTGTGCCAGAACATGATAATTACATATTGATAAATAGACAACAGACATGAACCAGTGTATACTTAAGTTCTTCAATAAATCCATAATGATGAAAAACATTTATTTTGCAGAAAATATTTTCATCACATATTGCCAATGCAGGTAAGTGAAAAATTAAACCTTAGAAATCTCATCAAAAGTCAGCTACAGTGGGTGATCGGTCCTAACTTGACAGCTCGACTTTCTCACAGACTTGATGTGGCTTCCCTCTGTCTTTTCTACAAATATTTTCATGGCAACTCCTCTGAAGAGCTATTTTTCACTGGAACCCCGATTGCGTGAATTTAAGCGTGGTACTAGGTTGGCATCTCGGTCCTACTCCATTTACTGCCGAAACAGTTAAAAGTAACCGCCTCTTCTACTCCAACAGCTTCTCGCGCACTTCCCTACAGTGGAATTCCTTACTTGCTTCCCTGATAATTATAATCTTCAAAAATGTAAATGTAATGTCAATCAACATCATCTGATGCCTTGATCCCCCTTCTACTTTTTATCCTTTTCTCAACTCCCCCCTATACAAGGCCTTTTCTCTTACATTCATCAATTATAGGTCACATATAGATCGGAAACCAACAGTATTAGAGAATGACCACATAGTAAACGTATAACTATCTGTTTCATTTTTATTAACGCTTAGTCAGAGATTGAGAAAAACCCAGAAATTTCCGTATTTTCAATTTTGTTTCGATCGATTCTCTTTGGTCAGTCATATACCAAGTGCATTACAACCATAGATAATTCTATGTGTATGTAAGTTTGTAAAAATCGTTGTATGTTCAAGCGGGGTTCGGATGGTTATGTGCATTCGTAATTTTGTATGTGCGTCTGTCTAGTAGGAGGAGTTCTAATGTCTTCACTTTTATGCGCTTAACCGGCGCAGCGGGGTGGCATTCCACCCTAATCCCAGACTGATCTTTTTAAGTACATACTCTTTGTATTAAGTTAGATTCTTTAAGAATGGATTCAAGCAAAGCGTCTGATGTATGTTTCAGGCGTGTACTTGTAGTTAGTAATAATGTTATTAAGCTTTCGAATTATTTTCTCCTTAAAGAATTTTTTTTTTCAAATCAAGGTGGCATTAGTGAAATCAAAGTTATGTCCAACAACGTTTTTATGCAATACGAGAAAGCTAGATCCTTTGTCTAAACGCAAATCTCTTGTGTTAGCATACCTGGTGTTTTAGATTACGTGATATCTCCCCCACAAACATTCTTGCATATAGCCATGTTTGTTTTTTGTTTCCTCAATCTTTGACGAAGCTTTAATAAAAGTGAAACATGTTAAATCCAGATGTTTCCTATTTGTTTTTATCACACACACTAATTTATATATATATATATATATATATATATATATATAAAGCCGTAATTTATAGGTACCTCTACGAGATCGCTAAGAGCATAGCATGATGAAAAAGACGCCAAACTTGGCAAAAACAAAATTTTATCGTCTAAATATTTGTTATTATTAAGAGAAAAGATCAAATATATTTTTGGGTATTTTTTTACATTTTTTAATCGTTCCTAGCATGTCCGAAATTTTCGTTAAAAATCTTTTTTTTGGAGTCAGCAAAATTGACCATTTTTTTCCATTTTGTAAAAAAAAAAAAAAACTGGAAATCTCACTTTGAAATTCTTTTAAATATCAATTATTTTTTCGAAACTTATTTTAAGAAAGTCAGAAATTATAATGTTTATTTAAAATATTTTGAACCAAGCTTCCTCGCCGAAAAGATGTAATTTGAAAATAAAACAAGCAGGTCAAAAACTTTCACGTCACTTGACAGGTGATGAATGACATATTCA
Organism: Acanthosepion pharaonis; assembly: GCA_903632075.3. Classification (NCBI taxonomy): domain Eukaryota; kingdom Metazoa; phylum Mollusca; class Cephalopoda; order Sepiida; family Sepiidae; genus Acanthosepion; species Acanthosepion pharaonis. The sequence goes on from CAHIKZ030005532.1 coordinate 3,803,418, forward strand.
CGGACTCCGTGAGGATAATTTGTTCTACGGAAGGAGAAAAATGAAATAATTTACATTTAAGTGAACAAATTATTTACCTCGTTATTTTTAAGGAAAACTTTCAGCGCTCTAATTTTTTTTTTTTTGTACATAGCTTTCACCTTTACGATGCTTTATGGAAAATATCTTAAAGAAATTAAAATAGGACCGTTAAGAGTGGAATTAAATTTGATATTTCATAAAAAAGGTATCTAATTAATTCATAGGTACTTTTCTGATGAAATTTTATCAGAAGTGTACATAAAATACTATAATTTTATGTACATTTATTACATTTTACTGTGTTATTTGTATTTCCATTCATTTTATTATTAATTTTGATATTTCATTTATGGAAAAATGTCATAACTGAGATTAATATAAAAATACGATCATATAAATTTCATATGATACTTGTAGGTACCCTTCTCAGTTGAAATTGAAAAATCAAATTAACTTCTCCACACGTGTTTCGCAAAAGTAAAGGCCTTAACAGCGGAGAACAATGCTTTGCTCAAATAACGCAACTTAATTGTATTCTGGTTGGTCTTTCGTACTTTATAATTACAGCCCGATTATAAACACAAAGTTACATTTAATTACTGCGGATCTTCTGATTAGTCAAAATGATACAATTTACAACGTAAAAAAAAAAAAAAAAAAAAAAAAAAAAAAATCTATCTCATAAGGAGGCTTAGGAAACCCGATACGGCTTATAACTAATTTTATAATATTTTAACAACTTAAATGTAAAAATCTTATAATTAAATAATTGTATTAAAAATTCATTTTTCATCGAAAAAATTTTTTGCTTTCAGAAAATACTGTCCATATTCATAAAAACAACTAAAAGCAAATAAAAGCATTTGAAATTAAATGATATATCTTTGTTTCATTGATATTAAATAATATAATATCTTTGTTTCATTATGTTACAATTCAGAGTTGATTTTCAGGGGGGGGGTCTATTAAAAACAAACAAAGAAAAGCATGATTTGCTTCCCTCAAAACCTTGTGCTTTTAACTATTGTAATCACTAAACTGGACGCGATCGAATTTCTAGCGTTTTCATAAAATTAGTTAGGGGGGGGTGTAATAAATATAAAAAATGTTTCTGCCATGACTTTAATAAAAAAAAAAAAAAAAAAAAAAAAAAAAAAAAAAAAAAAAAAACAATTTCGATCATCTGTGAATAGTTTCTGAAAGTTTCATTAACATCTGACAATTATTTTTATTTTTGCAAGATTTTCAAAATTAATGTGTCACTCACAAACACACAAAAAAACGTGCTAAAAAATGTCCGTTATTTTACTAGTTCCGGTGATACAAAGAAAAACAAGGTTTTTTTTAAAATCAAAATTTATAATGTTCTAAAAGGAAGGAAAAATTTTAAAAAAATAATTAAAATAAACTTTGATCTTTCCTCTAAATAATAATAAAAACATTTAGATGATAGAATTTTGTTTTCGTCAAATTATGCTCTTTTTTTTTTTTTAGCCATCTCATGGAGGTACCTACGCAATTTATATTAAAAATGAATCTAGATTAACAGATATTTATTTTTATGTCTACATCTAGCCATCAATTCATTTCTCTTGTTTAATAAGCTAGGGTTATTTAAGATAACCAGTTTTTCAACAAAACACAAGTTACATTTATTTCCTTCCCCGTTATAAGATTTTGCTATCCAAATTTATTGATGGTGAATTGCCATCATTCTTTAATTGACAGAAGTTTCAGTGAAAGAAAAATTATATATATATATATATATATATATATATATATACACACACACACTAGCAGTAGAGACCGGCATTGCCCGGTGATGTAACAGTAAGAGATAGATCAAGTATCGACAATCATAAAGACTGAAAAATAAAATTGCCAAAGATTTTTGTTTAAGGTTGACGGAAATGTCTTAATTAGTTTTGTTTTTTATTTTTACGAATTGGTCAAACCCAAACTCAAACATTGTTTTCAATCATTATGAGTACCGATTGAATAGAATTTTATTATAATTGTCTTGTAAATGGAATTTTTAAAGCATTCTGAATGTAAAAATAAAGAAAAAAGTGTGCATGACAATAAGAAACACTACCTGCCAAAAAAAAAAAAAAAAAAAGAGAAAAAAAGTGAAGTTTTGTTGAAATTGGTTGAAAAATATAGGAAATCCGATCCCATATATAAACGAACACACACACACAAACAACCTGGGTTTTATAATAAGTATAACTCGATATGAGTTGTCCCCCTTTCATTCTCGCGATTCCTCTTAATCGTGTTTTCAAATTGATTTCGTGCAAAAACAATTGTGTTTTTCCAATTTTTGGCCCTGTAAGAACCACCACAAGGTAATTTTACGCAGTCCTGTGGAGTTTTGTTGAAATCGGTTGAAAAATGTAGGAAATCCGATCCAATATATAAATGTAGAGACACACACAATCTGCGTTTTATAATAAGTAATATATATATATATATATATATATGATTTTTCTTTCAATGTGTACGGGTGTTTCAGTAGATATTTGTAATAATGTGAAATTAATGCCTGTAATGTCTGTATCATCGAAAGCCTTAAAGAAAATCCCTAAAGGTAACTTTACTTTAATAAGACTCTCAATGATCCAAGACAGAGGCATCTACACAAACGGACTTATCCACTAATAACGTTTAAAAACCCATTAATTGCTTTTATATTAAATAGATAGAAAAAAAAAAAGAAGTACTAATGGATAAGCTTGCTTGGTTTGGGTGCCTGGCATTAAACATTGCAATTTGCATCTGATGGTTTAAGAATCAACAATTTCGCCTGGCATTCAAATCAGCATCAACTTGCGATACCAAAATCATGCTGCCGTTTACATTTAATTCTATCTGCAGGTTTTCATTATTGGACACTTTCCAGATTAAGTTCATTCCGCCCACTATCGCTGCTTGTTCGATTTTCTTTCAGCAGTCAATACCTTTCAATACTTTGACTCCTTCGCCCAGATTCCAAACGTCATTTTCATGTCATTCTTTTTTGTATTTATTTTTCAATGAGTACGCTTATCATGCTGTTTGCCTTTTCCGACATCTTTTCTAAGCAAAATAATCGATCGTAATTTCTCCTTATTGGGGTCAAGTCTGTCCCTGTTCTCTGATTCAAGAGGAGCGAAAAGAAAGCAACGCGAAACGGGTTTCATTTCTCTATATTCGATATCGTACAATCAAACATGCCCGATATTATTCGCCTATTTCCCCGTTTCTCTCCTGCACTATTATTAATAACATTTATCGGGTTGAACCCCACCCTACCTTATTTTCTAGATGGCTTCATGAAAAAAAAAATCCAATTATTGTCATATATATATATATATCTTAGAAGACTTAGAGTTTAAATATTTGTGTAACTGATATTTTTCATTGAAGTGATTCATTTGCTGGATGTAGAATGTATTCATAAGTAAACACTTTTCGTTCAAAATTAAATTGGAATTGCAAATCAATTTTCCTTAATAGTTGAACCGATTGAGGAATGTAGATTTTTTTTTTTTTAATTTTGATCCTTTTGTTTAGGTAGGGCATATTACATACATGTAAAGTAAAACTTTTAAGTTAACTTTTTTTTCTCCTAAAATGTCTCCTTCCTCTTTCATACACTTGCCCACCACCTCTTTATTTTAACTCAAGCTTCTTCCTCTAAAAGATCTTTATTTTTCTTTTTTTTTTTTTTTTTTTGTTTCGTCCCCTTGGTGTGCTTCAATATTTTTCGCTCGTTTGTTTTTTCTTTTCAGATTTCCTTCACCTTCCTCTTTTTCTTCTCCCTCCTTACTCATTATTATTATTACTACCTTTATTATCATTTTTATTATTTTTTAATTTTATTATCATTTTTATTATATTATCATTTTTATTATAATAAAAATAATAGGATTCCTCATTCCCTATTTTTGTCTTTTCTTCCTTCCTTCCTTTTATTTCAACCCCTTCTCTTCATCCGATTATTCCCCAGCCAAGTATTCATCTTTCGCCGCCTTTCCTGTTCACCGTCGATCGTTCATCTCTTCCTCGTTTCCAGCCTTGCGTATCCTTAAATGTGTTGTTGCGATTGATCGTAAACCTGAAATGGCTCGACCGAGAAATGAAGTGAAGAGAACAGATAAGAGGCAGGGACTGTAAACGCAAAATGAGCAGATACGCTTCTCTTTCTCTCAACCAGCAACAACAAACAAATAACGACAGTGGGAGGCAGGCAGTTGAAAAAACCCTAGTCATTTATCCAGCAACTAGTATCGACCGAAAAGGTAAAGCGTATCTTCAACTGCTCCCTATTTCGAATTATTATATTCAATGCAGGAAAATTGGAAGTAGTCACAGCTGGGGTAAATTTTTAAAAAATGCTTTTATAAAAAAATGAGCAAGTGCTGTGGAAATTCCACGGAAATTGACAACTAGCATTCTGCTCTTATATCAACCTTTGCCCATGGTCAACACATACTATCCCCATTCCAAACGAAAGAGGGGCGTCCAAGCCCCGAGCATTGCTTTGCGTCTCCAGCTATCTTACAACGTTTCCTTTTTTTTTCCCTACTTACATTTATATAAAGTTACAAATTAAACCAAGCACAATTATAAAAAATGAAAAAATTATCGGAATTTGATGTCATCCTGGGGGTCTTATTTCCCCCCCTCCCAAATCCGTGAATTTGTTTTGCTAAGTTTCGAAAAAACACTATATAAAATTCACTATATTTTATCCATAATGTTGGATGTGTTAAATTATTTGATTTTTTTTTAAACAAGAAAAATATCAAGTTGATGTTAGAAATTGCATCAAAATATTGATTTAAGATTGAATGGTCTTTTATGACATGTCTAATTTGCATTTATATTCGTTGCATTTATTTTCAATTTTTCTACTTGACTTGTTCACCTCTGTTGCATAAGATCCATTAGTGTACATAATTAGGTTATAATAAAATTTGTCTTTTATACTAATACTATCTTAAGAAAATTGAGAATAGAGTAGGGATCCCGTATAATAGATTCGAGGGTACAAGATACTTGCACCGACCCTGCCATTGTTTATATATATATATATATATATATATATACACACACACACACTCATTTTCTCCCTTACCAAATTTCATTGCAGGTCCATATTTTCATATTGTTTTTCAAACATGAATTTCACAAGAAAAAAAAAATGAAAAGAAAAGAATACAAATATTTTTTACACCTTACTCTCATTCTATAGTTTCCGAATAGCGGATTTTTCGTTTTCATTCATTTCTTCCTTATTTCACACATTGTTTAAAATGTACTATATTTAGGGGAGAAGAATGCTCACTACCGAAGACACACCGTGTGTAGATAAGAATCAATACTGCATGATAATTATCAGTTTCACTTCTCAAGCGATCTTCAGACCATTTGTCACTATTCCTTCCGCGATCATACTCACAAACACACATATATATATTATATATATATTACTGGGAGATTGAGAGAAGGAAGGTACTCAGTCCTTTTCATTATACTCCTCCCTGGTCTTTTGAACAGGAATAAAGATTTATCCATCGTTTCTTGTTCAGAACTGCGTTTCCGGTTCTTTCCATTCTCTTTAACTCCCAGCAGCCCCTTGCATCTTAGTGGCATTATCGCCCTGCTTGGAGCGAATTGATAAAAAAAATCTTTTGTTTAGCTAAGTCCAGAGTCAACCGATATCTATCCTATTCGCCCTTCCTCTAGTGACACTTGGACTTTTTATTCGGTAAAATAAATAAAAAAAAAGTACAAAATGTTTTCACAGCATATGATGTTGGTTGCTGGTAGAGGTTATTTTCAGGTCACCATTCGTGACTTAAAAAAATAAATAAAAGTAAAACCGATCATTTCTTTTTTATCGACAGGCTGAATCAAATTCATTCCAAAGTAACCTCCCGTTCATAATTTTTTCTAATGGTTATTTCAAAATAATCTAATCTGTAAGACATTTCCATGTTTTTGTACAACAACCCAGTGCTCCAATGATCACTGGTACTGTAAATACATTCTTTCTTACTTTAAATAATTATAGTTATCGATCTTTTTTTTTTTTTATAGTCAAGTCTCAGGTCAAATGAACCGGAGACTTAGCAAGTCTTTCTGCTTGTTGTTGCTATATGTTGCTTTCTCGGTCAGAAAGCGTAACCGATTCCAGCTTACTTGGGTCGCGGATGAGAAGATTTATACGCCTAACGAGCTAGGAAATAACGCAGTTACACCTTTTATGAGTTTGTGTATACATCTTCCTATTTAACTTCTTTTGATCGAAAACAAAAAATAAAAACAGACCTACTCAGTTAAGAAAAATCATTTCGTTTCAAATGACCCCCCATTTTTTTTTTTTTTTTTTTTTAAATCTTAAAATTCAATATATTCAATTCCAAATTTCTAAATGCATTAAGAAAAGTTATCTAATAACACCGAGAAATACTTAATTGAAATGATCTCTCCATTAATCTTTCAAGATTAGAATTATTGATGGGGGAGAATTTAATTTTTTTTTGTTAGTCTCGTTCACATTCCCAATGAATTCCTAATCCATTACATTCTAATCACTACTTCCCCTAAAAGTAATTCCCGTTCATAATAGACAAACTTATTTTAAACCAATGACAACCGAATGGATTAAAGTTGTCATCAAGTTTTGTTTTTCACCAAAACATGTTTTATCAGAAAAAAAAAAAAAAAAAAAAAAAAAACAGAAAAATGACCACATTCCTGATAACTAAACATTCTGCACCAGATTGCACCTGACCGTACCGGATTTTCAAATAGATTCAATAAGAAGTATCGATTTTTTGACTCGCGAGATTGAAAGAGAAAAAAATTACACACAGTATAAAATTTAACATCTCCAATTAGGAAGGTATTCTAAAAAAAAAAAAAAAAAATTTCACCCCCCCTAAATCCCATTGGGGGGGGGGTTAAGGTAAGTATGGGTCAATAAATGTGTATGCAAGTATGTATGTAAGGGTGACAATACAGAGAAATCCCGAGTGGAATAATTAGATTATCAGGCAAAAATTCATTGCATACAATAAAGACGCGATATTATACTAGGTTCTTTTCTGTTAATTCACCACAAATAATGTAAAGTTACTTATCGCAAATATTAATTCACCAAGAAATTATAAATCTTAAATCAATGATATTTTTGTTCATTTTTTAAAAATTAAAAACAAGCTTAAAATCCGCCCTATCAAGTGGCATTTAAACTAGCTCCTGTGGCTTGTTCAGGAATTTGAGAGTCCCTAAGTCTTTGCATATTCTCAGCATTGGAAGCTCTCCTGGCTGCCGTTTGATCTGGGTCTTCTTTGACACGGGACTTTCTTTTCCTCGCCGCAGCCTTGGCTCTATTGATTGCTATTTGGTCCTCTGTTGGTAGATTTGTTTTTTCGAGGCATACTGCTGCCGTTTGCGATAGGCAACAAACCACAGAAGAACTAAATATTGATCGCTGCATTTAAGTATTGCATTAATATTTAAGCTTACTTTTTAAAAGTTTAACGATAATTCGTCTACCGCTACTTAATTTAAAGAAAATTTGATGTACGTAGGTTCTTTCAGTACAAAAAATATTTCGCAATTTAAATTACTTCCAAATTTATTTCCAAGTTATAAAAACTTGTCGTACAAAAAAAAAAATTCGTCACAAAAATCCCGTAAAATAAATAAAAAAAAAAAATTTAAAAAAATCGCCGAAGACAATCGCAGTAATGAAAACTTAAGAACCCAAAATTTCTGGCTTGCGGGTTCCGATACGGATTGGAATGTTTTTAATTTATTCACAGAGTCGGTCTGATTCCAAAGTGGTATATGTTGGGCTACGGCCTCCAAGAGTAAAATTGACATTCGCATTTATTTATATAGATTTTGGCACCTTTGAATTTATAAATTTTTAAATCAAAATTTGTTTAGCTTGCCTCGCAAGAACTCCAACCCCCAGAATGGAAAAAATTACCAAAAATTAGGGAGTTATTTACATATAAGTACGGATTATATTCAAGATACTTAAGGATTAAGAAAAAAAAAAAAACTGTAGACGCCACACTTAAAAATAACGCACCAGACTCGCTCTAGTATTTGGTGTGAATTTTAGTAAATATAAATTCTTTATTTTGGGGAGCGTTAACAAAATAGATCATATTTTGATTAGTTGAATTCTTCGCCTACTGTTTGGCTTTCATTCATATCTTTTTTTATTCAATTTTTCTTCTTTCAATAATTATCCCGCCATTTTTCTCTTTTCGTTCTTTCTACCCATCATAGCTCACTCCAGCCATTTTTCATTTTTACCGTTAGTTCTTAAATCTATTATTTTTAATTCGGACATCTGTGTCAACGTCTTCCTTCTACAACTACCCCCCACTGTTATTTCTTTCACTTTTACCTTCATTCTTATTTGTATCCAACGATATAGAAATATTTTCTAAGTTTTGCCTGCTACAGAACAATGCCACTACTGGGGGTACACAGTGAAAAATCGAATTCATTGCGCGCTAAGTAGTCGCCTGCAAGTCTATCTGGCGAACCACTGCCCCACAGGTGAGGCGCCTTTTCGCTGAATCTATCTTTCTGGCTTTAATGTCGGATTTACATCCGCCTGCTTCGTTTCACGATTCCTCCACCCACACCGTGATCTATTCTGCCCAGTCAGAACTAACAGAAACGGAAAAGAACCCACGGAAATAAAAGAACAAAAACGCAAAGTTAAACAGAAATGGCATTAGTTAAGCCAGATTACAAAAGAATTCCTAGGTGTGCGTGTATATATATATATATATATATATATATATATATATATATATATTACAATCCCAATATATATAATATAGCAATATATATATATATATATATATATATATATATATATGGGATTGCTGTATTCGAGGATACCCGTCTACTAAGGTGGCTAGCCAATCCCTACTCAGAGACATTTGTGTTTTCTCAACACCCAGAGCTCACCCGTGTTTTATACTGCAACTATGCTGAGCATACCTTAGTTACAGTTTCTGGGGGAGAGCATGTTATCTAGCGTGATCAACAATTTGAACAAGGCTAGTCTGCTCAAGCCCTCGGCTTGTGGATTCGTGCTAGCACAGCTATTGATGGACCCCAAGGGTTCTATCTATCCAATTTCAATCACAAGGCTTGGTTCAACCCGTGGTATGGTTTTCAGGGACTTTCCAAAAGGTGCTGCACGCTGGGATCGACCTCGATCTATTCCAATAACATCAGAAAGTTGTTTTCCTGACAAATCGTCCATAGTGAGATTCGAACCCGAATCTCATGGTCAGAAAGTGAACGTTCTAACCACTCGGCCATATATATATATATATATATATATATATATAAAAAAAATAAACACACACAATTGGTACATAAAAACGAAGTTTAGTCTGACTCAAAGTTAAAATAATAAAGTAGCCCATGAAGATCAGACTAGCTATTATAATACTATAAGTGGCCGTATTGGCCGGACTGTAAGATTTCTGGTTTGTAGAAATCTTCGGTAAAGTCCGGTAATACATTTAAAGATTATAACTGTTCATTTGGAGATTCGGCTAGCAACTCACAAGTTGCGGTGTAATACACTTTAATTTCAAATAGATGAGGTGGCTAGAATGTTTTTATAACGTAAAAGAAAAAAAAATCAGCAATGAAACGCTTTGTCTTATGATGCTAGCAGCCTAAGTTAACGATATTTGAATATTGGTTGGAATATCTAGTTATTAAGCGTAGCTTAGATGTGACCTAAGGCCGTAATTATGAAGCACCCGGTGAGCATATAACTCCCTAATTAGTTATAATTGATCCACCGAAACAAACTTATTAATTTTGAAGTGCTCAAGCTGTGGTTGAAATAAGGATGACACGGATGGATTATAAAAAAATCCTTTTGGCTATTAGGAACTCAAAGACATTTAGATTGCCGTTTCACCCATCAAATAAACTGTGTGATTTTATAACATATGAACCCTTGTTGAATCATTTAATGTGGAAGTTTGTATAGAGCGTACAGTAAAGATAGAATTCCTTATTGGTTACTAATAGGCAACCAGACTAGTCATTTACCAACGCTGAGGTATCTCACTTTAAATATGCTTCTTATATACAGAAAGTAATACTAGAGGGTGGGTGCCGAAACCTAGAAGCCCTTAATATATATATATATATATATATATATACACACAAGTAATATTTTGGGAAGTGGGTCAGGCCGATAATTTTTCAGCAAGGATTTAACTACTTACTGATCTCTTGGAATAATTTGAAATCATTCACAATGGCTGATAAAATCAGCATGCCGCAATAAGACTTGCTTCTTCTTTTGAAGCAGAGAACTCAGTTGTTTTATCTACGTACGCTTATCGAGAGGATTTAGGTCCTTGCATCCACCAAACTAACATTTGAATACCATTTTCTTTATCCAAGAAACAAAAACATTAAAATAAGTTGTGTTTTATATCTCTGTTGTTGCAACAGAGATATAAAATTAGGTACCTCCACGAGATCGCTAAAAAGAGCATAGCATGATGAAAAAAAGACGCTTAAACTTGACGAAAACAAAATTTTATCGTCTAAATGTTTGTTATTCATTAAGAGGAAAGGTCAAAGTATTTTTGGGGTATTTTTTCCATTTTTAATCGTTCTTAGCACGTCCGAAATTTTCGTTAAAAATCTAGTTTTTTTTGAGTCAGCAAAATTGACCATTTTTTTCCATTTAAAAAAAAAAAACTGGAAATTTGACTTTGAAATTTTTTAAATATCAATTATCATTTTTTCAAAACTTATTTTAAGAAAATCAGAAATTATAATGTTTATTTAAAATATTTTGAACCAAACTTAACTTAGCTTAGCTTTTGTGCCAAAAAGATGTAATTTGAAAATAAAACAAAGCAGGTCATAAACTTCCGCGTCTCTTGACATGTGATGAATTTACGAATTCCATGAGGCTAATTTGTTCTACGGAAGGAGAAAAGTGAAATAATTTACATTTACGTGAACAAATTATTTACCCCGTTATTTTTAACGAAAACTTTCAGCGGTCTAATTTTTTTTTTTTGTACTTAGCTTTCACCTTTATGTTTATGATGCTTTATGGGAAATATATTGTAAAGAAATTAAAATAAAACTGTTAAGAGTGACATTAAATTTCATATTTCTTAAGAAAGGTATCTAATTAATTTATAGGTACCTTTCTTATGAAATTTTATCAGAAGTGTACATAAAATACTATAATTTTATGTACATTTATTACATTCTACAGTTATTTGTATTTGCATTCATTTTATTATTAATTTTGATATTTCATTTATGGAAAAATGTCGTAACTGAGATTAATATAAAAATAAGATCATATAAATTTCATAAGATGATACTGATACTTGTAGGTAACCTTCTCGGTTGAAATTGAAAAATCAAATTAACTTCTCCACACGTGTTTCGCAAAAGTAAAGGCCTTAACAGCGGAGAACAATGCTTAACTCAAATAACGCAACTTAATTATATTCTGGTTGGTCTTCCGTATTTTATAATTACAGCTCGATTATAAGCACAAAATTACATTTCTTAATTACTGGGGATCTTCTGATTAGTCAAAATGATACAATTTACAACGCGCTAAAAAGATCTATCTCATAAGGACACTTATGAAAGCCTGTGCGGCTTTTAACTAATTTTATAATATTTTAACAACTTAAATGTAAAATCTATTATAATTAATGAAATAACAAATAATTGTATTAAAAAATTCATTTTCATCGAAAAAAATTTTTTTGCTTTCAGAAAATATTGTCCATATTCATAAAAACAACTAAAAGCAAATAAAAGCATTTGAAATTAAATATCTTTGTTTTATTGAGTTTTGTATGTTACAATTCAGAGCTGATTTTCAGGTACTGGGTATCCAATTAAAAACAAAAAAAACATGATTTGCATTCCTCAAAGCCCTGTGCTTTTAATTATTGTAATCACTAAAACCGATGCGATCGAATTTCTAGCGTTTTCATAAAATTAGTTATGGGGGGGGTAATAAATATTTTAAAAAATATTTTACCATGACTTTCATAAAAAAAAACATATTTATAATAATTTCGATCATCTGTGAATAGTTCCTGAAAGTTTCATTAACATCCGATAATTATTTCTATTTTTGCACGATTTTTCAAATTAATGTGTCATACCAAAAAAAACGTGCTAAAAATTGTCTATGTTATTTATTAGCTGATACAAATAGAAACAAGGTTTTTTTAATCAAAATTTAGAATTTTCTAAAAAGGAAAATTTTTTAAAAATAATTAAAAAAAACTTTGGCCTTTCCTCTAAATAATAACAAGCATTTAGACAATAAAATTTTGTTTTCGGCAAGGTTGGCGTCTTTTTCATCAAGCTATGCTCTTTTTTTAGCGATTTCGTGGAGGTACCTATATAAAATTGTTGTTGTCCCCCCCCCCCATCATTTCTTGCCATTATACGACCCATTTCTCTTGTAGCAACAGAGATTTAACTTCGGCCATTTTAACATGTGGTATAGATATTTGCCATCAGCGCCAGTGGTCATTGCTGGAACCTAGGTAAATAACATGAATTTTTTTTTAAAGTAGATAGAACCTCCCTCCTTCACTTGAAAATTTAGAGCAAGGTCGTCCATGATTAAATTTCCGCCTCCATTTTTGGTTGAGCTTAAATGAGCCAAATTTTATAAATATAGCGCAAATGTGAGTCTTCCAGAGTTTCTTTATACATTTATTCCAATAAAATTCATTGGTTATTTAATTTTGTACGCCCGAGAAAATAAAATGTAAATAAAGTAGACTTGGAGGATTCGAAACTATGAAAGTTTTTTTTTTTTAAGTCCTAAATTGTCTACGAGTGTTGGTATTACAATGAATTAAATAATTACAAAAATAAAAAACGCCTGTCACTTACAAGCATCAACTTTAAGAATTATTTAAAGACACGGAAAAAAAAAAACACAAAAGAATAAAATAACAAACCTCGGAATGAGTCTATGAACAGAACCCATGACTCCAATTACGCACGTCTCCTGCTTGCAACGAAAATAGAATTAGAACTCTCGACCCTGGGAGGTTATTAACGTCTTTAAAAAAGAGAAGAAGAAGAAAAAAGTAACAATATTTATTTGTCAAAATCGGAGACATTTTCATTTATAGATATCCTAATTATAATCCACGAAAAATTTCACGGAGATATTTAAATTTCATGAAATTATTTCTAAATAGATGAAGCGATAACAGATGTTGTTTTCGAAGAATCCAAAGCAAAGAAAAAATTATCTATTATTTTTAAATTTTTAAATTTATTTTCTAAATTTTATTTAAGAAACTTTTGGAGTAGAACAGAAATACTGTTAGTTTATACAAAAGAAATTATTCACACTGTTGTGTTAAAAACATTAAATAATGTTATCTTTAGGTTTCGTTGTGTAAAATGAGTGTAATGTATTGTTTGGAAAAAAATACTGATTCATAGAAAACAAATAAAAACTAAGTATTTTAAGGCTAATTTTAGCCGGATATTTTTGCTGTAGTACGTTGGCGTATTGGTATGTCATCTTTTTCTTTCCTTTAAATCGGAGTTTCAAATCAGGGTATGATTATCTGTCTATTTAAACTTTCTTTACTAAAATTTATCGAATGCGTAATACACACTGTTTAATAAATAAAAATGGGCGTCTATTTTAATTACGGCGAATCCACTATAACAACATTTGCAGTAATAAAATTCTCGGATTAAAAATGAATCCATTAATTCTTTAGAAACTGCTTTGTTTTCATTTCGAATACAAGACTGAGTAGATACGTCGCTTTTGAAAAAATAATCTAGGTGAAGTGGATGTGCTTCCTTGAAATAAAAGGGAGAATAGAACCTTGCTTACTACGTCGTTCTCCGTGGCTGAACGGTAAAGCACACTTGATTAAACGGTATTTTTCCCTGCAAAGTGAAAACTTAGTTGGTCTTCTTGTCGTTCTCTTTACTTCACTTTATCTTGTTCATTTTATCGCGCAGCTGACAGTCAGGTTATGGGATTAACCCACTTGTCTGCCAGGGTATATTTCTTAACGCCAGTTGGATGGCGTTCCTAAAAAGCAATATAAAAGAAAAGGGCATACATCTTCTCTCTCTCTTTTCTCTCGCTTTATCCGTAAGATGCCATAAGGGAAAGACGCGTCTTGTTCTCCCTCATCAGCAAATCATGTCTCGCATACAGCATAAGAAAGTATAGCTCTTCAACAATTAATAATAATTATAATAATAATAATATAACAAACAGTCAAGCCTCTACTTGCTAAACAATATATTAGCAATTTGCATAAATACACATTACTGTATAACGTCTCTCTTCAGCAACTGGCAATCCCTTTATAACATTATTCACAAACCATATCACGAACTTCACATTTTTATCTATTTGACTGTTCTCTGTTTTTTTTTTAATCTTTTCTATCTATTTTCTTAATTAAATTCCTACGAAGTGAAGATAAAAATCCGCCTGTAATTTTTTCAACTTGTGCAAAAATGACAGACAACGAGTCAGTCAGTCAAGCGCCATACATGATACACGCTTGGGCGATCATGTCTCTTTCTATTCATTACCGGGAAGGCAGAAAATTCTTCCAGTTTCTTTCTGCGATAGACCGGGTGCCAGCCAAGGCTATAGGACTCAGTCTGTCCTCCTTATGAACTCATAACTGCGGGGGGGGGATTCATGCCATACCCAGAGGTATATGCGCGTAAGTGAATGCAACAAATTCGAACTCGGCTCTCCGATTTCTCATTCCGAGTCAATATCCATTACGCTACAACGCATCTTCTATTTACTTGTAAAATCTTACTATTACAATGTCCAGTACAAGGCTCGATAGCCACTCAACGTAGAATTACTGTTAAAACAGTAATAATGTGTGAGATGTGAGATATGAACAAAAAATGAGGTGGTAGGAATTAATGAAGATTATGAAGATAAGGTGGATAGATAACGATCGACCCTTAACTTGAAGGAGCTAAAATTGTAATGTTCAAGAAAATAACCACGCGGGAGTCTGTTCCACAAAGTGGCAGTTCTTGGGAAAAATATCTTGGGACACAGAGGAAATGTTCTTTTAGTTTAGTTTTAGTTTAGAGCATTGGCAATAAAGTTCACATTCGTTTGTGCCTGTCTTCTTGCGCAGTGCTATAAAAATGGATCAACTTAGGCTTCCGGTTTTTTTTTTTAAATTTTTATTCTGCGTCTGCTGATCCTTACGTTTCACTTACTACTATTTAGAAACACCATTGTAGCATATTGAGGGATCGGAGAGCCGAGTTCGAATTCCACTCGAATCCATTATATTCACTTACGTGCTAATACCGTTGGGAAATGTATGAATCCTCTTCTTCCCCCTCAGCTATGGGTAAATAGCAGAGCCCACCGGGTTCTATAGTCTTGGATGGCAACTAGTCTACCGCAGAAAGAAATGGCAACCTACTACAGGAACAAATCTGCTTCGTCAATCATATATCGAAAGATACATGATCGCCTAAGCGTGTATGACGCATGGGACATAACTGACTGATTGTAGTATATGCTTTTAGCACTGTCCTTCCATTGTATTTGCTTTTACAAAATGAGAATGGAAACTCGACGTGGAACACATTAAGAGAAACTTTAGTAACATGAGCAATCGAGATCACTGCAAAGAAAACTAGAAAATAAAAAAAAAGAATGGATGACAGATGAATCTCTGGACATGATGAAAAGGAGACCAAAAACAATGCCAAAGTACGGCACAGAATATAGGGCTCTGCACAAATAAATTAGGAACAAACGCAGGAAGCTAAAGAGGAAAGGCTCAACGAAAAGTGTGCAGAAATAGAAAGAATAAGATAAAGATAAAATCACAGATAAAGCAGATATGCATAAAAGAATAAGAGAACTAACAGGACAAGATAAATGGCAGAATAGGGATTGGAATGATGGTTGAGATATAAACCTTGCTTAAATCTACGACGAATAGGAAATTGTGGAGATCCATGATCCTACGTCACAGAGAGACACAGCACATAAAAGAAGAGCATTTTGCTGTTTGGAAAACTGGTGGTAAATCATTTTCGGAAAAGACACGGCTTTGAATAAAATCTCGGCTTAGCCAAATAAACTTTCTCTTTCTCATTAGCTAAAGAGCTAGTGTATATGAATAGTTAACTTTATTTTTTTTTCTATTTTTAATTGAGTATACATAGATTTTTGCGAGTAAGTACATCTGTGCGTGTGTGTGTGTGCGCGTATGTGTTTGTGCATGACGTCATTGACCCGAAGTATTTCGTTCAACAAATGTTTACTAATAAAATCTCTTCGGTGCAATATTGTCAGTTTTTATTTTTTCGTTTTATCCATAAAGGTTGAGATTATTTTTGATACAACTTAACTTCCGCACAACCACATTAATAGCTGAGAAATGTTTTCTTAAGAAATCTTTTTTTTTTTTTTTTAAAAAAAAAAAAACAAAAGAAGTTGTCAAAGAAGCTTAGATCTACATCATGTTAATTATTCTCAGATTCCCAGGAATCCAGAAAATGGAATCTGCCCTTAAAGGCAGGTGGTACTGAGCCAAATATAAGATGAACTCGAAGAGGTTTAGTCAAAGATTACCTTGCAGTGTCCATACGGAACTAAAAGTTTGGGAATGAAGATTTTTCCTCTTTTGGTTCATCATTTCCTTGAACATTACTATTTTTTTTTTTTTTTAAAATTCCATGTCAATTCAGAACGTAGGATACAGGGCCGGGCCTTCACCTGATATAGAACTCAAGGCTCTTTAAAAAAAAATCGGCTAAAAAATTAAAATAATTATACATGAGTAAAGAATAAATAATATATAATTTTTAGTGATTTAGTGTTGAAAAATAAAAACTAATGATAAAACTTTTGTGACATATGGTTTAGACGACGATCTTATGATCTTCAGGCGGTCCAAAGCACTATTTTGCTGGCCTTTATGTGCAAACACTGTATAACAAATACAGCATCCACATGAAATTTTAAATCCGTGAGAAGCAATAATATTTGAATGTCGGTTTATATATATATATATATTTGAATAAAAAACAGACCACGTTAAGATTCCATGCAATAAGCTATTTCACCATACCCCCCCAGGGTTTTAACAGGGTTCTGGATCATTTTTTCATTTCAGCTTTTCAATCTATCTTTTTTGGATATCATCCTCCTCGGGTCTATATATTACCTAAGTTTATATATATATATATATATATATATATATATATATATATATATATATATATATATATATATATATATATATATATATATATATATACACACACAGAGTGTAAATTCGACCAAATCGGTAAAGGCACATCAAGCTAAATGACGGTTCCGTATAGGATACAGGATCGAATCCTGTCGGAGGACGAATATTATTTTTGTGAAAATTTCTCGGACATTCAGGCCGGTAAATGTTGTTTAATAATGTTTTTTTATAAACAGAGAATTTACTTAAATATTTGTATCTATAAAAAGAATGTATAAACATAAAAATGTCTTAAAATAATTGTCGGACTTCGTCCATTTCATAATGTGTGACGTCACATATATATATAAATTTATTTGATGCAATTTTGAACATCGTTTTCACTTTGTATTGCCTTTTGCTAGTGATTATAAGGTTTCAATCAATAAAGCGTATATTTAATTTGAGTATGCACAAGTATCGTAGCAAATGTTGAGATCGAGGAAATTCTGAAAATAAAATCATAACCAGAATGATTCAGTAAAGCTGTTTTTGTTTGAAAACTTAAAATAATGAGCCTTGCCCCAGGACTGTTAGCTGCGTGCCATGGAGACGTCTGTCGCTTGGTGCTGACATTTCAACTCACTCTCGGAAAATCCGACTAACCTTTGCCACCTTTTCTAGTCACCGAAAAGACCAATTATACTGGCGTAAAGAAAAAGCAAATCAATTGACAGATAATATCAGTCGTTATTGATTGTTTCTCTTTCTTTCATATATTTCTGATAACCGTTGATCTTAAAATAAGAAAATAGATTAAGCAGATGGGGTTCAATAAATTGATAGAATACAGTCAAATGCTTATATAATTTTGTTGTCGATATTATCCTTTTCTTAGATAGAGCTTTTTAAGAACATTCAATCAATGACATGTTCAGGCGACATCGGAATAACGAATGTTGTTATTGTCGGCCGCTCCATTAATCTCAATAGTCGTAAAAATCAGATTTGGAGAGAAAGAGAGAGGGGGGGAAAAGCAAATCACGCGAAAATGGATACAGTCAGTAAATAAGACTGAATCATTTAGTGTGACATGCATAAAGACAGTTCATAATAAACAAATAATAAAGAAAAGATGTAAACATATAGTTGGAATATAAAATGTCGGTACCTGAAATGTACAATTGTGTAAGTCTTTTTATGTCGATAAAATGTGACCTGGTTGTGAGAGTTTCGCTTTGGGAAACGTTAATGCATGCGTCTATATCCAACTACGGACCGACGAGAAAAACCGCCAAGCCTTTTGGCCAATGGCGGGGATGGGGAAGAAAGTGTCTTGCTGTTCCCTTTTATATGCTCCCGCGAACGATTCTGATTGGCTCCACAGGAGCCTACGTAATGTCTATTTTCGGCCATAGAAATAAGTGTGACATGCCGATTTTAATTTCTGCTAAACTCCACTAATTCGGCCGATGGAACGCAACAGAACCGCATCAAAACTGCAAAGGTGTATCAGTCTGTGTAAACCCAACTAAGACGATTATCATGCTCTGTGGTCCGCAGTTGACAACACGATGAAAGTGGTATTTTCACAAATCAATAAAAATGTAGATACTAAGTTTTAATGATGTGTGGAATAAAGAAAATATTTGAAGATGACGGTTAATAGGCTTTACTTCTGTTACAGTGTAGCGAACTTTTATGGGGACGAGTAATATTGATTACTTTAATTTTTGTTGTATTTTCTTTTTACTTTTTTTCTGAAATGGAGTGACATTATTTGACACTGTTTACGTTCTGTAAAAAGCGACAAAGGAACTTGATAAAAGTTCTATACAGTTGTGATGTATATCGCGTGCCAAACGTCAAAATGATGGAAAATCCTGGACACTTGACAAAAGAGAAACAACGAGAATGACATCAACCAACAGATTTTATGATAAAATGATTTTCATTTTAAGCAGGCAAAATAAAAAGGAGAGACAAAGTGGAGACACACAGGAAAAAAGACAGTGAGAGACTAACGGAGAAAGAAACAAAAAAAAAAAAAGAAAAAAAGAAAGCGACAAAGAAAGAAAGAAAGAAAGAAATTAAATGTAATAATTATATGAAAAATATAAACCAATAAAAAAAAGAACTTTTGATATTACAAAAAGGAAAAATAAATGAGAAAGAATAAAAATTTAATCTTACGACAGTTTTTCTCGAATAAAATGAATAAGAAAAAAAGAAAGAAAATTAACATTACGACAAAAAGAAAAAATGAATGAGAAAGAATGAAAATTTAATATTACGACAGTTTTTCTCGAATAAAATGAATAAGAAAAAAGAAAAGAAAAATTAACATTACGACAAAAAGAAAAAATTTTCTCGAATAAAAGGAATAAAATGAATAAGAAAAAAAGAAAAAAAATTAACATTACGACAAAAAGAAAAAATGAATGAGAAAGAATAAAAATTTAATATTACGACAGTTTTTCTCAAATAAAATGAATAAGAAAATAAAAAGAAAGAAAATTAATATTACAACAACAACAACAAAAAAAGAAAATCGAATAAGAAAGAAAGAAAATTTAATAATAGGATAAACAGATAAGAAAGAAAGAAAAAAGAAAGAAAATCTAATATTACAACATAATGGATGAATGAATGAGAAAGAAATTAAGTAAGCAAGAAAGAAAAATAGAAATAAGTAACATTCAATATTACAACCAATGAATTATAAAGAAAGAAGAAAAAAAGGAAGAAGTGTGTGGCGGAAGGAGAAGAGAGTTATTTCGATGAAGAAGGCAAAGTTTATCATTATTGTATAAAAATTCCTTCTTTCTGCGGTAAAGAGAAAACGAAATATTTATATATCCACGTACATTATATATAAAAGATGACATTGGAAAAAAATACGCTATTACTTTTTTAAAATAATATATTTCCTTTGCTCTCGAGTAAATAATACATTTTCGATATGATTTAAATTAGGCCACTATTATTTTCTGAATAATCCCTTTAGGAACATCCATACACAGCGATCCCAGCGACTCTTTTAAAAAGCACCGGAAGTCCTATTTTTGTAGACCGCCACAAGATGCATCATCCCTATCATGTGAGAGAACTGATGGGTTGTTCGCCAATAGTTCTCATCGTAGATTCACAAATAAACTTTCTGATGTATTGCTGGTGATTTTTACATGTAACAGCGCTATGAAAAAAAAATGAAAGGTTGACATTCCCGGTTAATAATGTTACAAAAAAGGTTAAGAACGCTCGCAAGGAACCTAATTTTCCTCTTTGCAAGGTTTTCCAATGAAACTCTGAAATACATTATATACAGCACATTATCGGATTGAAGAGATGATAAATTCTAGACACAATTTCCAACCATTCAATTTTGATTCTGTCTTGGTTGGTTGACTCATCATTCATGGCAGTGAAATACGAAATTACTTTATGAACGCAATAATATACGTACATAATTCAAGCATATTTGAGTAATTCGGCGTGATGTAATGGTAAGCAAGCTTATCTCGCTTGATAAATTACAACTGAATAGCGAGGCCCCATACTTTCGGCCTTGTACCACATCTAGGCTACGCTTAGTAAAACTACCATAATTCAAATAAATTACTTTATCAAAAAAAAGCTTTATGTTCGAATGAACGTGAGACGACAATATAACAAGTCGGAAGCGTTCTAAAAGTTAGTTAAACGGAAAGGAAATTGAAAACTTTTTTTTTTCAAATCATTGTTCAGTTATTTTGCTGCTGATCTTCTAACAAATTCTTTAATCATTTATTTTCCAAAAAACATTGGTAGCGTGTTCTATATTCATTTGGTTCTGGAGAAGCACGTTTTTTTTTTAAGTGTATGTGAGTGAGTGAGTGATAGAGAGAGAGGGAAATCTTAATAGAAGGCCGGGACGATGATTATATGAAAAATATGTATGTATGTATGCATGTGCGTGAGTGTGTGTGTGTGTGTGTGTGTGTGTGTGAGTGTGAGTGTGAGAGAGAGAGAGAGTATGTGTGTGGGTGAGAAAGAGAGAGAGAATTCGTGTGTGTGAGTGAGTGATAGAGAGAGAGAGAGAGAAATCCTAATAGAAGGCCGGGACGATTATTATATGAAAAATATGTATGTATGTATGCATGTGCGTGAGAGAGAGGGAGAGTATGTGTGTGAGTCAGAGAGAAAGAGAGAGTGTGTGAGTGATAGAGAAATCCTAATAGAAGGCCGGGACGATGATTATATGAAAAGTGTGTGTGTGTGTGTGTGTGTGTGTGTGAGTGGTGAGAGTGAGTGTGTGTGTGTGTGTGTGTGTGAGAAAGAGAGAGAATTCGTGTGTGTGTGTGTGTGTGTGTGTGTGAGTGAGTGAGTGATAGAGAGAGAGAAATCCGAATAGAAGGCCGGGACGATTATTATATGAAAAATATGTATGTATGTATGTGTGAATGTGCGTGAGCGTGTGTGTGAGTGAGTGAATGAGTCAGAGAGAGAGTGTGTGTGTGTGTGTGTGTGTGTGTGTGTGTGTGATAGAGATATCCTAATAGAAGTCCGGGACGATTATTATATGAAATATGTGTGTGAGAGAGAGAGAGAGAGTATGTGAGTGAGTGAGTGAGAAAGAGAGGGAGAATTGTGTGTGTGTGATAGATAAATCCTAATAGAGGGCCAGGACGATTATTATATGAAATATGTGTGTGTGTGTGTGTGTGTGTGTGTGTGTGTGTGTGTGTGTGTGTGTGTGTGTGTGTGTGGTGGAGGAAGTGGAGTGGTGGTGAGTGGTGAGTGTGTGTGTGTGTGTGTGTGTGAGAGTGGGTGAGTGATAGAGAGAGAGAAATCTTAATAGAAGGCCAGGACGATTATTATATGAAAAAAATGTATGTATGTGTGTGTGCGAGAGAGAGAGAGAGTGTGTGTGTGTGTGTGTGTGTGTGTGTGTGTGCGCGCATGCGCGTGAATCAAATAGAAGGTCGGAACGATTATTATATGGTGGGAGGTACACGCATGACATCCTTATTGAAACCGCCTTTTATTAAGTATCCATAAGAAACCCTTTGTCTTAGAATATTTGCCGCCTAATTTAAGGAATGGGAGGCAATCCCTTGAATATTTAATAAAAGAGGTGATTTGGAATCAGGATGTCCCAGGTAAATTTTTCTCCAACAAATAATAATCGTCCTTTTACATTTCTGACATGAGGTATTGTAACTATTTACATTGTTCGGACTGTTGTGTTCATCTTTATTGTCATATTCACGACGTTTCGTCCGTTGTACGCTCCGGCCTTCTTCATTTGATATAGATAAAAGCGTTGGTTGAAGTAATGCAGTGACTTGACCCAAAGAATTGTGAGTTCAATATCTGGCCACACAGAAGGAACAAAGACTGGAAAACTTAGAGAGTTGAGTTACTAAAGGGAAAATAACTGAAACTGATATATCCAGAAAAGGCATGGCACGTGGAACTAGAACAATCTGCCCACGTTGGACGAAATAAAGGGTTCGGTACGAAATTCCAACGTGTATCAGCTGAAGAAGCTTGGAGCGTACAACGGCGGAAACGTCATGAATATGACAATAAAGATGAGGACAACAGTTCGAAGAATGTAAATATTGGAATGAATAATTTGTTTTGGCCCATCTATTTGTAGCTCAAAGGTTCGTTCTAGTATGTATATATGTCTGTATGTATGAATGCGTTAGTGTGCGTATATATATATATATATATATATATATATATATATATATATATATATATATATATGTGTGTGTGTGTGTGTGTGTGAAAATATATAGAAAATAGGAAAGAACTCGTTAGATAAAACCCTTTCAGAAAAAAAATCTCCATAGACATCTTCCGCTTTAAATTTAGACATCCCAACCTTACCCTGACTTGACCTCTTTGAATGTAATATTGATACAAATTAATGCTTATAAAAACGCGTAAATTTCAAGAATTAGTTATTCCAAAAAAATTTCGCTTGAAGATGGAACAGAGCTTGGTACTTTAATTCAAATTAATTCAAATAAATATATTGACGTTTTCGGCTCTTGTTTTGAAACATGAGTACTCTTATGTAGCGATGGAATCATACTTTTAAATAAATAATTATATATATATGTGAGCTTTTGTATGTGTGTGTTGACTTTCTTATTCTGCATGCATTCATTATTTGCATTGGTATTTTTCTGTGTGAAAGAGTATAAAACGAAAAGAAACAATAGAGAAGCAAAAGAAAAAGTTGGTTTGACTGAATACCGTCCTTAGCCTGGGACATTTTGAACCAAGTACGTATCAAGAGCCCCTTTTACCCTTGCTCCGGTACATTGCATCCAACATTTTTTGATTTATTTATGAATGAATGACACCACCACTAACATGAACCATGTATAAACAAATCTGTGAAAACTACTGACTTCCTGCTCGTGATAGCAACATTTCCTGGTAAGACGTACTCATCACTTCCCCAGCTCCAAATTTCAGCACCAGCACCAAAAAGCATATGCGTATTTCAGGTCTAGTTTTGCAATTATAAAGAGAGTTGGCGAACATTCTGTTTAAGAGTTTAAGCTGATATTGTTGCTTGGCCTTCGTTGTAAACGAGCCGTGACTGATTACTTTTTCGAGCATTGTTGTAAATTACCACATGTTGCAAGGTAAGTAGAACGCTTTTCGATTGTCGCTAAAAACTTTTATCTGCTGAGCAGAATGGCCATAATTAGAACTGGTCTGCTACAAGAAAATATGAAATTAAATCTGCTGCAAAAAAGATTAAATTATATCCTTATTAAGCTGGGTGAAACATTGATTAGTGGGTAACACAAAAATATAGCGCCCAAATCTACAAGACCAAGGTACTAACGTAAGGCCATCGACCTACATTCGTTTGAAAATATATTTGTGTTCAATTACTTTAATTACGTTAATTACTAGGTGACTTAAACACTCTATCACTGAGCTCGCTGGCATCTCAACCCTTAACTTCTCAATCACTCAATCTATCACGTAAGTGGTTGACCCAGTAACACTGACGGACACGCTTCTCCCCTCGATCTCATTTTCCTCTATCCTTGACTCATGTCGTACTACGCAGATCTGCCCTTTTGGCAACGCTGATCATGCGGTTGTGTCTGTAAATATCTTCCGCTCCCACCACTAGCCTCCTAACAACAGATTATCTTTCTGTTATCAACGAGCAGATTGGAACTCGTTCAGTGATTTCCTTCGTGACGTCACATGAAATTAAGTTTTCATACACTATTTAGAAACGCGCGTCTGAGGTCTCCTCCTGGGTGAAGGCCAGCATCGATGGTTTCATTCGATCAAGGAAATAACAAGTTAAACCGCGTTCATTTCCTTGGTTCTCATCCGCATGCTAAGCCGCTATAGCCTACAGGAATCACTTCTTCCAGCTGTGCCAGAGAGACACGTCTGTTTGCAACGGGCGTCTCGCAACGTGTCTTCAATAAAGCGATGTTTGCTAACAGAATGAAACAAGCATCTCACAAGTTCGGTTCTAGAGATTATTGGCGACTCTGCAAGAGTGTACTGAACGACAGCAAATCCTAAATCTCTCTTCTATTCAATCAATTCCTGACTTCTACAGTAGATAAGTTTGAATGCATGGCTCGGAAATTCTCTTCCAACTCAACACTCGACTCAATTAAAAATATGTCGGATTTAATCCATTATATATATATATATATATATATATATATATATATTCTGCCGGAATACGCTTGACGTGCCTTAACCATGTTTCAAACATGTATGAATGATAAAAAATGCTGCCTAAATAGACATAATTTAAATATATATATATATATATATATATATATATATATATATAGAGAGAGAGAGAGAGAGAGAGATAGAGATAGATAGATAGATAGATAGATAGATAGATAGATAGATAGATAGATATAATTTCTTGTATGACATAGCGTTATAAAAAAACTCTTTGACAACAATGCCTGCTTCCTTTCTTTCGGCTAATCTAGCCCTTCTGCCCGTTGTGTTAAGGTGTTAGTATAACACGGATACACTAATGCCTTTAATAGGGCAACTGGAAATATCCTCTGTTTCCTAACAACCCATACAATTATAGTAATCAGAATGTGAAATAAATAAATTTTAAACACGTCTGCAACCTAAATGTATTGATCTGTTATAACAAACTTAGCACAGGAAATAATGAAATCGAACAGAGGATAAATTGTGACATGACATTTGGAAATTTAACATCTTCTTGGGATGCAGAATTAATTTCAACCTGGAACTAATTTAAAAAAAAGAATGAAAAAACGGATTCTGAATTATTTTATCTACTGATTTATCTCTTTTTAATGCTAAATTAAAAAAATAACACCAACTCATTGCATTTTGATTAGGAATTCACGGAAATTGATAACTTTGATTTTAAATCGAGTTGAAATTAGTTCCGAGTTGAAATTAATTCCGATGTGAAATTAGTTCTGTTACTTATATTCTTAAATAGCGTCATCATCTCTAGACTTTCATATGGATGTCATGAATAAACTCTCAGAAATGTCCAAGCTATCAACTATATACAACCGTTTTTTTTTCTCGGCTCAATGGTTAAAAATAGCTTCTAGTGAATGAATCCTTTAGGGCTTAAAGAAGACCACTCTTCAGCAGATCCAATAGACTGGATCTTACCGAATTACAAAGAGCTTTACTAAATAACAAAAACACATATCACTTGAAAACTTCCAACAATAGGAACAAAATGGGTCGCACATGTAACTTAAAGGGAAAATAATGATATAATCAAGATGTTAACTTTCCATACTTACTCCACAATAAAGTTTGGAAGAAAACTCCGATCAATACTAGAAAGAGTGGTAACAGCGGATCTCAGAAGTCTATTTATCTGAAAAACCATTTAAAAATAGTTTATAAATTTCAATTGACAGTAATAGTAAATGTTCGGCCATTGAAAGCCGAATGTTTCCTTTATAGAAACGTTTGACCTCAACATTACCAATAGACATTAAGATTTTATTTTTGAAAAATGATTTAAGTTCTACACATGAATATCAATGTGTTCGTCTGGTAAGATTCTGTGTCCGTATTTTCTACTTCAAAATAAGGTACACATCGACCCCATTTTGACCCCCCCAAGAAATTATCGACTCCTTGGATAGTCTCACCAAGCTTTGAGGTTGATACCAACTACACTGATGATATCCGCCCTTCAATTATATAAACTCTATGTATTTACTTCAAACAAAATCAGATAGTAGTTATCCTAGACAGTATTATATACTCATCAACGAGAATAAATTTAGCCGATTATGATGTAAAATAGTACATCGAAACAGTTTTTCTTTACTATTTCTTTTAGATAGCTGTACGAGCAAATTCTTTTGAAACGTAAATTTATCAGATGAATTCATTATATCGTTGGGTGTAGATCTCATCAAGGTTAATTAAGAACACATGATTTGCTTTCGACCTCTTCCCAAATTATTTCGTAAGTGTAAATATCTTCTCTACACTATTTAACAGTTTAACAATATTTGTGGATCATGAAACAAATTTAGTTTCTATACTCTGAAATTGCACTAGCGAAAACTAACGTAAATAAGTCATGGAGAATGGACAAGAACCAAACGCTAACCTTACCTCTTGTTCCATATCTTGGCACTGTGAACCATATCCCCCTGACGTCAGTCTAAACTGGTGCCTTCTTTTTTATTTTCTTTAAATATCTAAACTATGATATAAAATATAACTTAGGAAAGTGAAAATCCCACTGATATATGATGGAACATTTCCTAGTTTTCATCTGATTTAAAGAAAATAGAAACTTTAATAAAAAAATATATGGAAAAAAAGAAGGCGTCATTTTATCTAAAACCAAGAGGGTATGGTAATGGCAAAAGAAAGAAAGAAAGAAAGAAAGAAAGAAAATGAAGAGACTAAAATAGATAGATAGATAGATAGATAGATAGATAGATAGATTCGAAATAAGGTGATGGTATGGAAGACATTAAAAGGTATAATATGCAAAGGCTAGGGCAGATTTTGGTCGGTTGAAGCAGATGTAAAATACGACCAAGATCAGCAATAGCAACAAGGATCAGGCTTCATAAGACACATTATATGGTAACAAGCCGTGGAAAATAATTCAGGGTAATGAGAACTTATTGAACTATTTCATCATAGCAGCTTAAAAAGGATCCTGAAGATTAGATGGCAAGACCATGTGAAGACGACGGAATTGCTTCAGCATGCCTCCGTAGATATATACTTTAAAGCAAGACCCAAGCGACTGTAATGTGGCACTGACCTGAGATCTCGAAGGAAAAAGGAGGAAACATCAAGAGCAACGTGGCGAAGAGCTATGGAGTAGGAGAGGGAAACAATGGGCAGATAATTCTGATGTGAGGCTCAAGCGGCATCTGCAAACAGGGCTGATTGTGTCACCAGATATCAAATAGGTAGATAGAAATATCAGTGCTAAATTTATACTTACATTAGTAGGTAGTTAACGAGAAAGACGACCTTGTTAAATTATTAGTATTGATGTCTGTCAATTAAATTATGTGTGTATGTGTGTGTGTGTGAGAGAGAATCATATTGCACAATATGAAAATTCCACAATATTACCGCACGACTATTGCCAGAACGTTTCAGTTCACCACTATTTCTATGTTATCTTTACCACATTTTATCTTCCTCACCCTCCCTATGGGTCATTTCTGCTTCCCACAATAAGGGTCACTGACCCTCACTTTGTGAAACTCTGAGTTAGTTCTTCCTCTGAGAGTTAAAAATCCCACCATAAAAAGAAAAGAAAAAACAATGCACGATAAGAACCTAATAGCTATTAACCATTTTGAAATTATTCGAAGATAAACTAAAACAGAACAAAGAAGGCATTTTTGAGAGACTTAAAAAAGTTCATGACAATCTATGTACAAATACAAACATTACTTACCAAAGAAACAGCAGGCAGACAGATCCAGGAGTTGAAAAACTATGCTTAAATTAGGTTGGTTATTCAACCCATACAGTGAGGAGATTCTGGGAGAATTAGAAGTCCTACCAGGATTAATTATTGGGGGAGGGGTAACATAAGATATATAAAGATGACACAGTGTTGATAGATACAAAAACGAAACTACAGGAACTCCTACAGAAGGTAGTGAAGGAAAACGAGAAAAAATTGTGGGGAGTCCTTTGGGTTCCTCAGGCGCTGTGGCTACAGGTTCTTTCTTTCCATAATCTCCGGATCCACACGGCAAATGTCTCTTTACGGTATTTCTTTTTCTGTTCTTTTAATCATTTTTTCTTAACAGTCTGCTCCTTTAACGGGGGAATCGTCATGTCTTTGTATGGTAATTTGTGGTAGAGGTGACAGTGGTTGAAATGGAGGAAGAGGTAGAATTTGTTCGGGGAGCGAGAAATTTTTAGATACGAGATATCCTTGAGGCAGAGATGAGTTAGGGTAGGGAAATTGGTATTGTCTTTGGTAAATGTTTCTTTAGTGAAATAATGCTAGATTAATCATTATCACCACCAACATCATCAATAGTAGTAGCAGTGACAATTGGGGGAAGGGATGGTACTGGAGGGGGTAGTCGCCTCCGCGGGTTTCTTTTGTTTCGGGGATTACGCGTGGCATCAAATCTGAGTCCTCAGAGGTACTGAGGTACCGTTGTCTGAACCTTCTAACCACACTTTCCTACACTTTTCCCTATGAGGCCAAAACCTTTTTATTCTCTGTGATTATAAGTGTCATTGATTGTGCCCCCCAACAAAAAAAAAAAATTACTGAGGTGTCGCTACCTGCCACTCTACCTCAAACTTTGCCGAGGTGGGGCTTTTTTGTCAGCGGAGAAGTTCAGGGAGAAGGGAAACAGTATTTTTTTCTCATGGTCTGACCGAACTTTCGGACCAGATATGGTGGGTGAGACCGTTGCAGCCTGCCTTTCAACAATCGTGGTAGATGGCCAGGCATCGATGTACAGACAATTGGGAAGCGCATTGAAATATTTTCGGCCGATTATTAGATCGAAACCCAACCCCAACAACATTTGGCCACCATGTTAACGGCCACCATTTCCTCCATACTGTAGAAAAAAGTGATAAAACAGAACAAAGAAGGTATTGTTGAGAGACTTAAAAAAGTTCATGACAATCATATAACTTCATCCTGAGTCGATGTTGACCCAAGCATTCTACGAGGGTAAGTTAAAAATTATTCGCACTTTCGCCGTAACATATCTTTAAACAAAAGTGCGGATAATTTTTCACTTTCCCTCGTATGTTAATAACGTTGCCTTCTGTTTATTGATCTTTTCTGATACCAAGCAGTCTATTGATATGGACAATAGTATATACCATATGGGAAAATCATGTCCACCGGCAGAGTCTTTTATTTCTGAGTAACTCATGCACCCTTTTAGAAGGCGCGAGTTACATTCTACCACTTAGTTTCGGATAAGAGTGACTCGCTCCTAGACTGGAAAGACTCAGATAAAAAAATAATAATTTTATCATTATTTTTTTTTTTTTTTTTTTATTAACAATGAATTTCTTTTCCTGAACTAATGTTCGATAAAAAGCAAAATAGTATCACGCACGCTGAAAATATCTTTGATGACTGCTTTGTGTTGTCAAACTTTGTACACTAAAAATAGTTCACATTTCCACGGAAAGAATCACATTCCCTTGTCCCGCCAATTCAAGCTTTCACGTCAAAGACATGCCATGCTATTTACATAATAGCAAATTACCTACATTCCCTCCGTATTCCATCGGGGAGAAATAAGTTCTACTCGATCAGCTTCTTTACGCGAACCCCTACTCTGTAGAACCAACTCCCAAGAGGATGCTTCCCAGATCACTTCAATTTTAGCCTGTTCAAAGCTAGAGTTAACTGTTATCTTCCACCCCTATATGCACAAATTACCTCCCGACGTAACTCTCTACCTCGAGTGGCCGCCTGGCCTTGCAAAATGTGGACCTTACTGTAAGAAAACATTTTCACCAGGGGTATTCAAACCTTCGAGATATAGGACAATCTTTTCTTTTTACAGCCAGTTAATTATTTTTTTTTTCAATCCAGATTCGACAGATTTCATCACTTGGTTTATCATGGATTTGGAAATTTTGATCTTTTTTCTGTTAACTACGAAGACAGACACACTTGTCTTGACCAGCGACTGGTTCTCTTTAACAATGTGGTTTCACTGTTTGGACTGTCGCACGAATTCCGTTTCATCAATTAAACACGGGAGGGAGGATTTGCCAAGAAGGAGATTCCAGTTATCGTTTTTTTTTTCTGTTGATTCTTTGGTTTTGTAGTTTGTTTCTTTTGTTTCATATTTTTCAATTTTATTCCTTTTCAATATTTTACCATTTTCTAAACCACCCCCTTTCTGGGCGGCTTCGAAACAAGTCTTTTGCAACTTTGCTTAATTTACGTCATTCATTTTGAAGAAATAAAATAATTAGAAAAAAAAAATTCTACTTTAAAAGGTGCTTAGAAAAAAAACCGTTCGTCCGTGCAAATCCAGATAAATCCTCATCGGCCCAACTAAGTAGAAAGTTTTTCTTTTTCCACAAAAAGTCCCCATTAGATGGTTGTCAGAAAAATTCTGATAATCTACAGCAGTGGTTCCCAACCTTTTTTAGTTCATGGCCCACTTCGAACCCAGAATTTTTCTGTGGACAATGAAATTATTATAGTGTAAAAAAATTACTCCCAATCTACATAAAATATATCCAATAAAGATATAACTACGGTGACTCAGTAAAAATTATAAAATTTCTGTGGCCCACCTGAAATTTGCCATGGCCCAATTTTGCTATAGGTTAAGAAACACTGATCTACAGCACCAAGTTGGGTTATTTAATATCGGATAAAATTCTTAGAAAGCAAAAATGACAATGATTGAATAGATATAGAGGCGGTTTACAGCAAAGTCATAAAGGTAAATATAGGTCGAGTTTAATCACAGGGTGATTGAAAAGTAATTCCCTATTTCATGTATAATGGACTCTCCAGTCTAACTAGAAATTTTACAAGACGGGAGAGTTCATGATACATAAAATAGGAAGTTACTTTTCAATCACCTTGTAGAATAAAAAAGGTAGACATTGTTCAAGTTTATTCTAGAATAAGAAAAAGTAGCTATGGGTCTACATTATTCTAGAATAAAAAAAAAAGGTAGACATGGGTCTAGTTTACTCTAGAATAGAAAGTAGATAGTTTTAGTTTATGTCAAGGAACAACAACAAAAATTCGATCACGATATTTACAACTTGGTAAAAACGTTCATGGAACGGAATCGGGTTTTTACGCAGCTTTGAAGATAATGAAGATAAAAAAATATTTGGTTTAATTATGTACTTTTATTTTATCTCTATCTATAAAAGGCAGGATGTGTGTGTGTGTGTGTGTGTATGTATGTAATGCACGACCGCAATTTTCGACGGATTTGCACCAAAATTTACATGCACATGCTCCAAGTTAGTAAAAAAGCCAAGACCAACTTTGCATTTCCCAACTCCCATCGATAGTGGAAATAATCGATTTGTTCATGCTTCTACGGCAGTTTTCATGTAGTTTGCGGCCATTTTCTACTGGCCAGAGTGAGAGCCTATAGCTGGCTGCCACGAATAGGCAAGAAGATTCTATTGGCCAGCGTGAGAGCCAACAGCTGACTGACACGAATGTTAACTAGCATGCTAGCATGCAAAAAAAATCGATTGCCGCATTTGTCACAAGTGGGGAAAAATTTAAATCTGCATGGCACTCTACTCCAATTGGCTCATTCGCTTGCTTAAACTCAACGTTGATTCTGATTCCGCAGAACTAGGTTGGATGTGAAAAAGTATTTGTTGTTAACATTCTTTGTTCATTCGGTTTTTCCAGTTACGAGTCCTTTTTTTTAAAGCTGGTCGTTTTGTGTTCATTTTGTTTAGTTCTTTTTTCGTAACAGATTTAATGTTTAGTATAGAGCTTAGAAAAAATTTGCAGTGTGAGATAGGCAAGAAGTAAGGCATGTAGTAACATCAGCACGGCAAAGGGCACCCCTTTAAAGTCAAGGAAGGGCAAAAATATTTTAAGTCAAGTGATAGCGATTGCTGTACGAGTCGTACGATTTTTGAATCAAGCACGGGCAACGCCGGGCCATGCTGCTAGTTTTTTTTATAAATAATAAACAAATCTAATTAAAAGAGAGAGATACAGATACAGAGAAAATAATAAAGAAACTAGAGCTTAGCTCTCCAGGACACTAACAAGTTCAGACAGCAACACTGGTTATAATAATATTGGTGTAGATGTCCTTTGACAAGTATTACGAAAGCTTGTCAGCGTTCTTTTGCAGCTGTAGCAACGCGTCTGATAAAATGTGGAAATGTTCATGTTTCAGAAAATGACACAAAAAAAGCATCAAGAAAAGTCTGGTTCATATTAAAGGTTACTGCGTTGTTTGAAAGAAGAGCTTTTCCTGATCATCATTACTGCGTCATTGCCACGACAGGGAAATCATCAAACACACAAAAATGGTTGAATTCCTCGAAGGCTTAAACGGTTGTTTCTATTGAAAGGTGAAGATCAAAGTTGTTTATTTAATGACAGTTTAAGTATCTGTTGGTTGATTATCTGATAATGACATGAATTGTATAGGTATCGTCTTTCTGGTGGAGGTAGTTTGATTGTTAACGCAGTGGAGACTGGAATTAGCCAAAGCAAGTTCAAACTCCGGTCCGGGTAGTCTGCGTTCACATCGTACGAATATATTTAGAAAAAGCATGAATCCACTTCTTCCTCCAATATATGACTAAAAATGTGGGACATATGAAGCTCTTTAGCCCTGTAAAGAAGTCCATCTCGGGCGTCGTGTGAGGAACCCGATGCCGTAAAAAATTCACTTACTGCTGAAACGGCATCATTATCACTTGCCGTGGTCGCAGCCTCCCACCCAAGCTTACACATGGAATCTGCAAGTATAAACAACAACAACATCCACTTATAAAGCGCACGTGTCAAAAAGTTTCAGGTTTCTTCTCTCCTTACTCTCTCTCTCTCTCTCTCTCTGGGAAAATGCGCGTGTCACGGAAACGCAATTTCTTCTTATCACGTAACCCTCTTTTTTCAAAGAGACATTTAGTCGCCATTCTTGTATCATTTTATTTTATTTTTTTCAAATGCTACTGAATTTAAAGTGTACAACCATTCTCACATCCACCTCTATTAAAAAATAAAATAAAAGAGCTATTCCCGCCCAAAAGAAAAAAAAATAGATACCACGGATGAAAGTTCATTATACAGACCCAGATCGTTTTCATTCTTTAGTTGACTATGTTTTTAGGGATATAGCCGTACTCACCAGACTTGGCCAGTTGCGGCTTGATGAGGTTATTTAACTCAACAATTCAGAGTGGTCTATCTCCTAGACAGATTGCCACCCAAGACTATAGGACTCATGCTGTCCTGTTATTTACCCATAGCTGGTAGGGGTGAGAAGAAATAGGTGCACGCCTTTCCCAGGGGTAATTGCACGTAAGTGAATTAAACGAACTCGAGTGGAATCCGAACTCCGCTCTCCAATTTCTCAATCGGAGCCACTGTTACTCCACCGTGTTACTCCCGTACAACTTGTATAATCCCAGTGGCATTCTGGAATATTCAGCCACCCTACACACACAATGGCATTCTGAAATATCCCCCCACACACACATACACATACACAGTGGCATTCTGGATAACCGGCAAGAACAAAGAGAATTTTTATCTTAAGCTGAAAAGAATACGTATTCTTCTCTTACGAAATGTATTTTAAATTCAGGGTGCGTGTAAAGTAACTCTCGTCTTGTAAAAATGATAGTTATCCCGGAGAGTCTATCATACATGAAATATGTAGTTACTTTTCAATCACCCTGTATATTTTACGCCCTGCTTTTTATTTTTTGTCTGAATTTTTTGAGACGAGGCGTTATCATTATTTACACCCAGACTAGTATTCTCATCTTTGTTACTGTGCTTTCTTCAGGTGTCAATAGCCCAAAAGATTAATGTGTTGGTTCGTGAATTTGGTTGTATAGTAATTGTGATTTCAGTCCCTGGGTCGGGTAGTACCAACTCAGACTCACTAGAAACAGGCTTAGTAATAACTGAGCCATACTAAATAAAAATTTAAGCAAGATACCATTAGACATGGGCACCGGAAGGAGAACAATCAACCCCCATAGATTAAATAAAGATTTCAGTTCAGAATTCCTTGTGGGCTGCCCGGATCGATAAGCACCTGATGAAGACCGAAGGGTAAAACGACCGAAACGTTATGATAACATTAGTAAAGTTGAGGACAATAGTCCGAATGTACATAGTGTCAATAAAAGAGCAGGATTTAGGAAGATAGAACATTGGCGTTTGTATTCATAAGTAAAAATGTTTTCTGCAGTGCACTGTTAAGATAAAAGACTTAAGCAAATCTTTTTTATTTGACTGTTGTGTGGTTATCTTTTATTCCAATTCTGTGTAAT
The DNA here is from genome assembly GCA_903632075.3 of Acanthosepion pharaonis. Taxonomy (NCBI): domain Eukaryota; kingdom Metazoa; phylum Mollusca; class Cephalopoda; order Sepiida; family Sepiidae; genus Acanthosepion; species Acanthosepion pharaonis. The sequence continues at coordinate 3,838,247 of CAHIKZ030005532.1, forward strand.
AAAATACCATACTAAAAGTAAAGTTACAAAATTAGATATAATTGGAATTATTGCGCGCACACTGGTCCAGGTAAATCAAGGGTTCAATTTGAAAATCCCTGAACAGAGGGCACAACGGCCGAAACTTTGTGATAATAGAAACAAAGATAAGGATATTAGTCTTAATGTGAATAATAGGTTTTATTTTATTTATTTATAAATCAAGCAAAGTAAGACGAAACAAGATTTCCATTATAGGCTTAAAAATTACACAAATGCAACGATGGCGATTTTTAAAATGTCATTTCTTTAACAAGTACACGATTTTAATTTATGTCATTTTCACCGGCAGCAGATTATATTAAATTCTTATTTAAACATTTATGAGTAATATTAAAGCCAATTAAGCTAGGCAATTAAAAAAAGTTAATTGTTTTTAAATGGCGTGACCCTTCAGAACGGAGGCAATGATGACTCTCCACAAATTTTTCATCATTATCTGTGAACTGCCATGCATTTTTGGGAAATAAAGTGTAGTGCTTTCCTGTCGCCTTTAGAATTCAAAATACACCTTCTCTTAGACTCCAGTGATAGAGAGTTCAGTCTACCTTGCTATTTTGTCCATAGTTGGAGGGAGAAAAAACATAGTTATGCTTTTTCCAAGACCATTTTTATGAAAGTGAATATAACAGACTAACCCAGAATTTGAATTCGACTTGCTGCTTCTTCACACTACGCCAATATCCGTTAAACTACCGGCATATCCGTATAAAAGAAGGATATGTAATTAAAAAGAAAGTCAAGGGCAGATAAGTTTTGTCACATTATGAATTTAATTAATTTTGCATCAGTCATGATAATCAGCTAAAATCCAAGTTTTCAGCAAGTATTTGTTCATTGACGTTTTGCACCTTTTAAATCGTCGTGTTGATCTGAACTTCAAAAATTGCTGACAATCCAACCAATATCTGCTTCGCTGACTCTGGAGAGATAAATCGACCTTTTGTAGGTACCAGGCCCGAGGCGAGGGGCGTGTGATTTTGTCGAGTCCCACGTTAATGGAAACCATTTCACGACCCAACCAGATATTATTACATTGTTGTCAATGTTGAACTACCCCCCAGGAAATGTTCAGGAATTGTTCTGGTCGCTTCACGAGTTAGATAATGCTCGGTAAATTCATAGTTTCATCTGTCGAGGGATTACAACGGGAAAGGGTCGACTTATCCTCCCTTGACATTACGATAAATATTTTTATCTACACAAATGACGAGTCTGACGCCTCGTTCAATAAATAAACATGTCTCTACAGAAACGATTCTGACTTATCGTTCGGAAAAAAAAGTTGCTTGTCTGAAATTACAAGGTTTCTTCTTCGTTATTTTTACTCATCATTCGACATATTTGTTGTTTGCTTTTGAACGTTTTCTTTACTTAGTATCATTTATTTTTAGCACAAAAAATCTAGATATGAAAACTGCTCAAATTATATATAATGTTCGTCCACTATAGGTTTCGTCTAATAGGGCAGCTAACCAATCCACATCACAGACATCTACTCAGGCATATTTGTGTTTATTCAACACCCACAGGTTCTACCTATGTTTTATACTGCAACTATGCAGTATTTCTCAGTCCGAGCCGCAGTCCATTAATCTACCGTGCCTCCATATACATTATATATATACTATAGTATTATATACATATACTATAGTACTATATATATATATATATATATATATATATAAATTATATATAAATAATATTATATTATGCATATTAGTACGCTTAAATTCTAGTAAATTGAGACATATTCAGAGATATATATATATATATATATATATATATATATATATATATATATATATATATATATATATATATATGGCTGGCCACTCGTATCAGAGGATCCCCGTAAAATAGGGTGGCAAGGAGATTGTTGAAGACGCCTGCTCAGACATATTTGTGTTTGTTGAAAGTCATCTGTAGTTTATACTGCAACTTTATTGAGCAGACCTTGGTTACAGTTTCTGGGAGAGCGTGTTATCTAGCGTGATCGAGGACTTGTGACTTCGTGCTACCACAACAATCGATGAGTTCTGTCTGCCCAATTGTGAGTGAAATTCAGTCATTTGTGAAGCATTTTCCAAAGGTGGTGCACGCTAGGATCACCACCGTCCTCACACACACACACACACACACACACATATATATATATATAATTTAAAATTCTAAATATAACCCCGAGAAATATGCTTGCTGAAAATCAATATTAATAAGTAATTTTTAAAAGAAGTAAATAAATAGCGAAACAGCAACAAAATTTAAAGAATATATTCTTTGTCACTCAAATTGTTGCCGTCGACTTCCGCTCTCATAAAAATCCTGGGAAGATCACCTATCTTCGTAGCTGGCGGAATTTACGAAAGACCGATCGTAAATAGAACTGTTTTGAATGACATTTTGTCTCCTGCTCAAATGAAAAATTACTAATAGTACTGGTGATATTCTGACAGTGATGGATTGCCTTTGTCTTGGTTTTGGATATAAATTCAAAACGGCGCGAATTCAACAGAGTGTCGCAAGAATTCTAAAGTGTCGATACGCCCCCCACACCCAGGTTGAGAGACCGACAAAGACCACCCGCGGAAGAACACTGTGCCAACGTACGACATGCGGTCATGTGATATCATGCCTCCTGCTGCCTCTTAAAATACAAGCTGCCGCTGCTATCTCCTAATAAAATAAGAAAAAGAAATTATCCTTTTCGATGATTCCATTTTACGTAGTAATATGGGGACCCAGAGACGACACAGAACGCAACCCGTCCTGTGTAAGACGATAAACTACAGCCAACAGTAAGGCCATTGATCAGGAGGTTTTGAGGAGCATGGAACCACCTTTTAATTGCTGGTGCTCCCAGGCCCACCCTGACGCGGGGTGGTAGGACCTGCCAGGGTCCCAGCTATAGGTAAATAGTTAACACCCCAAAAGAGTCGAAACACTATGAAAGTATAAAAATAGGTTTTAATATCAGCAATACTATTTTGGGAAAATTATTACCGGCAATACACTTTTGAAGAAAAAATTATTCCCTCCAATATATTATTACCAGCAGTATATTTTTTTTTAAAATATATTACCAGCAATACATTTTTGGAAAACAAATATTGCCAACAATAAAAATGTTGTCGGTATTAAATAAGACATTGAAGTTGATATGCCGTAAAACAAACCAAACAAAAAACCAGAACGCAACGCTATAAAATACCCATTGAAATTCCACTATTGCATCATTAAATATTTGAGCTTAACAACTTTAACAAAATATTGCAATAACAATCATTAGTATGAATGCAGGCGATTATTTTAAAAAAAATAACATAGTACAAATGAAAAGATATGAAACTTTTTCGTTTCACTGAAGCAGACGTTAGACACACGAGAGTATCATCGTCTCTTCCACCTACTCTTTCTTTCTTTTTCTGAATAAACCAAATAGCTCTCTTATATGTTGTTTCTGTTTTTCTAAGCTATTAAAATCGTTCATTATTTATTATGTATTGGCAAGGAAGAGTTAACAAGCAGAACTATATGATGATATAGAAGAAGAAAGAAGAAGAAGAAGAAGAAGAATATATTTAAATTAAGCAAATCATCAAAAGTTAGTAAACCGAAGTTGATCTCAATATTTACTAACTTAAATTTAATTCGGAACAAGGCCAGGATAGTTGTCAATACGTGCCAAATGGTGGTCGATCACAGACAACATTTAAAAATGTATCAAGTTTCTGACCAGAGGTTTCTTCTTCTTCTGAGCTGCCTACAGAGGCAACAGTTTAAGAAAGACCAAAAGATAACTCGTGATAAAATAATGATTTTCTTTACCAAAAAGACACGCTTTCCTTCTATTTCAGACATACCAGATGAAAAGACAACTGTTGCGATAGGATCTGTATGTTCGCGTAGCTTAAATTATTTTAATATGATTATTTTTAACACGCTATTTTTAAGAATTTTGACAGAGAAAGCTGTCAAGTTTACGCCGGGAGTAAGTCAGTTGGGAAAAGAGCTAAAAAAAGATCCCGTAAAAAGATGAAAAAATACTCAAGTCTCAGAGGAAGAAGAGTGAAATTCCAAAACACGGAACAGATGTTTCGGAAAGTTAGTAAAGAGAGTAATGCAAACAAAGAAAGAAAAACGTAAGGATGAATAAACAAAACTGGAATGGTAAAAAAAAAAAAAAAAAAAAATCTGTAAGGCGGTGGGTAAAGAGGTTTGTGTAGAAAGAAAAGCGTGACAGCTGTTAAAAATTTGAAATATTTTCTAGGGAAAAAGAAGAGTCCGGGTGGTAGGATAATCAGAAGGAATGATAAGGAAAATGGATGTCTCAAAAAACGGTAGCCTGCCAGACTGATTGGAGTGTAACTAAATTCCAAACAGTAGAGGCAAGGGAACTTTTCCTGCTTCTGTGCTGACTTGAAATTAGTTTAAATTTTCAAAGTCATCTTGTTAAATATGTAAGATTTTCTTTCTTAACCATTGTTTTTTTCTTCTTTTCCACTCTTAATTTTTATTTATCCCATTCTTCCTTCTTTTCTTCTCCCTAATTCTTTTTCCTTTTCGCTTTCTTTTCCACTCTTTCTTTTCTTACGAGTCTTTTTCTTTCCCGTTCTTTCTTTTTTCTTTCCCTACACTTTCTTTTTTTCTCCACATTTTTTCTTGCTATTATTGTTTTTCTTTACCACCATTTCTTTCTTTTTTTTTTCTTGTTCATTCTTTTTCCACCTCTTGATTTTTTCTTTTTTTTACTCTTTCTTTTTACTATTTTTTTTTAACCATTCTTTTTTTTTACGATTTTTCTTTCTTCTTTAATCCTGACTCTTTCTTTCTTTATCTCATCTCTTTCTTCCGTTATCATTTTCTATTTCTTCTTCCCAATCCTAAATTAAAAAAAAAATCACACACAGACCTGCTTACAACATTGGAGCTAGTAATGTCCATAATTGACTCTTCTTCGGCAACTGAAATTTCGAAACCGTTTTCCCGATTCTACTAAAGGAAGGAAACAATTTCTCAGGCAAATTTCAAAACCTTCGCCTTACATTTTTATTCTTCGTTTATTATCTTTTTTAGTTCTATTTTCTAGTCGATTCCCAGTTGACCTCCTATCTATGTTAGTGGATAGTAAGCGTAATCAACCATTAAAATAATCTAAACTTGTAAATAAATTTAGTCTCAATCTCCATTCGAAATTCAACGAGACAATGTATTGCAAAATGTTCTTTTTTTAACTTAATTGAGGGAAATTCATATAAGTGAGGAACGATCCGATCCACAAAATATAATCAAGTATAAGACATGGCGGTTCGTTACAAAAAGAAAGAGATCAGAGCGAAATATCAGATGCATACATTCTCATTTTTGTCTATATTTCTGATATGAGGTATTGTACTACCTGAAGAAGGCCGGGGCATACAACGGCTGAAACGTCGTGTATATTACAGCAAAGATGAGGACAAAAGTCCGAACAATGCAAAAAGTGTATTATCAATTTTCTTTCGTATTTTCTGTTTGTTTTTTCTCTTTCTCAACCTCCTTTTTTCAGCTGAAAAAAAAAACGATTCTCTGGCATTTCTTCAATCTCAAATCCCATTGGGATCATTTCTTTTTTTTTTTTATTCCAAAACGACACGCACGTCCTAAAGTTTTTTCTATTATCATTTCCAATTGTTATTGTTGTCGTCCTAGGTATAACGATAAACTACATCCTGTATCAATGCCTCTGATCGGGAAACTGGAGGTTTTGAGGAGCGTTGAACCACCTCTTAACTGCTGTTTTCCCCAGATTCACCCTGAACCGGGGTGGTAACACCTGTTAGGGTTCCAGCTGTAGGTAAATAGTGAACCCTCAAAAAAATTCAACATTACATTTTTATAATAAAATGAGCAACAATACATTTTTATAGCAAAATAACAATCGATGCAATACTAAAAAAAATATAAAAATACATTTTTATAGTAAAATTAACACCAATATATTTTACGATCTACAAACTATATATCTAAAAGAACATACCTTTACCTTGAAAGTATAAAATTATGTACAAAATATCTGTAGCTGAAAGCATAAAATTACGTACAAAATATTTAGACCTTGGTATTAAATAACCCATAGCGGATGATATGCTACTAAATAAAAACAACCAACCAATGGTGTCGTCTTACTCCTCGTTTGGATAAGGGATAATGGTCTGTTTATTACTTGCAAGAATGAAGATGTCTGTGGAGCTCATTACTTATTGCGCAAACCTTTTCGGACTCAGAACAAAGGAAGCCATTTCCAATATGAACGCGGACTATTTACGTATTGGAGAATTTCATATTGAATCACCGGCTTTTAAAAAGCCAATGAAGCTTTATTATTGCGCATCTTATTGGGATTAACTCCTTTCGTAATAGCAGTTTTTTTTCTAGCGGAATTTACCGGAAGATATTAATAATTTTACGCCAAGTCAAACATAATTACCTTTTTCGTTCAGAAACGCAAAAATCTAACCAGTATACCCCCCCCCCCCAAAAAAAAAATACAGCATCACTAAGCCAATTTTTTTTAGCTGCTATTATCAAACTGTACTATCTTATAGTAGTTTGGAAGCTGTCACTTTTCTGATGGCAAGATGACCAGATTTCAAATTTAAATTTAAATTTGAAATATGGACATTACTCGCTTAACGACTTAGTTGTTTAACTACACAGAACTTACGACCAACTATAAAAACACATGAATTTTAAAAAAATCAACGAGTCAATATTGTACATTGTACGAAAAATTGTGGTTTTCCCATTCTTCAAAATGAATCAAAACAAATAAAATGAATAAAGAGAAAAATAAATAAAAAAATAACCGTACTGTACTGTTACAATAGGCAAACCGAAGTAATGTACAGAATATAGCGTTGATTTTCGAGTTTATGTTTACTCTTTCTTTAGTATATTTCTTCTATGTGCCGCGTCCCTCCGGAACAGAGGCGATCATATCTCTCCACAGCTTCCTATCTTGTGTGGACCTTAGCAGTTTTTCTCCCTTTGCTGAGGCTCCCTCCCCCACGTCCCGCGATCCATTTAAACAACCTCATCAGCTAAGTGGCTGACTGCCTTCTCCCATTTCTCTTCCACTCAGTATGTCCCGTGAGGGTGAAATTTTCCAAGCCCTCCTTCCTTATTATCTGTCCATGAAATTTTAACTATTTCTCTCTGATTCTGAATACATGCTCTTTTTGTTGCCATTTTCTTCAAGATTTCCTCGTTGCTTAATCGCTCCGTTCATGGCATTCTCAGTATCCTTCTGTAGAACCATATTTCTGTTGCTTTAAGTTTTTTCCTCATTCATGAGGAGATTGTCCAGCATTCACTACCATATAAGAGAATGGGTATCGCATAATAATTCAACACACTACCGTACTGTAGAAAGCTTTAGAAATAAGTAATAAATGCTACAAATGGTACAAAAGTGACAATAAGGCTATCAGAAGTGAGTTGACACAAAGCCATTACTCACGTAGTATGTCTGAAATTGCGGTCAGATACAATGTATCACTTAACGCTCGTTACTCAAATGTTCGATTCATGGCATATTCAGCATCTGTCTGCAGAACCACATTTCTATTGCTTGAAGTCTCGTCTTCATCTTTGAGGAGATTGTCCAGCACTCTGTCATATTGGAGGACAGATATCACGTAACAGTTCAATAGTATTTTCTTTGTTTCTAACGAAGTTATTCGGTTTCTCAGTACTCTGCTTAGCTTTTAAAATGCATCTTTGGCTATATCAATGCACTTTAGCTGTGCGAAATTAATTGTGATTAAACATTTGGTACTGACCGCCTTTCTAGCAACACAATTTTTCACAGGTACCTGTGTTTAACTAATAAAATGCGCTTACTGGTTATTATTTTTATTATCATTATTATTATTAATAATAATAATTATTATTATTATTATCATTATTAATAATAATAATAATAATAATAATAATAATGATAGACCTGTAACAATTTTATGAGACACACCGACAGAACAATCAAAGCTAATCACCCAGACATCGTGATCAAAGACCACAAGAACAGAATGGGCTTTCTTATTGACATGGCAGTCCCTGCAGACTGTAGTATATCTTTGAAGATCTTCAAAAAACTATCAAAATACAAAGATTTTCTGCTGTTTCCAGTCTCTTCTTCATCTTTGAGGAGATTGTTCAGAATACTACTTGAGTGAAAATTCATTAAAATACGTATATTATATCTGAGTATATGTATTTGTGTGTGTGTGTGTGTGTGTAGCGTTTTTACGTCCTATATTAGGCCAGTGTTAAAGTTCCCAGGGTCCTACTTTTAAATAATACAGACAGAATACACAGAAGAAAAACCTTTAAAAAAAGTCTAGAAGTTTTTCAACACACCTAATTTCTTCATATGTATGTACGTGTGTGGATGCATGTGTACGCGTGGAAGAGAGAACACTTGGGATTTGGATTCAAAAGGTCATCGCTGATGACTTCCCAAACAATTACATTACAATATGATTAGAGTGTATCACTGTATTCCCCACCCGCGATTCCACTGTTCACAGATCTAATCAAATTGTTCCAGAATTTTGTCACAACGATTACAGTTAATATAAACCAAGGGACATATCAAGTACTGCAAGAAATAACGCCTGTCAGGGTCGCAAATCTCTTAGCGACGGAAGGTTTAATTTTAAAAAAGAAAAAATCCGAATATAAATTATAATTTCTACTGTGAATTTGACAGAAATATCTTTAAATAAAATCATGATTTTCCATCAACTTCATAGTTTTTATTCTACTTCAGGTCATCTGACCAATTTCATCTCAAGATCAGGTCAGCAATTCTTCCCGGCGTCCTATTTACTAAACATATCTTTGTATGACACAAAACCCAATTTGAAATAAGGCGGGGATACAGGTTAAGAAGAGTGTGCGGCACCAGTCTACCAGTTCTAACTGTTTCTTCCATCGACTAATGGTTTGTTTCTGGCGGCTCTCAGATCTTCATTGTCAAGTAAAAACTTCCACCCACGATCTGACACACACTGGAGATCCAAATGCCCAGATGTTCATTTTTGGAACCAATGACGAAGCTCCGTTCTGAAGATGACTCCGAATTGAAGTTGATGCTGTGAGTGGCTTTGACAGCACAATGGTCGATCTTGGGTTTTTTTTTAAAAATATTCCTCTACAGATTCATTATCATTATGATCTTTGAGATACCTTGCCTTCTTGGGAAAGTTAGTAGAGTTGTTTTCCGTGCCTTCTCATCAGTTTGAAATTCAAATTTTCCTTCTCTTCGAATTGTGGCCACCCAAGGCGAGAAACTTCAATCTATTACGCTATTTGACCCATAGCTGAGAGAGAGGAGATAGAGTCATACCTTTCCCAAGGTAAATTTCGAAACGGCATGCTTGGCATTCGCCCCGGAATCTTCAATATTAGCACTTCAAAATATTTAGGCGCCAATATGAAGACAGTGCAGAGGATTCGGAAAGAGTTAGATGATATATACAGTCAACATCAGGGTTTTGGAGTGATCAATAGTAATGGCGACGTTATGCCTCCATTCATCTTCGCACAGGGTCTCACACTCAATACGGAGGCCTACATCAAGTGCCTTGAGGAGGTAGTACTGTCCTGGTTTATGAAGGTGGCTGCTGGAAAACCCTATATCAGGAAACAGGTCTCTGCAGTATGCTACAGAGCAGGAGAACCCAGTCATGGCTGTTAGACAATTTTTGCGACCACATCACCCCTTACATCTGGCAACATAACTCTTCAGATTGCAACCCGCTTGATTATTATATGCAGGGTGCAGTTGAGCGAGAGACCAACAAAACTCTTTGTCACACCAAAGATGAACTGAAACAAAGATTATGGCAGCATTCACCAACAAGAACATTCAGAAGTGTTGCATAGATTCCGAAGCTATCTGGACGCCGTGATTGAAGCCAATGTCGATTTTAATGAATAAATTTACTCTTTAGATATTTTTGTGCAATTTTGGTAAATGTATCCGTCAAAATGAGATGTCAATATTTGCATTAATTTTCCTTTTTGGCGGAATTTAGACGACAATTTATGCATCGCACTCTGTATAAAGAGTGACAAATCGCGGCTCGAGAGACGCACTACAAGTGACTCTGAGATATTTGATATGCGGCTCACGGAAATATGTTGGTGGGGCCACTTTTCTCATCAGTTGATTTAAAATTAATTATTATATAATTAATATTTATTATTTTTAACATAAGAATTTATTTTACTGAAAGGCAAATTAGCATATTCTCCTTCGATATTCAAAAACAAAAGATCAATGACTCAACGAAAACTGTACAGAGATAGAAACACTGCAGAACTCAGACATAGCAGACATGCATAAAAATATAAAATACATAAAAGAGATAAGAGGACAGAAAACATGTTCAAACGGTGAAATACTGACACACACTGATACCAAAGAAGTCAGATGCATTTTTTAAAAATTATTTCACTCCAAGCAAGGCGATGGAGCCACTATTACGCAAGGAGTTATTGAAAGTGAAAGAAACTGAGAAAACGTCCAGGAGACAGAAGACATTAAGAGATTAGAAGTCAAGGAGACAGAAGATAACGATTGATGTTGCATTTAAATTTTTGAAGATCGTAGTTAACAGGAAAGCAAGATGCTGGAAGAGAGTTCCAGTAGTGAGAAGTGCGAGAGAAGCCAGTACCGTATAATTTACAGTAAAATGATGCGACCTAACTGACAATCTAGTAGTGCGCTTAAATTTGTGAAGTCGAAGTAGCAAGGAGGCAAGATTACCAGTACAATTACGATTAAGGTATTTATAGAAAGGCAGATGGAAAGTGTCTGAAGATAAAACCGATGATATTACAGATTCTTCTTTGAATTCTGCCACAAATATCTACATACATAGCAGAAGCGCCAGATGCAGTATGTAAAAATAGAAGCACCAGACCAGATGTGACATGGGAAAGCAGAAACTATGTGGCATGGGAGTGTAGAAGCATCAAATGTGGTATGTGAATGCAGAAGTACCACATCAGAGGTGACATGTGAGGGTAAAAACACCAGACCAGATGTAGCATGTGATTTCAGGAGCCCCATACAAGATGTGCCCTATGAATGCAGCAGGACCATACCAGATGTGGCATATGAATGCAGGACAGATGTGTTATGAGAACGTAAATGCACCAGCCCAGACCAATTGTAGCAGGTGAATGCATCATCCAGATATAGAAGCCCCAAGTGAAATGTGGAAATTAAATGCAGAAGCACCATACCAGATGCAACATATGAGAGTAGGAGCACCGGGCCAGATGCAGCATGAGATTGTAAAAGCATCAGATCTGGAATGTGAATGTAGAAGCATCATACCAGGTATGGCATCCACCAGATGTGGCATTTCGAATGCTGAAGAACTATAGATGAGAATGCAAAATCACCAGACCATATTAGGATTGAGAATGTAGAAGCACCTGACTAGATGTGGCATCTGGCACTATGAATGCAGGAACACCATACCAGATGTAGACTATAAATGCAGGAGTCCCAAACCAGCTGTAGTATATGACTATGGAAGCACCAGACCAGGTGTGGCATGAGAATGTAGGAGTAACATGCCAGTTAATGTGATGATAGAAGTGCCAGAGGTCAATGCGATGTCAGAAGCACAAGATGTAGCATATGAATGCAGCAGCACCATACCAGATGGGATATAAGATTGTAGAACAGATGTGGTATGTGGATATAGAAGCACCATAACAGTTGTAGCATCTATTAGATGTAGTATTTGTGGTGCTGAAGCATAACACCAGATGCGCAATGAGAATGCAGAATGTGCAGACAAGATGTAGCATATAAATGAAGAAGCATCAGACCAGATGTGATATTTGACTGCAGAAGTTGTGGAGAGCCATGATCGTTCACGTCCCTTCAGGACGTGACGTATAAGAGAAGAATAAGATATGCAGGATAGCGTCACTTCGCCATTGCAACACTAAAGTAAACGAAGAGGATATCTGAGGGTTTATATACAGAAAGCACTGAACTTATAAGCTTTTCCAGTACTGCATGTTTTTGCTCCAGTAAGTTCTGGAATTTATTTTCTAGAAATTTTATTTAAAATCGTATTAACTTATGTGCTTAATCTACTTAATTAGAAATGTGTGAGAAAATGTGTCACTATAAAAATCTATTAACTGTGTGAACTGCTTCATACAAAATTCTCAGTAAACAGGAATCGTTTCAGTCGCTAAAATATTTAGCTGGTTTTCATCTTAATGTTTTAGCTGCTTTTTCATAACTCTACTCAAGCTACCAGTTAATGTTAATTTATTCCGATCTTGTTAATACTTCTACTACTACTACTACTAATAATAATAATAAATATGATGATATATGTCAGGTTAGTCTACGAGTACTAGAGATACCATGTAGCCCATGATGCATGGTTTGGTCATTGGGTGATTGAACCTCCATCAGGCTTTTCTCTTGAGGAGAGTGAGTACACACCCAACAGGATTAGAACAAGACCTGTCAAAGTGTAGATGAACCTTCTTGTAGAATCAACGGTCATCTACCACAATGATCTAGACTGGATTCCATAGCTATGCATGTAGCCAGTTACAGTATTCTATTCCTGTGGTTCACTGTTGTCGTTTTAACATTAAATATTACATATTTACATAATTTTGCTACACGTATTTTGGGTCTCGCGACCGTCATCAGGCAAAGGGTGGATATTTCCACATATTATTAAAAACAATTAATTTTCTTTTATATATATATATATATATATATATATATATATATATATATATATATATATATATATATATATATATATAAATAGCCTCACCATGCAAGGCTTTCCACCATGCTAGGCTTTTTAGTTTCAGCAATAAGTAGAGCTTGCTTTTTATGACGTGTAGTTTCTAACCGAACCGGATTTGGATTCAAAGTTGTCCTTCTTCTAGACTGGTTGCCAACCCAGGATATTAACTTCGAGCTGGCAAGAGAGATGGATTTATACCATTGCAGTTGTATATGTGCGAAAGTGAATGCAAGTACTTCAGCTGGAATTCGAATTCGGCGCGCTAATTTTACTTTCCGCACAGACAATCACTACGCAAAAGAACACGTTCCTTTTAACACTTAAATATTAATTTTAAACATTTGAATTTATATGCATTTGATTCACCTGAAATAATTCTTTGGGTGTTAGTTACTTGGTGTTTGGTTGATTTATTTTATAACTTCAGTTGAAAAATGTCTGCCATTTGTTTCATCCGTCTAGTTTCGTTTTTCTCTTCTTTTTTCACCCTATGCAAGGCAGTAAAGCCACTAAGATACAAGGGGTTACTGAATGTGAAAAAATAACTAAAAAGTGAAACTCTATTAAAGAGTTTGGGGCATTTTTTCACCATGGTATGCTAATTTCTTAGCAAATAAATGGAGATTCCTACGATTAAGCCACTAACACAAGGGGTTAATGAGTATGAAAGAATAAAAAAGAGAAACGTTATTAAGGAGCGAGAACAATAGAAGAAGAGTAATCAAGAAGACAATAGAAAACGATTGACATTGCATTTAATTTTTTGAAAATCAAAGTTGGCTTGAAAGCATGGAGCCAGAAGAGAGTTCCACAAGTGAGAAGTGCGAGAAAAGGAACTGTTAGCATAGAACTTACGGTTACATCTAACCATTTCAACTGTAAAATGATGAACATTTTTCGCCAATTCTTTGCGCTATTACTACGCTTAAATTCTTAAAATCTACGTACTATAACCGAGAGTTCATCCGAACAATTACCATGAAAGTATTTATAGAAAATCACAGAGAAATTAAATTACGACGATGGGGAAGAGACTGAAGACAAGATGCCAGTTCAGGACCAATAATATTGCTGAATCTTTGGATTTTATCAAGAGTTTCTTTTTCGTTTCTTTTTTTAATTTTTTGCGCACGCGCGACATTGCAATAAAGTTTCAGTCAAAGATTTTAAAAACCTTGTCATTCAATGGTTCGAGGTAGACATTATGGACCAATGGACGAAGATATTACATGCGTACCAAGGTTGATGTAAAGAAAAACAACTGTATATACTTCAAAGTTAAGAGGGTCATAGATTGATTTAATTAATTGTTTAAATACAAAAGAGATTAAATGGAAATGAAATAAGAATTAGCTTCTAATAATATTCTCAAGTAACCATGAAATAAAACAGATGGATGGATATTTATGTCTAATAGTTATAATAATTATTGTAGATTTTACAAATATTTGAATGCACCAAATGTCAGGCTGTAAAAAAAATAGCATTGTCGGTTCAGTTTCGTCAAAGTTGGTATGTCAGTGCAGATATTCGAAATTAAAAAATACTTATTTCTTAGCAGGACTCGAAAACCAGATGATGGATTCAAAATTCAATTTTCGATCGAAGTTTCCATTAAAACGATTCCCATAAAAAATGATAGACATGAAGAAAATCAAACAGATTAATATAGGGAATTTTTAGAAAAAAATAACGACAATTTCGCTAAGGAACCGATGTGTTCCATATTTAAAATTTGGTTTCAAGTAGAATTTGAATTTAAGTCAAAAACTTGCGACTGTTTTTCTTTCGTGTTTTATTTATTTTTTGTTTGGCATTGATATAAAATACACTTTCCTTCATTGGTCCAGGGTGAGCATTAAAGACCAATCAGCAAAGACGTTACATCAGTACTGCAGTCAATATAAAGAAAATAATTACATACTTCAAAGTTAAGAAGGTCATAGTATAATTTAATTAGGTATTTACACATCAAAGCTATTAATAAAATGAAATCAGAATGGTTAATTTCAAAGATCTTCCTATCAAGTGAATATAATAAAAGGTTTATTGCATAAGATAACTCAAACTGATTTTTTTTAACATAAATAGAACTATACTATGTATTGCGGACATAAAGTGGAAAGATTATTGAAAAAATAGTCTGCAGCTGGGAAAGTTGGTTCACTGTGTCGGGATAGACATTTTTTCTCGACAGAAACTATCTTACATATTTATAAGTCTACTATTCGTCTATGCATTGAATATTGCTGTCATATCTGGTCTGGTGGCTCTGTTATCTTTTTAGAAATTCTTCATAAAATCCATAGAAGTGTAGTGGACCGTGGCGGTGATGAATATATAGAAGAATACACGTGAGTTAAAATTTTCTGCTATCCGGTCCAACTACATCAGAATATTGGACTTTAATTAAGTCCAAAGAAGACAATAAGAACAAACAAGACCGATAAATATATGTAAACAAATATATGTATTAATAACAAGTTAAAGTTTACAAGTTACATGGACAGAGTGCGTGTGGTGAATTTTATGTGTGTGTGTGTGTGTGTGTTGTGTTGTGGTGAGTGTTCGTACGTGCGTGTATTGTTCTTAGCGTGTTCCCAGAATTTGGGAAACGCAGTATCTGTGAGAGCTCACATCTGCGAGGTGGTATAAGACTGAAGGCCTGATGGAAAAAAGAGATCGAGGCGAAGGGTCACCCAGTATTTATAGCCAGGGGAGAGAGACTCCTGGTGAAGGATTAAGGAACTAAAGGAGGAGCTAACTCCGACAGAAGAATCAAATATATTATCGGTCCTCACCAGGCATCTTGCCTTCAGTTACTTTCCCACAGTCGTAATATATCTTCCCTGTGCGTTTTCTATAAATATTTTCATGGTAATTGTTCTGATGTATTTTCCTCTTTGGTACATCGGCTTTACGAATTTAAGCATAATACTGAGTTTGAAGCTAGATATCGTCATTTTACAGGTGAAATGGCTAGATGTAATCGTAAGTCCTATGCTAACAGTTTCTTCACTCGCTTGTGACACTCTCTTTCGGCCTTTTGCTTTCTAATCAACTTTAATCTTCAAAAGTGTAAATGCAATGTCAATCGTTATTTTCTGTTTTCTTAATTCCTGTTCTTTTATTTTTCTCTCTCCTTAATAATGTTTTTCTCTTTCTCATATTCTTTTACGCTTAGTAACTCCTTGCGTCTTAGTGGCTTTATTGCCTTGTTTGGGTGAAATGATTAGAATATACAAAAGCCAGTGTGTAACGTTATATTTGATAACGTCTGATAAGAATACAAACCTAAATGTTTCCTCCGTAAAATTGTTTGTCTTCGAGACTCTCAAATTAATGTCGATTGTGAGTGGTATATGATTTTTTAGAAGGACCTTCTTCGAACGCTCGATTTTCTTCTCGCAATGACGTGAGGACTCTTCGTTCACCGGCGTTAATAGGGCGTTTATATAATTTACCCGGTTGTCTTGCGTATATATACTGTAAAGTCAACTTTGCTGATTTCCTGATTTATAACGTATCACAAATACCACCGACATATGATTCGGCACCTGATGACTGATTGACGAATGTGTTTTACGGCTTATCAACCTTTACATGTTATTTAAAGCTAGAAAACATTTTTTAATTGTAAGAATTTTTTTTTGGTGGTGGCGGGGTAATAATGGTTTACTGGTACAAGTCCTATTAATTAACCCATAGCTGGGGATAGAAGATGTGGATTCAGAACTTTCGTTCGTAAGTGAATATAACGAGCCCCGACTAGAATTGGACTCTCCGATTTCCAATTCTGAGCCGTTATCCATTACAACACCCGCACATCCAAACTTACAGTGTCTGGTATTCCCAAGCGGCCACCCATTTAGTTACTGACTAAGCTCGACGTTGCTTAACTTCAGTGATCGTACGAGAACCGGTGTTTGAACGCGATATGGCCGTAAGCCTCTGGTGACTTTGAGATTAACTTCTAGGTCAGCCTCCTGAGACACCTAGCTCTTTTGATGTTCTGATGTGACACTGGATGCAAAGCTTACTTTGACATTTCATCCAGGGAAATCAGTATATATTGGGGTCACCACACATTAACTCTTCTTGGATCAAAGGTTCCTGATGGACATTAAATTTGATTCAGACTTCTGCTATTTCCTGGCGTGATCACTTACGACAAGTGCATGTTAAAGTGACGTGCAATACAATATTTTAATCGACTCACCACAAGTAAGGCGTTACTGGGAGTGAAAGATAACTTTAGAAGGAACCGAAAACCCAATCCTAAACAGTAAACAAGGGGTAAACCTCTATTCTTGCTCAAAAGCAAAAATGTAAGTCGACCTTAAAGAAAAATTCAACAAACGCGAATTAATAATAAACAAAGATTATTATTAATTCCCATTTGTTAAATATTTCTTTCACATCAACTTTCATTTTTGTTACCAATTGGGTTGCATGTCAAATTAATATGCCTTGGTACTGGTATTTTAAATAGTTATGTTAAAAATACAAAAAAAAAAGGCTATTAGGATATACTGGTAGCTTAAAGTGGAATAGGCGAGCAAAGTTCAAATTTTGGCCCTATCTATGGCGTTTACAGTCGCATAAATGTCCTTCGAAATGCATGAATCCATCTCTTCTCTCCCAGCTATGGGTTAATTAACAGAGTAGACTTTGCTCTCTAGCTTTGGGGAAAAGCCGGTCATGGGGAACGATACAGCTGAGACACATCATACTAAATCCACGGAGTCGAATCCCCCTCATTCCTCCCGTATTTCTATTGTAACGAGGAAGTTCCACTCAAAAAACATTTTCCCAACAAATGCTACTTTGTGATACGGACTCTTGGGTGAATGCTTCCCTCAATACTACAACAACAACATTAACTCACTTTCGTTTAACAGGACAAACAATTATGATACTTAGCGCCATCCATAGTTTATGCTTCGATAGACAGCTTTTAGAATATTTTAGCGCGTCCTTTAATTCCAAATTCAAAACCGTGCGAGAGTAACGATACTCATGGCAATTCCCGGGAATCTGTGGAGAGCTATGGTCGCCCATATCCTGAAACAACATAGCATTAAAAAAGAGTTTTTCAATGATTGTTTGATTCTTATCACCGCCATTCTCTGAGAAGCCCGTGAAGATTGAATAGAGCTACCATTTGAATTGGAGTTACGATTTGAGTCATTTGAATTTAAAATTTGACTTGATATTTGAAATTGTCGAAAGCACTTAGCATGTGTCTTCCATCTAACAACACCTCGAATATAAGGATCTTATTATTCACGGAATTGATAAGTTAATGTCTTATTAAGTCTTGTTGGCGAAGTGATTTCGCCATTAATCACATTAACATTGCTAGTTAATTCTTTGTATAAATTGTTTCTTTATGATATAAAATATAAGCTGCATACTCTAACACACACACACACACACACACACACACACACACATATATATATATATATATATATATAGATATAGATATAATTTATAAGTAAATTCAAAAGATGTAAGCGCATAAACACACACTTACTGGTCACTTTAGTAGGTATACTATACTAGTATCCTGTTCACATTATTAGGTATACAATACTAGTACTCTTTCTAGTAACCTGATTACTTTATTAAGTATACAATTCTAGTTCCCTGGTCACTTTATTATATAGTTATACTATTCTAGTATCTGGTTGGACTTGTTTTGCCTTTAGGACTGATACATCTTGGTATGGATTCGACAAAGTTTTGTTTTTATTATGACATCTCACAATTTTTCTAGATTCGTTGGTTGCGCGTCCAGGGTTCATTTTTTTTCCTTTGCCCCACACCCCAAAGGTGCTGTACTAGAATGAGATTCGATGACAGTAGAGGCCACTCTGCCCTTATCTTTCATTTTTGTTACCGTTCGGTGTTCTGTTAGAAATAGCCCCCCAGAGGATGGAGGCACCGTAGTCATAAATTTGGTCTCTTGGTCAGTCACAACACCTATGTAGGTTGCGGCATTTAAACGATCTTTTATTGATACCAAAGATCCCAACGTTTATTAAGAAAATATTCCCAATACCATTATGCAACCACCACGTGCCACTAAAGTTTAAAATAAGTATTATTCTTATATCCAATAGATCTTGAAATTCTTTAATTTTATTTCTTTCATAATAATGGTCTAATTCCTGTTATTCAGTTAAGCATAAAGAACCATAATATATTATGTTCCGTTCCACAGGTCATTTATCAAATATTTCCGACATAGTGTGAAAGTAACGTTACTAACATTCCATGACAGAAATGACATCAGTTGAGAGACAAGCTGAAAAATGAGACACGATTGTACAAAAATAATTTGCCACATTCCTTCCATGAACCTCAACAGGAATGATTTGTAAAGGTTATAAAAACTGTAAACTGTTTCCAAAAGAGAGAGACGGAGAGAATCAAATTGAAATAGACAAAGATAGATAGATAGATAGATAGATAGATAGATAGATAGATAGATAGATAGATAGATACAAATACCCGAGATAGATAGAAAGATACAAATAAATCGAAATAGATAGATACGAATAGACCGAGATAGATAGATAGATAGATAGATAGATACAAATACCCGAGATAGATAGAAAGATACAAATAAATCGAAATAGATAGATACGAATAGACCGAGATAGATAGATAGATAGATAGATAGATAGATAGATACAAATACCCGAGATAGATAGAAAGATACAAATAAATCGAAAGAGATAGATACGAATAGACCGAGATAGATAGATACAAATAGCCGAGATCGATAGATAGAAAGATACGAAAAGACCGAGATAGATACATAGAAAGATACGAATAAACCGATAGGTAGATACGAATAGACCGAGATAGATAGATAGATAGATAGATAGATAGATAGATAGATAGATAGATAGATAGATAGCTAGATAGATAGAAATAGCCGAGATAGATAGAAAGATACGAATAGACCGAGATAGATAGATCGATAGATAGATAGATAGATATGAATAGACCGAAATAGATAGATAGATAGATAGATAGATAGATAGATAGATACAAATAGCCGAGATAGATAGAAAGATACGAATAGACCGAGATAGATACATAGAAAGATACGAATAAACCGAGATAGATAGATAGATAGATAGATAGATAGATAGATAGATAGATAGATAGAAACAGGCCGTGATAGATAAACAGACTGTGATAGATAGATAGATAGATAGATAGATAGATAGATAGATAGATAGATAGATAGATAGATAGAAGGAGGGAGATTTGTCTCAGGTAAAGGCAGTTTGTACTGAAGGATTAAATCATGTTTGTGAGCTAATGATCTGTTGATGATAAATTCGCTGCTGAACTGACATTTTGAAATTAAAGTTGTTTTTATAATAATTATAAGCATTTATCATATAATAAAAATACATTATATTGTTCTAATCAAAAATCCTATTAAACCCAGACGATGTTGAGCGTCCGAGAGGAAAACAGATATAGAGCGGGACTAAGAGTGTAAAACAGAAAGAGAGAGTGGAATATAGAGAGGTAAAAAGAGAGTGTGGCGCAGAGAGGGATTGGAAGGAGTAGTTAAAGGCAGTTGTTTGTAGTGAGGAGTTAAATCATGTTTCGTGACCTAACGATCTGTTGATGACATTTCAATTTTTTATAACAGAGACTATGATACTATTCTTATAACTATCTGGGAATGGTTATAGGTTGAAAAGTACAGGGCGTAGCATTAAAAAAAAAGCTATTATTAAATCCGGGTAAGTTACACGAGTCCTGCTAGTTATTATTATTATTATTATTATTATTATTATTTTAATGTCTTGTGACATTTGATCTTTTAATCGATCGCCAAACTCTAATTTTGTTGGCACTGATCCCTGCATTGACGGAGCGTTGAGCTGATGATTATTCAGCGCATTTTCATTGGGTGCTTTACTTTGTGACGTAATAAGTGAGAAACGTGACACATCGCCGTGTCTGATTCAAGTCGAATATCAATGAGCAAATTATTGATAGTAGTCTGGTAAAATTCTGACTTTTTTTTTAAAAATCGAGTAGGTATAAACATTGTTGTCTCGAGTTGACATGAATAGTATTAGGTAAAGACGTAGAATCGATTTCCAAGCACCTCTTTACTTACGTACCTGTATGTGCCATTGAGATTTTGAAATCTATTTAGTCAAGAGTTTTAGTGCTCTCCAGGAAAAAAAAAATATAGTCCTGCTTGTAGTGAACACAAAATAATAATAACTCCCTTTATCTACACCCTTCAAATTCGGGCGAGCTGGGTAAGGAAAAATACGGAAAGAAATTCGCAAGCCTATGTGAAATTTTCTTTGGACAAATGAAAACTTTACCTTCACAGAAATTGTCCGGCGAGCTGAGAAAAAGACGGAAATAAATTCGTGAGTCTGTGTGTTTTATATAAAATGAGAAAAAAATTAACAAGATTGTCTGAAGTCATGTCAAAGGTTTCGTTTCTTTTCACGCGTCTAGCGTTCAAGTACTTGCTATTGTATAATTATTCGCCAATTATATTATCGGCTTTTAACCAAGTACGTAACACTTCAAAGAATTTTCTTTCAACAATCTAAGAAAGTAAGTATTTTAAACTCTCTCTTCGTCTACTTTTGAACGTATGGAACCGTGTAATCCTTCCGTGAACAACGAAACTCTCTTAGCATTTTAAATCTTTTACATTATTTTGTGTCAGATCATTTTATCTGTTGTATGAACATTTACTCTTTATGACAATTCGTTGAAACTACTTACTTTAAAGTTTATTTATTTATTTTTCTGAAACGAGCTACTGACACAACTTCTAGCGTGTAAATTTGTAAATGAATTCCTTATCTAGTTTTTTTTTTTTTTTTTTAAATTACCCGTGTTTTTCTTCGGCATTATGATCCTTCATTAACATTCTTGGCGTGGGTAAATCATTTGTTCATTTTAACCCGAAATTGTCACGCCACTATATGCCCAGTGATGAATTTAGAATTAATGAATGAATTATTTAGGTAGTGGGGTGTAATATCAGATTGTTTGGGTCACGAGAAAGACCAGCTGATGTGAGCAGTATGTGTACAGAACCAACCCTCGTCTTAACACTTTTTACAGATGTTAAGAAAAAATATATACAACTCTGTTCATTGCAGATAAGTTCTATTCTTTAATTCCACAAGATTACATCGAGCAGGCATTATCCTATTTACCTGAAAAAGGAAATAATCTTATTCCCTCTGATTTTCTATTTTTCTTTACCAAAAGTAAAGACAAGTTCAAGTCGGACAGGTTTTTTTCCCCTCAAGAACTGCTACTTTGTAGAACAGACACCTGCGTGGGTGTTTCCTTAAACGCTACAATCTTGCTCTTTTCAAGTCAAGGTCTGTTTATCCTCATAATCATCACTACCTACCAATCCCCGTTACATTCATATCACACTTTTCATTCATATCACACTTCTCATTCATCATTATAGGTTTAACAGTAACCCTCTTCCTTAAGTGGTTTTCGAAACTTATAGTGGATGAATCCTCGTATTAAAAAAATATTGTTTTGTCACAATTTATTTTTTCTACTTGAAGAATCTTCATCCTTTCAACGTGGAAGGGTGAAACCGGAAGTTAGACGGAGAAAGCCGGAAGCTATGTGTCGATGTCCAGCACCATGATAATTTAAAAAAATGTTTTCATCTACTTTATTTCGAACGAACTCAAAGACTATTAACTAGTTTTTTCATTCGTTTTTTTTTGTCTCTCCTGACCGATCTCTGCCTCCCTTCCCACCGAGGAACACGCTCCTTTTTGATCCACTCGGCGAGCGATGTGGTATAACGAATTAGATTTGTCTATATTTCTGAGACGAGGTATTATGTACATTGTTCGGACTATTGTCCTCATCTTTGTCGCCATATATATCACAACGTTTCGGCCGTTGTACGCTCCGGCCTTCAGGTGATTGGAACCCTTTATTTCGCTCACTGGGGTAGACTGTTCTAGTTCCACGTGTCATGTTTGATGGATGTCAGTTATCAGTTATCTCCTGCTAATTTCCCTCTGAAAGTTTTCCACTGCCTTAACCGGGTATTGAACTCACACTCTTTGGGTCCTGTCACTGGATCTAACCAACGCCTTTATCCACTGTGCCATGTGTCCTTGAATTAGATTTATTAGTCATTCTGTTTTTTAATTGTTTTCACACTTATATTTTAAGTATAATTCAGTACTCATACGATCATAGGTTATAGGACATAACCCATCAGGATCGTACTTCAGCAATTGCAAACGTGGTGTTTCCTGGGCAAACTAGTCTGACGGTACCCAACCCTCTCTAGTCTGGTTTGAATTCAGAGTTTTCCTTCTCCTAGACTGGTTGCCACCCAAATCTATTTACCCATAGGTAGAACAGATGGAGTCATACTTTTTCCAAGGGTATTAGCATATAAGTGAATGTAATTAACATGACTGGAATTCGAACTCGTCTCTCAAGCTGCTATCTATGACTACACTATGCCTCTATAATTCATTACTAGTCGTTGCAATTCCTCCTATCAGCCGCATTAGTCAGCCAACTAAAATTGATTAACCCTTGCCGCTGCAGGTGACTGTGTTCTTTATCATCTGCCATCGAGCATTGCATATCAATTCAATGTATCAGTTTGTTCGTGCTTGCCTTGCTCTGTAATTGTAGAGTTGCTGCTCACTCCAGTTATTTATTATTCAGGTTTGTTCCTTCGGGTGACTAAGATTTTGTTTGTTTCTCCAATTCACTGACCCCACTTGCCAGGAAATATTGTCCCGCCATTATAACTCTCTCCTGATTGTAGGATCATGTCCTTAGTCATTAAATTGTATCATAACCGAATAGAAATAATTATATTTATTTTAAAAATATCAACATCTCAGGTTATAAATTTTATTTAAAATAAGTTTTTCTTTAGATAAAAATATTTAATTTATTTGAATTCTGTTCAATTTATATTAAGAATTTTGCAGTATTTGTATTATGAATTGTTTATGATGCAACATTGAAATATATAGCGTTTTCCAAAAAGTCTGGATCTATATCCGTTGTTGCATAAAATTTGATATTTTTATTATTTCAGATTCAAGATGGCTTCGAAACAAACAACAAAAGACCTAACCTAACTCGTTCTCATATATGCAAAACATGAATCTTTACATCATGATACTGTCAGCTTGCACAATACATGTTATTGTTCTTAAGACAAACCAGATTGGATAGCGAACGGCCATTTCCAAACCAAAAATTATGGTATAGGAAGGGATAATTGATGAAAGATTAATTCGACCATATTTTTTATCGAAATATAACGGGGAAAACTGGTAAAAGTATACAAACGGGGCCATAATTCGCATGCGCAAAATGTCGAGTTAAAATTTATAAATATTGTTTATTGTTTTTAATATATCCACAAATACATTTGAAAAAATTTTTTTTTCGAAATATTCAGATGTATATTCCCATTCGTGCGAATGCTTGTTGGTTTCTTTTTCTCTGAGAAAACGCTTTAGATGAAGCCAGCTATTCTTGTTGTGTTGTGTTGTAATGATAGTTATGGGCACGTGGTCGAATAAGAGCACGTGGCCCAAATATGAGAACGTGGCCGAATATGGGCACGTGGCCGAGTGGTTAGAACGTTCGCATTCTGACCATGAGACCCGGAATGGAGTGGTCGATTCCAGTGCCTGAAAACCATACTACGGGTTAACCCAAGCCTTGTGAGTGAAAGTTGGGTGCCGTCGATAGCTGTGCTAGCATGAAGTCACAAGTCGTCGTGGCTGAGGGCTTGAGCGTGCTGGCCTTGTTCAAATTGTTGATCACGCTAGATAACACGCTTTCTCCCAGAAACAGTAACTAAGGTCTGCTCAGCATAGTTGCAGTATAAATCACGGGTTGGCTCTGTGGGTGTTGAATAAACACAAATGTGCCTGAGCAAGCGTCTGCAATAGGGATTGGCTAGCCACTCTAGTATACTGGTATCCTCGAATACGAGTGGCCAGCTATATATACATACATGTAATGATAGTAGTGATCAGTAGTTAAGTTCTTGCCTCTCTCTTAGTTTATTATACACTTTATATCTCTTCTGTCTAGCGTATGCAAATAACTACAATGTTATTTACCAATCCACTACAGTTCTCTATTGTTTGAGTATGAACTAAAGATTCATTCAAATCAACAAAATTACAGCTCCATATACATCCATCAGAACAACTTTTGAATACTCAAGGTCATATTGCAGCAACAATCTTCACAGGTTCTTTGTTCTGCAATTAACTTGTTTTCTTTCAGAAAGTTTTAAAAAATTCTCCTTGTCTTTCAAAAGTTCTAGCAAATTTTCTACTTTCATTTTTGCGCATGAGAATTATGATTCCGATTCTAGACTCTTACCGGGAAATTTATCGCTGGGTGATACAATCTTTCACTGTCTGCTAGGAATTGAACTCCCAATTACTATGTCACCAAAGTGACTAGACTATTGACCCAATAGTTGAGCTTGTCCCAATAGGCGTTCAAGGCTCTGGTCTTTCCTGAGAAAACACCCGTTCATCGTGATAGGTGAAAATTCAGGGTAGGGAGAACTTTGAGCCTTAAACCTAACCTGCTGCAGTTATTTGTCATGCTGGACTGCACTCACTGAAGCTTTTTCTCTTTTGTTAGAGCTGCTTTAGGTCGAGGATTACAGCGTAAGAAGCGATATGTGTGGGAGGTAACGGTTAACCGTAGCCTTGAACAGGTTAAAACTGTAGTAATTGTGTAAGCATCCTCTTGTGAGTTGGTTCCACAAAGCAACAGTACGTAAGTAGTAGCTGACCGAGTGGAACATACATCTCACCAATGGAATACAAAGAGAATGAGAGTGGTTTGTTGCAATGTGCGGGCCATGATGGGTCTTAGGCACGAAGATTAGAACTAGTGAAACTAAGGAATGTAGTTCGTCTGAACACTTGCCATGGAAATAGCGAAGGAGTATAATAGTGTAGTGACAAGCTTGCAACATGTCGCTTGTGAGAAAGGGATTGTAGGGTAGGAAATAATTCATCAGTCACGATGACGCGGGGACGCTTTTGGACTCTATTGAGACTGAAAAGTGAAGGCTGTCCATATATGGCTGCAGTACTTCATTTCCAGCCTGTCTGGCGTTTGTAAAGGTAAATGATAGCAGGGGGTGTCAGGTACCTGTTGAAGCAGTATAGGGAACTGACCATTTCCCCCAGAATCTTTAGCGATCCATCTTATGTACGAGTTCCACTTGAGGTTTGGGTTGAGCCTGTCCCAATTGGCGTTCAAGGCTCGGGGCCTCCCTGAGAAAACACCCGTTCATCGTGATAGGTGAAAATTCGGGGTAGGAAGAAGAATAAGGTCATCAAATAGCGGATAAACTCCAAGAGTAAGCGGCTAGTTAACTAAATATGGTACCTCAATAAATAAATAAAAAAAAACACCCGTCCTAGGTATGACGTTAAACTACATCCAGCAGCAAGGCCTCTGATCGGGAGGTTTTGAGGAGCGTAGATCCATCTCTTAATTGTTGTTGTTCCCAGGTCTACCCTGACCCAGGGAGCTAGAACTTGTTAAGGTTCCAGCTATGTGCAAATAGTTAACCACTAACTGGGGTCAAAATACTATCAAAGTATAGAAATAGATTTTTATAGTAAAAATACCAGCAAGACATATTTGAAAAAAATTTCCAATATCAGATTTGACTCTCGACAAAAACCACCTTTTCAAAAATACGTCAATGAAACCTGATCTCTTACAAACTGATTTTTTTTTTACAAATAATACATATTTTATTTATACGAACCTATCCGAAAAAAATATTGCCGACATTAAATAACCCATTGAGCTTGAGATGCCGTAAACCAAAAATAAAAAAAAAGGGAAAAAACAAAGAAAGAAAGAAATCACCGTTGGGAAGGTAAAGGAAAGCCTCTAGAGTATTCTTCCAAGAACAATCATGAATGAAACTGAAAATACGTATTTCTAAACAGTCGATTAAAAGAACATGTGGAGTAGCTCAGAAAAAAGGTAGTAGCGATAAAATTGGCGGCAAGACTAATTAGCTGTCGGTGATTCGGTTGCCAAGATGGAATAAGCATTTCGATATGTAATAGTAAGCTTCGGTGTTGTAGTATATACGTGCGATTCCTGGCTGAATTTCGAAATCCCGCAACTTAATTTGAAGGTCGAATATCGTATAGTTTTAAAATGTTGCTAGGAAAAAAAAAAAAAGAAAAAAAAAATGTAGAAAGTAAAATACGCGGAACGAGCATGAAGTGCAATGCAATTTCAAAATCATTTGATGACGTAAGCATAAAACAGGTAAATAAATAAATAAATAAATAAAGAAAGAAAGAAAGAAAGAGAAAAAAGAAAGAAAAAGGAAAAAAAGAAATAAAGAAAGAAAGAAAGAAAGGAAAGAAAGAAAGAAAGAAAGAAAGAAAGAAAGAAAGAAAGAACTGACCTGTTCTTTTTTTACGGCTAATCAAACATTTGCAGGTTATTTACAACCAAAAAATATTTTTAGATTGAAAGTATTTTTGGAGATAATGATTTTTACTGATAAACGTTCTCCTAACTTACCTATAGCTAGTGAGGGGGGGGATAAATGGTGCATTCATACCTTCCCTAATGATATTTGCACGTTAGTGGATGTAACGAACCCGAATGGAATTGGAACTCAATTCTCCGATTCCAATTCTGAGCCGTTATCCATTACACCACCCACTCGTCCAAGCTTACAACACCTGGTATTCCCAAGCTGTCACCCATTCCAAATACTGACTAGATTCGATGTTGCTTAACTTTGGTGATCGTAGTACAACGAGAGAGAAAAAACATTTGCTTTGTTAACATAGATCAACTTAATAGCTACAAATTATAGTCATTATAGTTATTAGGCGGAGTCTGAAATAATTCCCGTTTTCGTTTATCCAATTTTATTCTTTAAAAAAGTTAAGTTCGGTTATATTTGATTCTATTATACATCCACCTTTATTTCCAATGACTTGTTGTCACTTATCAGACAGTCCTTCGATACATTTTGAGTAAAATTCAGCCGGTTTTTATGTGAAAATGCTTTCGACGAACTCTTGAATTTCGTCTTCATTAAAGAAACTTTTCCTCGCCAGCCTTCAAAAGCGGTAATAATCGGTCGATGCTGGGTCAAATAAATATGGCGCGTAGGATAGAACACACCAAAAGTATTCCAATTTTTTTTCCTGCGTTCGTCTTGCTGTATGCGATCTTGCGTTGCCATCAAAAGGAATAATATTTTACTTTTAATACAAAGTGTACGTTGCCACTGCCATGCAAAACGTTAGTGTGGTCTAAATTTATTCTTAACTGCAACGTATTATTAGTAGTTAGGATAATATATTTGTCATTACAATTGGTTCCTCAAAACGGAAATTAATTATGACAAACTAATAGAATGGCAAAAAAGCGAGCTCGCGTATAATTTGAAATTTAGGCCATTTTCTCGAGAGTTTTGAGACATTGTGTGTCAGCCATATTCATAAAACTCGTTCAATGACCCAAACTCTGCTTAAGTAACTTTTTCTCTTAGCAATCTTAAGTTTGCATTTATAATTTAAAGTACACTAAATGATAAAATAAAAAAAAACACAAACTATTAAGTAAATTAGTCATGCTTCAGTTTATATCTTATTTTCATTTATTCGGTCCTTCAAAACTACTCGACCAAATTTTATCGAAACTAACAGACGACATCATGGCGGCCCATAAAATTCACGTAAGAAATCTTAAACGCTGAACAACATTCTATTATATTGGGTATGTATTTTTTTTTTATCTTCTTTTCACAGAGATGGGACATTTCTTTGTCGGTGAGAAATGTACCAAGAAATCTCCAACGCATTTTATATAAATATCATCATCGCCTGACAACCTACTTCAAATCATTTTTGTGACTTCACTCACTGTGACCACATAGACAATATTACTCACCGAGTCACTCAGTACCCAGTGCTCCATAGCAACGTTCTCTCATCTCCACTGATATTCAATTTGTATTGTTGTTGTTGTACATGATTATGCGGCGGGGAATTAGAAGGCTTCTGTTACTGGGTAGGGCTGGCTTTGATGGAATTGATTTCTTGGCGGGGGAGAGTACGAATTTTGTTAGATAATATTGTTTAAACTCGGAGAATTTAGACTTTCAGTTAAATATTCCAGTTAAAATAGACTATGTGATTTTTAAAAAAATTAAATACTGGAAATACACAAGCGTTTTAGAGGTGCTTCGTTGCGATGCATTGATTAGGACCCTGTTCCCGCTCGTTATTGTTACTGGATAGCGAGTTTGATTCTCGGCTTTGCTCAAAGTCAGGTTGAGTAAATAAAGGCGCCTAATTAAAAATAACTGAGCGAATGAAGCCTGTAGGCCTTAGTTTAGTTTAGTTTAGTTTAGTTTAGTTTTTCCTTCTGCCTGTGCTGTTAGGTGTCGCGGGAAGACACAATGGTCTGTCAGCGGCAAGGCGAGTGGCATGGAGGAGAGATATCTCGTCGGCTCTGAGAGTGTCTGTCACTGAGTCTCTCCAGCGTCTTCTTGATCTACTTCTCGCTCTCCAGCCAGAGTAACTGAAAGTGTATGCTCGTAGGGCTGGTTGGTTGATAGGCATACGAGTGAAGTGTCCGAACCACTTGATCTTCTGTCGTTCGATGTGTTGTATGATTGATATTGCTCCTACCATATCTCTTATTGCCTCATTCCTGATCTTGTCTCGCCTGGTCTTGTTCACTGTTTTCTTCAGGCATTTCATCTCACAAGTGATCCGTTTCCTCTCAAGGGTTTTTTTAGGGGCCATGTCTGGCACTGGTATGGCAGCGTTGGTAGGAAAATGACGTTGATGAGATTTGCCTTGGTGTTCATGGAAATGCTAGGATGTTTTAGAAGAGGAGTAAGTTGGTAACTGACTACATTGGCTTTCTGACATCTGGTCTTGATTTCTCTCTCTAGTTTACCGTTTTGAGTAAATGTGCTGCCCAGATATTTGAATTCACTAGTTTGCTTTAGTTGGGTCCCATTGATGTTAATGTCCAGCTTTTCTGGTCTCTTGCTGACGGTCATGACCTCGGGCTTACTGACACTGATCTTCATGTCGCATTTCTTGCAGCTTGAGTTGAGTTGGTCAGTGTGTTCCTGCAGCTGGATCCTGTCGTTGTTCATTGCCTGGTCGTCGGCGAACATGAGTTTGTTGAGGGCCTCGGGATCTGGATTGGCCTCCTTTGTAATCTGGTCCATGTAGAACAGTAGAGGAAAGAGATTGTAGCCTTGCCTAACCCTAGATGTGAGGACTGCGCTCCTGCTGTTAGTGGGCATAGCAGCAAGAAATGATGGCATTACAAATGAAGTCATTGTTCTTTGTAGTGAAACAGGAATACAGTGGCTCATCATCAACTTTCAGAAAGCTTGGGGAGAGAGAAAAGTACCAGGAGACTGACAAAATGCAATAGTGGTGCCAATATGGCAGAAGAAGAATAGCAAGAAAGACTTTAGGTCTTAGGATAATTCTTTTTAGAACCTCGCGAATTGGCGCTACAGAATCAGACAAAAAACTGTGTCAAATTTCTTGAGGATATTCAACAACTGCAACAACTAAAATGGATAGCACATATAACTCAAAGAGAAAATAATAACATAATCAAGGTGCTGACGTTCCACACTACTTTGATTGCTTCACAAATTTTAATAATTTAGTAAATGATTATAAATTTATGAATAAAAACAAGTTTCATGTGTATTTTTTTATAAATTGGAAAAATGATAAATATTGCATCGCATTAATTGTATTAGTTTTTAGAATGTTGTAAATATAAACGTATTCTTGTTAAAAAAAACTAAAAAAAACTAATACTTTGAATATACGCTCTTTTAGCGCTAGAGGGCGTCGTCAGTGATGTTCTGGAATTGGATCATTGGGCAGTTTCGGGTCTTTCAAACATCATACTGACCTCACCAAATCGACCCCCCCTCAGAACTGATCAGACTCTGAAACGCCCTCTAAAAATGCTTGTAGACACTGACTTCTATAAATATACCCCGTTATCACACATTTGATTGGAGATTGACCAACAGCCAATCGCAACGGCGCGAACTTTATTTAAACTGTTTACGTGTAATTTTTTCTTTTCATTTTTTTTTGAGTGGACACCCCATCATCGGATACTTAGAAGGTAATTATGTTTTCCGTTTTTACCCACTTCCCATCAAGTTTCATTTCACCAGCTAATAATTACTATTTACAGAGATAAAAAAAAATTCGGCAATTAAAATATATATACAGTGTTTAATATTTTTTGTCGTGGATTCTCAAGAACAAAAACTTTTAAATTCACTTTCCTCATATGTTTAGCTTTTATTACAATTGTAATCATCGCTTTTTAAAACAATAAAGTTAATAAACATCGCTGAAGAGTGAAGTGAATTAAAATAAAAGCGGTGTCATGGGAAAAGCCGCCCTTTTGATACTCTGCTTCTTTTATTTTTTGTTGTTTTTTTTTTTTTTGCAGGGATGAATGTTCATATTTACCGAAAAATTATGATTACACATATTTTTTCCGTCTTTTTTTTTTTTGAATTCTTGAGTTTAACGATCTATTATACAAAGTTCATTAATTTCGAATTAAATAAAAGGTTTTAATTAATTAAACCAAATTATTTCCAAAAACGATTCTTACAAAATACTTTATTCATGGCTAAAAGCATCCATAAAAGAATAAATAATGAAAAGCTTATTGAAATTAGATAATTAGTAGATTTTTGGCAAATGTTTCAAATCTAGGTGCGTTTCGTTTAAAAAATCTATATTACTTATCTATTATTAAATTATTACGTTACAGTGACGGTTGTGTGTTCAAATCGCGTTGAGGCCACCAATTAAGGGTGGGGTGCTCGTAGATAACACCTCATTAAAAAAATGATCGAATAATGTTATGAAGCATTGCTAGGAAAACTAAGAGAATACAAATTTATTACCTCCACGAAACATGACGTAGAAAATAAGAAAATGCATTACCATATTCAGGTTAATGGCCGAATACAGATTAACATACAATGATGCTACTTACGATCGGCTATAAATTGAAGGAAAACGGACATTTTTCAAGTCTGACTAGGCCGCTGACCCTTTCCTTCCTTACACTATATAATACAGCGTGATGGGTTAAAGTTAATCCCAACAAAATCTTACTGGATTTAGTTGATCATGTGATTGATATAGCTAATCAGAAGCTGTCAGTTAACAACGTGAAGGTTTTTCCCCCTGTTTTATTTCTTTTTTATTAAGGGAAAAAAGTTTCCTGTTGCTAACTGGTGGCTTCTGATTGGCTATTTGGATTTTATTAAGGTTAACGGTAATCCATCATGCCATATTATATACTGCAAGCAACATTTTAAATCCAAATATCTCCGGTTCTATAGGTAGCAATATAAGCCAACTGAGGTCTTGTTAAATTGAAAAAAAGAAAAGAAAAAAAAAAGCGGGACTTGTCGCAAAACTCAATACGGATCATTTCCTTTTCGACCAATGGTTATCAGTAAGTAGAGTCAACTTCAGAGTACAGAGCAAGAGGCTCAGACAGAGAGAAAGTCACGGAAGGAAGATTAATTATTTTTTAGACGAAAATGACAAGACAAAGACAATTGTTATCTATAAAACTGAGTATCCCGCGAAAAGGCGCACAGATGGAACGAAGTGGGACTCGCAGAACGGACAGGGTAGACGACCGCTGAACTGTCCAGTTCCCTCCTCACTTACGCTTCATCTCTACTTCGCTTGCTTATAGCAGTAAGTTACATCCCAAGAATAAAATTTGGTTTACTGCTAGAAATTGTTTTGTTTTTCACTCGTGAGTAACGATCTGGCCGAAGGGTAATTTTTAACATAGAGCGTTTGACTGGGAGGAACTGCACCCAGTCAACGAACTTGACGTCTGTTCTGAGCTGCAACACAACATATATATATATATATATCAATAATTTTTATATTTTTTTTTTTCGAATCTTGCTTCTTAATGGCAGAAATATAATGAGTATTTCCATGTGAAATAACGTTTCACAGCCTGAAAGTTCATGAGTTAAGTGTTGTTTTGTTGATGAATTTGATATTTGCCATGATAAATTGAAGACTTAAACTGCATTAAATATATGAAGATTATTTATGAACCTTTTCAGCATTGCTACTCCTACCACTACACGTTAAGAAAACCGTTTGATTTAGTAGTATTCTGTTTTATTTAATAAAGTGTTATAGCAATATTTTAAAAAATCAGTTCTGAAAGTTGGCGAGGTGAATTATAAAAATTAAAAAGAATTCTCCTTAAATTTACTTTATCTTTTGCCCCCCCCCTTATACACAGATTAACCTTGGATCCTTTCTGGTTGCTAGAAATGCCACTATCGACAGAGACTATTTCTTATACATCATGTGAAAACTGTAGGCAACAGAAATGCGATTATACAGAAGGATGCTGAGAATACCCTGGACGTAGCGCGTAAGCAACTAATTAGTCAAAGAAAGTGGAAACAAAGAACACTTTTACTCAGAATCTGAAAGAGATGGCTGAAATTTCTTGGACGCATAACATAATGAGCAGTTGCGTTGCGTGCAAAAGGTGAGCAAAGGGTGCGACGGCCCAGGGCATCCATATCTGGAGGGCATCCAATCAAAGAATGAAGTAAAAATTTACTTTATATTTAATTTGAATAAAGTGTTTATTTCATGTTACATCTGTTTTCACATATTTAAAATGTCTTCCTTTCTCATATTTCTCAGTACTACTCTCTATAAGCTCCCCTACTTAAGTCTTAGGGGCATACAATCAAGGAGATGGCCCTGGGAATCATCAAACATCACCAAACCTTTGCACGTCAGTGATAATGAAGGAGGAGGGTTTGGAGAATTTGACATATAGGCCATATCGGAGGTATAAGGGACAGGGGAAAGTAACGAGGTAAATAGATGGTGGATGTGAGGTTGTGGAGAACTTTGATCGTGAACGTCCTGAGGGTACATGGCATATAGAAGAAAATGAAGTACCATTTACAATAATATTTTTCTTGTTATGCTTTTAAAATCTCTCTCTCGCTTTTTTTTTTTTTTTCGAATTTGGATCTAGAAGCCAGGCGACACGGAATTGTAACTATACAGCTTCGTGCGTACGACTGCAAATATGGTAGGAGTGGCAGTGTTATAACATTTTTTTTATTTTTTGTCAAATGAAAAAAAAAAAACTATTTTGTTCGAAAATTCGCCTCCTTAAGGACTTTAAGCGTGATGGAAATCCTTGCTAATCGGATTTTTTTCGAAGTTCGAACACAAGAGAAAACTAAAGTTATCGTTTTTACAGCAAGTCGTCTTTTTGCGTTCTTCTACCACGTAAACACTATTTCTTATTTTACTTATTCCTTTTTTTATCAACGCAAAGCAGTCCCGGGTCATGTCCGTTGACCGGAGCGGACGAAATAACGGACGTGGGGAACGAAGAGATTAATGAACAAAAAAAAAAAAAAAAATAAAATAAAATAAACGAAATCTTAAAGGAAAACAATTTTACTGATAATAAGCAGCTGTTGTGTTTCATTCTTAGTGAAAGCCACAGTGGTTAAAGATCTGAACTGGGAACCAGTATTTTAATAAACGAAACATTTACGCTGTTCTCTATTAGGACGATGGTAAGTAAGCACGTCATTATTAGCGAGTTTGATCACTACTTGAAACTCGTGGCGATTTCCGCTTTGGTGGATTTCGCCCAGTTTTGACAAATAAGGATCGTTTCTCGGCCTTTGGCTGAGATTCGATCACGGCTACGACTAGTTATGACCGGCTTCGGCCTGGACTAGCTAAGACAAGCCATGACCAGCTTTGAGTAATCTCTGAACAGCTTGGACATGCTATGACCATTTTTGGACCAGTGGCCCTTGAGTGGAAACGCTCGGGTCTCCCACGTTAAACGACCTTGTGTCACATCCTGACCCCGTGGGAGTCAAGTAAATACCACTACTTGGTACTTTACAAGTAAATATTTATAATGTTTAGATCAATTTGGAACAGAAAAGGGAAACTAGTGGGGATCGAACTCACTACACCCTAGCGTAATATTAGACGCCCTTCGATATAGCCTCGGGCAGAGAGTTCGACCAGCACAGCTGGAAAAGATTCCAGCTAGACGATATTTATTATACAGAATACAATTATGGCACAAGGCCGAAAAAGGGGAAGGGTTGAGGCTAGTCTTAACTAACTATCCTATACCTAGCTAATCCGATTCACGACCCATTCACTCATTACAATTTGCCCATTCACCAAAAAACCCATCCATCACCAATCATTCCTCCATACACCATAATACCGCATCCTCACAAGGGGGAAAGATTCCAGCTAGACTCTCTGTAGTTCGTTGTCTTACGGATACTTATAGTTAGTTACTACCTATAGTGTAGTCACTCATGGGGTGACAGGTTATTCCATTACATTACATGGCATAAGAAGTTATAGTCATACAGCACCTAGTGCAGATCGACCTCACAAAACACCTCGCCCTCTAGGTCTTCGGACCGGGAAGAACACGTAGTATCTTGTTCTCGTCATTTTAAATGGGAGAAGGAACATAGTCCTGGGGATTCCTACCCTGCAACAGCACTTTTCTCATTGCACTAAGAGAGATGAGGTTGGTGTAATATCGGCGCCAGCGTGACAGTGGACGCGGGGACTGGACAATTTGTGACCATTTGTCTATCTGTACGTGTGTGGGTACCTCATATAGAAGGAATCGTTTCACATCCTACTTTAGTGTGAAAGTCAGCTAAATGAAATTGCTCCTCGGCCTGAAGGATGTGATCAAAGTGAAGTATCTGCCTTCGGGCGATAAACTACATTTTCTAACTCAATTGTGTTTCTCTCTTCGGACAGAGCGCGATTAAAAATAGTGTGAGGTGGCCGGTTCCGGGGAACAGATGCCCGCGGCCGTACGTTCCTCATTGCACTAAAGATTGGGATTGGTAGTAATATTAATGCCAGCGCAACTGACGCAACTGGGTTATTTTTTTAACCTGGCCCGGGTGCATACCAAATTTTACTGACTTTGTGTTACATCTTGCCAGTGTGGGGCGGCAAGTAAATACTAAGTGTAGTATCTATTCTTCACCTCTCTGACGTGTTTCTGTCTTCGGACAGTTCACGAAAAAAAACTTTAAAGGAGGCCTAATCCCAGCGATTCCAGTCCTGTGGCAACACCTGTCTAAAGAGAGTGCGTTGGTGGAGAGTAACACCAACATGACTAGTTGCGGGGCAATCAGTATTTATCCTGGATATATATGTACGTGTATGTCACCCCACACCACCACCACTCACATTAAAAACGACTGTGTGTCACATTCTACCTTCGTGGGTAGGTCGGTAAATACCGATCACCCATATGAATCATCGTGTTAAAGCAGGATTCCATTTACGGTAATTTTTTAGGTTGAAGGCGCAATTTTTTTTCTACGAAATGTTTCGAAACTTTAACCTGCGTCTAAGAAAAAGAAGGTTTTTCTTTATCAGCCTAGCTTAATTAATTTTCTTTATTTTATTTTGCTTCATATTAATTGTCAGAATTGTACAAATCAAAATAGGAATGTATCCTTGAGACCAGTGCATCCCCGACGCCCAAAAATACAATAAATATCTTAGTATGCAGATGACACAGTATTCATAGCAAATATAAAAAGGAAACTACAAGAATTCCTACAGAAGGTAGTGAAGGAATGCGAGAAGAAAGAACTAAACATCAATTACAATAAAACAGAATGCATGTTTTTTTATCACAACATCCCAATATGCAAAGTACAAAATAGAGATGCCAAAGGCAAACAAGTAAATTTAAATATCTGGGAAATGTTTTAATAGAGGAAGGAAAGTGCAACACTGAAATCCGAAGGGGCATTGCGACAGCAAAAGATGCCTTCCAAAAGCGTAGCAAAGTATTAATAAACAGAAAAAAATTCGTCAGAGGCAAAGAAAAGAATACTGAACTGTTATGCAATATCAGTTCTCCTATATGGTAGTGAATGTTGGACAATCTCCATACAAATGAAGAATTGACTAGAAATATCAGAAATGTGGTTCTACTGAAGGATTTTGAGAATACCATGGGCTTAACATGTGAGCAACGACGAAGTTTTCTAAAAATGGAAGCAAAAAGACACTTATACTTAACATTAGGAAGAGACCGTTGAAATTCCTACAGCACGTAATGAAGTAAGCGGGCTTGGAAAATTTAAGACTTACAGGACAGATTGAAGGCAAGAGGGACAGAGGAAAACAACATATAAACTACCTCGCGAACTTGAGTAAATGGATGGCGGAACAGGATTTAGGAGAGATAACAAAAAAATATTAAGAGTTACAAAGGACAGGAAATTGTCGAGAGCCATGATCGAAAATGTCTTGAATGGACACGGCGCATAGAAGAACAAATATTCCAATAGTCTTTTGTTTCTGATAACAAAGAAGAGAAGCAGCAAAAGTAATTAATAGAAAGGCCTACAAGCAGATTGGTGCAAGAGTCTCGTACTCACCCCCACCAATCTATGATACACCTCCGAATCAATGATACGATACCCCCACTCTACTACATCTCAATTGTCATAAGGTAATATTCATATGAAATAAAAATGTTATTGTAATCTAATTATGTACAGTAATGAATCATATATAGAGGTAAACAATTCAACTTGAAACATTCGGAATAAATACAATATGTGATACTGAGATCTCCAGAGATCGATAAAGAAAGAAAGAAAGAAAGAAGAGGAGAACTAGGTGGTAATTGTTGAAATTCGCAGGAAGATTAATTGAAAAGTTGAGAAAAAATTAAAAACAATATGCGTTGAAAAATCTGTTTTGAAATAATTCCAAAGAGAATCGAACCCATGATTAACTACACGAAATTCAGTAAGAATGAGCAAAACCAAGATTACCCGTCTTTCTCCACTTCCTGCCGACAAGAAAGAGGCCATTAAGATATCCACGAAGATGTCAGATAAAATTTTTAAAAATGTTGTCGATAAAGAGACCAGAGTGGTCACCGAAATAAATAGCATCACGATTCCTCTGGGCAAAGAAAAAAGAGGACCAGGAAAACCATCTGTTTTGAATCAGCCACCCAGAAGTAAAGTATCCTCACAGAGATATAGACTGCCTGGACGCATCCGTCATTATAATTTCTGTGACATTCATCCAGAGAAAATTTTATATTCAAATATAAATTCAAATTCCTTTGGATACAAGTGATAAGGAAAAACTAATTACTATTTTGAAGTAACCATGGACAAAAAGGCTATTTGGTCTATTGATCGTAAAAATGCATAGACAGAGAAAAGATAAAATTTCGTTTTAAGGAGAGTGAGCACAATTTTTCTTTCCTTTTCCAATTCTTGAGATGTCTGGCTGAGCGAGAGATCCCAGCATAGGACAAGCTAATAAAGAAAGTTTAGTGACTGAAAATCCTTTTTGTTTTCGCTACGCCATCTGAAAGTTGGATTCGTCACAACAGCGGGATGAGGTTGGCTGTTGGGAAAGTGGGAGAAGGAAAAGAAGGAAGGAAGAGAGATAGAGAGAGAAAGAGAGAGAGATTAGCACCGCCTGTATGGAGCTGTGGAGCGAGGTGAGGGGTAAAGTGAGTTGGAGTTAAGAGGTGGCTTGATCCCTCCGACCACTCTCAAAAAGGGGCTGGACAATCCCAAATTTGGAAAACCACTTGAATAGATTTATTTTTATATATGGAAATTTAGAAACGGTTGATGCTTAGGGTAGAAGGCAACCGAACCCAGACCTTAGTCAACCCCACCCCTGCCGGACGCAAGATTCCATGTAAGCTGGAGATTTTGGACAACATAACGACACACACAGGGAAAGAGAGAGTCCCCACACTACTGCTACTGGAATCCACATCGTTTGCCGAGACCTCCTGACCAAGACTTTCTGCCGGTCCTTAAGACCAGAACTTAGAAATTTAAGTTACTACTAAAATAAGCTGCATACTCCGAAGGGGATCCCAGCGTCAATTGATTATAATAAGTGGGAAGGGTTAAAACCGCTGCATACAACATATAATATATAAACCAAATCGTTGTTACATTTTTTAACCTGAGTTAATTCTTTATGCCAAAGGATTCTTGTTTTTGTGTAGCTCCAGCTGTAGGACCAGTTCTCACCCTCTGTGATCAAAAAAGCAACTTGGCAGAGCATTTAATGGTCGCAAACAGACAAACGCCATGTTAGTCGAGTGGAACCGTGCTATCATCACGATATCAACGACAAAACGAGTCACGCACTAGCTAAATGCTAACCACAGCGGTCTGAAGGAACTTGATGGCCGACAGTGGCGTGACATTATTGGTTACAGCTGATGAGGATCGACGACAGGTGTTTACAAATGTATCTAAATACAAATGCAATAATAGATAATTCCATCCTAAATAAATCAACTATGTTTTGCAGCAAACATTTAACATCAAATTGATATTTTTCTTGTTAAACTTGAATAATTTTAACACATTCGAAATAAAAAAAAAATTAATTTATATAATGTTTTCTTGAGACTTAGCATGACCAAAACAAATTCACGGATATGGACAAAAAAAAAAAAAAAGACCCCGGGGCAGCGTCAAAATCCGTTATAACTTTTCATACTTTAATATTTGTGCTTAGTTTAATTTGTAACGTACATAAATGTAGGTAGAAAAAAAAGGGAAGGTTGATATGATAGCAAGATTATCACAAAGCACTGCCGGGGCCCCAATCAGGTCGGATAGTTCATGGGTAATAGGCGCCTGCCCTAATTAAATATATAATTAATAAAGCGTTGTATCTCGTGTTTTCGAGTTAACAGAGGTAAATAAATAAGGAAGACAAGCTCGTAGGTAAGTGTATTTACTTGAACCCCCCCCACACACACACACACTGAGTCAGGTTGTGACACAAGGTCTGTTTTTAATGTGGGGACCCGAGTGTTTTCACTCGGGCCGCTGGTCTAAGCTAGTCACAGCTGGTCATAGCTTGTCCAATCCGGTCAGAGCTGGTCTAAACTAGTCATAGCTGGCCTTAGCTGGTCATAGCTTGTCCAAGCTAGCTCGTAGGTAAGTAATGAAATAGAAGGATTACTATACGAAGGAGCACTTAGCAATTGACCAAATCTTCTCAAGTTCGCTTATTTACATAAACGGGCGATTTCATTCATTTATGTTCTATATTTCATAAAGACACCTCTATTTCGTAAATAGGTCTTTCTTCCCTTCCTTACGAATTCGATACCATAAAAAAGCTGCACAATAAACAACAGAATCCATAAGATCAAGAGATCAAAGTTTGGTTCTATTATTTCAGAGATCAATGATTAAAAATGAATCCAAGCGAATGAGCCCTTTAGGTCTTAAAGAAGATTATTTTTCATAGTTTGGCGCTACAGAATCACAAAGAACCAAATAACATAAATTACATCACTTGAAGACTTTCAACAGTAACAATAACTAAAATGGATAACATATCTAATTAGAAGAGATGTTAACTTTCCACAATACTTTGAACAAAAGTTTAAGATGGAAACTCCCATCAATACTGGAAAGACCAATAACAGAAAGCTATTTTCATGTAAAACTGTTTTAAAAGATAGACTTTATAAATTTCAACTGACTGTAACGCGAAATGTTCGGTCAATGAATGCGGAAAATTTCCATATTTTTTTTAATCATTTTACCCCCAGCAAGACGAGAAATCAACTAAGACGCAAGGAGTTACTGACTGTGAAAAAAAATCTGAGAAAAAGATAACATTATTAAGGAGAGAGAACAATAAAGAAGCAGGATTAAAAGAGACAGAAGATTGACATTGCATTTACATTTTTGAAGGTAAATGTCGAATGGAAAGCAAGAGACCAAAAAAGAGTTCCACAAGCGAGAAGTGCGAGCGAAGAAATAGTTAGCATAGAACTTATGGTTCCATCCAACAATTTCAATTGCAAAATGATGAGACCTAGTTGCCAATCTAGTACTACGCTTATATTCGTAAAGTCGAGGTACCAAAGAGAGAAGCGCATTAAAACAATTACCATAAAAATATTCATAGAAAAGGCGCAGGAGCTACGTTACGGCGGTGTGAATGTGCATGAAGCCGAGATGCCAGGTCATTACCAATAACATTGCAGATTCTTCTTTGGATTTTATCAAGAAAGACTAAATACATAGCAGAAGCACGAGACCAGATGTGACAGCAATATTCAATGCATGGACGAATGTTAGATTTATAAATATGTAAGATTCTGGCAAGAAATATTGTCTAGTACGACACCGTGAACACGCCATTGAAATCCAACGAATTCCAAATAATTTACGTCCTATGGAGGCCTCTATATAGCAACCGGTCGGAGGGTGCCGAAATCTTACTTCCTGTTTGCCAGCGAGAATATAAAACAAGAGAGGACAATATGGTGCGCTCTGAATTAAATACTGGTTAGTGAAATGAAATTGTTTTTATAAAAAATGAATTTCTGAAAGTAGAGCCTTTCCTTCTGTGCAGAAGGTTTCAGAACTTCATTTCCAGTTCATATCGATCTCGTAAAACCACTTAAGATGACCTGATACATAGTATATTTTGACATAGTAATTTCTTATCCTCTAACGACGTTTATTTGTCTGTTTCGATCTGTTTTACACGATGAACGTTATCTCTGGATCGACTTTTAATCGTTGCTCGAGTCTGTCATAAATGCACTTCCGGAAAAGATAGAATCGCTTGCTGTAAACATTGTACATTTGATTCCATTTGAAGTGTTTAATCATTTATGGAATACAGAAGAGAAGAAAAAATCTATACTTCGTGTACATGTTATGTGTTCCAAACAGAATCCATATTGAAGAAGTCGAAAGAAAGCAGATGGATCACTGAATTTTTAAGAGAAAGCACGGCAAGAAATGTTAAATAATGGATCAACCCATGCGGAGACATTTGTCAGAAAAAACTTATTACGACACATTGCAAAATGGAAGTGAATAGCAGTATTAATTCATTTAAAAATTCATTTTTCATCGAAAAAGTTTTTTACCTTCAGGCAATATTATGCATATTGATAAAAACAAATAAAAGTAACTAAAATAGGGTCCTCCGTTAGGTCACGTAAAAAAGCAGCATATCACGATGAAAAAAGGCTCATAAATCAACGAAAACAAATTTTTGTCTCAATATGTTGTTATTAATTGAAAGCTAAAGCATTAAATGTATTACTTACAGTAAGTAATATATTCTGGTGTCTTTCAGATAGAAATTGTATAGATTGGAATGTCAAATATATGCTCGATTTTTGTTTAATTTTCTTAAAAGCGGCCATTTTCTTAAATTTTAAGAAATTTGTAAACAAAAACAAAATTTTAATTTTAAACTTCTTCCTAAAATAAATTTATATATTTTTGACACGTTATTTGAGTAAAATTATAAAATTTAAAGTTAATCAGATATGAAACAAACAGTACTTATTTATAGCATAAAAATTTGTATCCAAACATTTCTTAACGATGTGTCTGAATTTATCAAAGAAATCGATTGTGACTAGGTGATGACAGATTACTATGGATGATCAAAATTGACAATTTTTGCAAAGTAAGCGAGCACGGTTTTTCGTTTTTAACTAGTACTTTTTAAATATTAACATTTTTATTCAGCAATTATGTAATATCTATTTTTTATTTCATACTTTCTTAATTAGATAATAGTTTAAAGTTTTTTATTAATTAAATAATTGTTTAAAATTTTTTTAAGGATTATGTCATGTATACATTTCCATACGTAGAAATTATGAACGTTTTTTCAATAAAATTTTTTTTTTTAATTATTCTTAAAATATTCGGAGTCAAACGACTGTTATGTGCTTTTCAAATTTCGATTCGTAAATTTACTTTTTCATTAACGTTATCATTGCATTACGTGCTTAAAAGCAATAAAGAATTTTAAACGATTTTGAAGTATTAAGAAGTTAATGAAAAAAATTTAAAAAATGGGAAAAATTTGTAAAAAATACATTATTCATCGAACAATTTTTATTTCTTCACAAAATAATGTCCTTAATATAACGTATTTACAAAAACAGGTGAAAGCTTTTCTAGTTAATTAATAATGTCATACTTTTTTTACATTTTTTTTATAATTCAAAGCAGATTTTCTATGAAACCAGGTACAGTTTTACAAAAAAAAACTGGTGATTTACGTCTACAAAGAGTCCTGTTTATAACTAATAAAACAAATCCCGCGCGTAAAGATTTAATTTCTTGAAATTTCATGAAAATATGAAAGTGGGTGGAAACATGTTAAAAAAAAAAATCTCTTTTTAACAAGATTTTCTAAAAAAAATAAAAAAAATTTCAAAAATAATTTCATTCATTTCTAAATAAGTCCTGAAAGTTTCATTAAAATCCGACAATTATTTGATTTTTGCAAGAGTTTCCTAATTAACGTGTGTTTTCCTCGGGAAAAGCGCAAAATAAAACTAGGTACCTCCACGAGATCGCTAAAAAAAATAGCATAGCATGATGAAAAAGACGCCAGACTTGACGAAAACAAAATTTTATCGTCTAAATGTTTATGTTACTATTAAGAGGGAAGAACAAAGTAATTTTTAGTTATTTTTAAAATTTTTCTGTCTTTATTAGAACAGTCTAACTTTCGATTGAAAAACCTTGTTTCTCGTCATCACCGGAACTCTAGTAAATAACATGGCGAATTTTTTGGGCATTTTTTTCTTACGACACACATTTTGAAAATCTTGCAAAAATAGAAATAATTGTCAGATTTTAATGAAACTTTCAGAAACTATTCAGGAATTATGAAATTATTATATATATGTTATTCTTTTTTAAAGTCATTGTAAAAATATATTTTTTATATATATATATTATCCCCACGCCATAAATAAATTAATGAAAACCCTAAAAATTCAATGTCGAAGCACGCAAGTCATTATATTAGTTAAAAACACAAGGCTTTGAGGAAAGTAAATCATTTTTTGTTTTTTTAAAAATCCGCCCTCGAAAATCAGCTTTGAATTGTAACATAAAAAAACTCAATAAAACAAAGATACTATTTAAGTTTAAATGCTTTTGCGTGTTGTTATTGTATTTCTGCCTGTCTTGAAAATCAACTCAGAAACCTAGTCTTAGATTTTACCAAATCTCAAACCTCGACCGCTGGCATGTCGAGACAATACTGGGCTATAACAACTATGAGTTAGGGACCAATTATTTACAATGCACACTAGTTTTAAGTTAAAACTAGTGTGCATTGTAAATAAAACTTTTAACCCGTGAAAATTTCATGGTTTCCTATTTTAATATTCTGATGAATTTTAATTCTTAAGTTAATGATTGAGTAAGCTTGTAGATTATCCCATTTGACTTTGCTAACAAAAAAAAAAAATTAAATTAAATAAAAATTAAATAAATCATTTCTATGGAGCGCTCATTAAGCCAATAAAAAAGCGTGCATTTCACTCCCT
Organism: Acanthosepion pharaonis; assembly: GCA_903632075.3. NCBI lineage: Eukaryota > Metazoa > Mollusca > Cephalopoda > Sepiida > Sepiidae > Acanthosepion > Acanthosepion pharaonis. The sequence continues at coordinate 3,882,730 of CAHIKZ030005532.1, forward strand.
ATTCTCTTTTACAGCTTTTCAACTCTGGCATTAAGATGTAGTCTACGTATTGATTTTCCAAACGTAGCTTAGATGTGGCCCAAGGCCGAAAGAATGGGGCACCCAATGAGGATCGAACTCACTATTCAGTTGTAACTGCTTTAGCGAGACAAGTTTGCTAATCATTACACCACGCCGAGGTGCCCTAATGATTTTCCAAGCGTAGCTTAGATGTAGCACAAGGCCGAAAGTAGGGGGCACTCAGTGAGGATCAAACTCACTACTCAGTCGTAATTATTCTAGCGAGACAAACTCGTTAACTATTACACCACCTCGAAGTGTCAAAAGATGTAGTCTACGTATAAGTTGGAACGCAGCCGCTCGGCTCGCGTGCGTTTTTCTTTCTTTCTCTTGACTGTTGAACACTTTCACACACACACACACACACACACACAAACGCATATTTTCTTACAGCTATCGTAAATGTTTTTATGTAACTAGTCTTTAAATGTTTTCTTTTCTTATTTTAATTGTAATTCTTTTTTGTCAATACATGCAGTAGTTGTCGTTTGTTTTATATTGTTCTCTGTTAGACATTTTTTTACTTGGACTCACTAATTTAAGGACTCCTGGAAAATTTATCCCACAAACAATATTGGCAGACTCAATGTGAGTCCAAGTAAAAAAATTGTGATTCCAAGCTTTTATGTAACGATTTCAACATTTTTTTTTATTATAATCTCTTATAATAAAAAAATAGTAATAATATATTGCTCTACTTTGTATTGAGCACTTTTTAAAAGTAAATGCTACGAACAGTGGAATTTTACTCTCATTTGTGTGTGCGTATATATATATATATATATATATATAATCCACAGACAGAATGTTTCGCTGTATCACAGCTCATCAGCGTGGTTAGACATCTGGTTGTTTCAAGCCGAGATCGAAACCCGACCGATTTGTCATTAATCAGAGATTCTACCCCAAGCTATCGTCGCACAGCAGAGAGAAAGGGAAATTTTAACGTTTTTACTATACGAAAGACGTCAGTGGCTAGGAGAACTCGATTCTAGATCAGATCTATACAAAGGGACATTTTAGTGGCATGTTTTCATAATTTAAAAAAAATAATAATATTTGTGGGTTTCCATATGAATTCAATAAATCTATTAACAATATTGTCTTGTCAAAGCTGTATGAGAGATGTTGAAACGTTCTCAAAACAGCCTTTTTTATTTCTTTCTTTCTTTTTTTTTCCTGGTGTTTTTCTATTTGATCGATTTGAAGAAATGTGTTGGAACGAGAACTTTTCAGCATACGATGCCCGGACATTTGGATAAATCTCTCTATTTCAAAACTGTCTGTGTAAGAGAACAAATCCCTAGCGAAAAGGCAACTACAATGTTACTCATCTGAACAAGCCTATTTTACTTTTGTCAAGCTGTGGAAATCTTTTTGGTGTGTTCGTCCTCCAGACAGGTAGATCCTCATTTTGCGTAAAATTCAAAAAAGGGTCTGCTATGTTATCGATCCTCATCTAGTATCTCGACCACTTACTTTCTTACCGACGTGATATGGATTCCCTCTGTCTTTTCTACAAATATTTTCATGGCAATTGTTCTTATATACTTTCCTCCTTAGTGTCTTGACTGCAGGAATTTAAACGATCTACTAGATTGGCAACTAGATCTCAACGTTTTACTGTTTAACTAGCTAGATGCAACCGTTAGATCTATTCTATTTTCTTTCCTCGCACTTCTTGCCTGTGGAAATCCCTTCCTATTTCTTTCTTCACTGCCACCTACAATCTTTAAAGATTTTTATGCAACACCAATCGCTGTCTTCTGTATTCCTGAAGCCTATTGTTTTATTGTCTTTTCTCCTCACTTCTCTTCACTAAAGTCTTATCATTCTATTTCACTTCCAGTAACTCCGTGCACCTTAGTAAACATCATCGCCTTGATTGAAGTGAAATGGTTAAAAAAATACACATGTTTCAAATTCGAAAGCGAACGAAGAATATTCCGAGATTATGAGAAGATTTCGTGTTTTTTTTTTTTTTTTTTTTTGGTTTTCTTCAAGATTACGGGGTGGAGATGGGCCTCTGTTGTTAGCTAAATGTACAGCTGCTGAATTTTAAATTACAGCGTTTAACTTTATAGAATGTGTGACGTCATAGCACATCGTCGTATGCTGAATGCAGTATATTAACATTAATAATTAGTAGATGTGAATCATTACTAATGGCTTGCGAGATTAAAACGTTAGTCATCTCTCCCCGAAGAGAATCTGCCGTGTCAACACGGTCTTGAATATGCCGACTTCATTAGCTTCTGCAGAAAGTTAAGACTTCTCCACTTTCTAAAAGGGTCACCTACCAAGTAAATATTTTCAAACACAACTATAAACAACCAATATTTATTCCCGAACCAAGTAAATGCTAACAGACTCGACTATAAACAACCAATATTTATTCTCATACCAATACTTTCAGGCTCAACTATAACTTTTAGATCTAACTATAAACGACCAATATTTACTCTCGAACTAGGTAAATATTTTCAAACTCAAGTACGAACAACCAATATTTATTTCCGAACCAAGTAAATGCTAACAGACGCAATGATAAACGGCCAATATTTAGCTATCCTTGAACGAAGCAAATGCTTCCAAACTCAAATATAAATGATTAATATTTACCTATTTCCAAACTTTCCCAAATGTTTACAAACTTAATGATCCCTGAACCAATTCAATGCTTATTGACCCTATAGGAAATAAGCCATATTCCCAACAGAATTACGTAGCCACATACATATTATATTAAAACAATACTATATTTCTACCCAATATTTTCCGTCCGATAACAGACAATGTTTACAAACATGTCAAAAAGAGTCTACAATGCAAAAACACCGTTTAAATCGAAGTTTTTATTGGTTAGAAATTAACATCATCTTGTGAAATATTTGACCAATTAAAGAAAACTAAACCTTATTTTACTCGAACCTACTTTCGGGAAAGATTTCTTATTAAACTCCACAGATTTCGACTTTCAGCAGCAGAAATACAATTGTCTCCAATTCGTTCAAACGCACGACAAGACATGGCGCACATAGCTTTTTCTTTCACCCCTGCCAGCACCTGCTGAAAGAAACATGTATCGGTGATTTCAAACGAATAGTCTCCAACAGCAACAACTCGGACGGTCTGTGAATCTTTGCTGATGATCAAAGTCTTTTCTAAACCCCAGATTTTTCTATGGGCGAACCACGCAAAGGCTTTAACTCAACAAAATACTATGTTTACTACTTTTTGACTCTTTTCAATTCATGTATATATGTTTGTAACTACAAATGATTTATTTAACAGGTATAACCGTGTTTTCTTTATTTTTATTTTATTATTGTTTAAAATTCGGATGTTCGAATTTTTAATATATAAAACCTGAACGACAGAAATTCCTGGAATCCTAATATAGAAATCAATATTTTCCTATCCTTGAATTATGTAAATTCTTATTGACTTTAATAATAATAATAATAATGTAAATAAATAAAAAGAGTGATTTCAACATTAAATGCCCCCACATGGGTCGATACTTTATAAAATCAATCAGTCCAACCCAACCTGAAGAGAAAAGAGCAAGTGAGCGTTTAATAGAATTAGGTTAAGGAAAAGGAAAGAAATTAATAAGGGATTATCTCCCCTTCTATCGGTTCTCACAGCAAATTGGTGTAAGGTTACTGGCTTATTTTCGCTTTTGCATGTGATATTATCTGACTGTAAATGAGTAGCGGATGTTTTAGCTTACATCTTGCACTTGCAAAATCAATGAAAACTATATTCTTTACTTCGGTCGAAAATTTAATTTCAAGCTTTAGTTTATCGAGTGAAAAAAAGCGGAACTTAAATAACTTAGCGCTATTCACGCCGTTAGCTTTATTTCTCATCAGCTTATGTACTTTGAAGTTGTCTTTTTTTATAGCGATTGAAGCTTGGTCTTTAGTTATCTATTTATTATGCTTTTTTGTACTTATTTTATGCCATATCCTTTCAGGACGTAAGCGATCACGGCTTTCTTTTTTCTTTCAATATTCTCTGTCAAGTGTTTCAAGAAACAAGATTCAAGATAAACCTTTCCAAAACAAAAACTATGATCTGAAATTGAATGCCTTCTAAAAATTCGGGATGTGGAATTAGTAAATACTAAACACTCCAAATGTCTCGATGTATGGATCAGTTACAATGAATTTAGTATAGGAGATTAGGAAATTGAATATAGAAGAGGTTGTGATGGCGGTAGTTTTGTTAAACATCGTAAGATGTTTCCAAACCATAACCCAAGATCTGTTCTTGAATAGATTCGTCAGATCGAGACTCATATGGATGACATGCATGGCGCTCAATCTGTTCAGAAATATGTAAACTGTCAGTTGTATACAACCGTTTTTCCAGATCAATGATCAGTGGCGATTCTGGAACTCTGAAAGTGTGGGGGGACACTTTGGGGGAGGGGGGGTTCTGCGGAGGAAGGGGGTCAAATTCAAGCAGCGTCTTTATTTTCATACTACACCACTATCGTATGCACAACTTAGGAATGAGTTTTAGTATAAGTATAGTACTTCACTAAATTAAACGGATTAACTTTTCATTCATAGTAGTGGAGTTCTAATCTATTCTTGCCCTCTTTTCCGCTCTCATGCTGTTGAAGCACAAGAGAGGTTAACTTGAAAACAAAATCAAAGGGTTAATACTAACGTCAATACTAGAAGAACAGTGTAATTTGTCTGCTTTGATTTTTCCTCTACAAAACTTAGAAAAGTGGCGGGAGGCAATCGAGGGCCAGCCAAAATTCAGAGGGGAGCATTGGCCCCTTTTGGCCGCACCCCGTAGAATCGTCACTGTCAATGATTAAACATTGCTTCGAGTGAATGAATACTATACGTCTTAGAGAAAACCATCCTTCTTCAAACCTCGTGGACTGGCACTACAGAATCACAATGAATTATAAAAAATAACAGAACTGGATATCACATGTAACTCGAAGAGAAAATAATGACAAGATCTTGAAGATGGTTTTGAAAAAAAGTGAACTACTCAAGTATGGTTCAAACGCAACTCTCAGACTAGAACGAGTTTAAGAATAAAAAAAAAAATAGATTTATGAAAAAATCCAAAGAACGGTCTGTAATGTTATCGGTTCTAACCTGTCATTTCGGCTTCAGTCAGTTTCCCACCGTCGTAACGTAGTTTCTCTCTGTTCTATAAATATTTTCATGTCAATTGTTTTGATGAGATTTCCTCCTTGGCATTAATTTCGTCCAGTTAACTGATCGTTCTGCCACATTTAAGGAGGGGGGTATAACTAACACTATTTTGTTTAGTTTCTTGTATATGAATTGTATTCATTGTAAATATTTATTAGAATTTCATTTTTAAATGTTGTTTTATTCTACTCCCCCAGGAAAATTAGTTAAGACTACATAGAAACTTCCAGGTATTATGGTGACTCTAGTAAGAATGTTAAGTAAGAATGTTTTGTTTTGGTGTAAGGAATACTGTGGTAAGTTTGAGTCAGTAATCGCAGCTAAGTTTAAGATAAGACAAACTGAAAACCAGCCTTTCACTCTTTTGGCTTTATACCACATCTTTGTATCAAAACAAAATATTGTTTTCCTCCTTGGTACCGCGATCATATGAATTTAATCATAGTACTCGATTGGCAACTAGATCTCATCGTTTTACTGTTTAAATAGCTAAATGCATTCGGAAGTTCTATTCTAACAGTTTCTTTTCTTGCACTTATCGCCTGTAGAACTCTCTTCCAGTTTCTTTTTTCCCAGTCACCTACGATTTTCAAAAAGTTAATTGCAACATCAATCCTGGAATCTGTTCTTTTATTGCCTTTTCACATCATTAATGTCTTTCTCATTTTCTCCCCTCTCCCTCAATAACTTATTGCGTTTTAGTGAGACTATTGCCTTGCACGTGGTGAAGCGATAAAAAGGCTGATAGCAATAAAAGAAAAAAGACGTAATGCTCATTTAATTCTTATTTAACAAAATGGCAGAAGGTTTTGTGTTGATGTCTACGTACGAGTCAAAAAACAACACGTAGGATGATGAAGTCTTCCTCTATACCCAAAGCCTTACAATACCCGTTTTTCGGCATTTTTTTTTTCATAAATAATCAAGATGATGGCTGAATTGAAGTTTTTTTTTTATTCGCATTTATACAATTTCTGAATTTTTTTCTGTTAATTCACCCCCAAATAATGTAAAGTTATTGCAACTATTAATTCACCCCAAGAAATTATAAATTTTAAATCAAAATTTGTTTAGCTTGCCTTGCAACAACTCCAACACTCAAAATAAAAAAAAATATCAAAAATCAAGGAGTCATTCACATTTCGTAAATGCGGATGGTACTTACAAGGAATATTTTACAATTTAAAAAAGAAAAAAAATCTGTTTTTGGCTTGTTCATCGAGGTGAACGAGGACGTAGATCCCCACACTTAGAAATAGCGCACCGAGTCGCCCACATTTGGGGCGATCGCAAAGGTCGACCCAACCGGAGTGCAATTGAAAGGGCCTCGCTCTGGGAGAATTTGGTGTGAATTTTAATAAATATATCAGGTCATTCCATAAGTTCTGTCCGAATTTTGAATAAAGAAAACAAGTGACCAAATGTTACATTTAATTTCAGATTCAATCACCAATGTATTTTCCCTGATTATCTATGACTTCCTTACATCTATTAACAAGCTTACTAATTCTATTACTGTAAAATTCTTTTGGCTTTGATTCGAAGAACTCACAAATGTCAGTTTTAACCTCTTCCTGTGTTACAAAAGCTGTTTATTCCAAATGATTCTGTAAGCTACAAAACAAATGGTAGTCTGAAGGAGCAAGATCGGGAGAATAAGGTGGATGAGGAATTTTCTCCCAACCAAGTTCTTCAATCTTTTGTGACGGGATTCTTGCTGTGTTGGGTCGTGCATTGCCCTGATGAAACATCACCTCTTTTCGATTCACTAGAGCAGGTCTTTTTTTCCTCAAAGCTTGGTTCAAACGCTCTAATTGCTGACAGTATATTTGAGCATTAATTGTTGCATTAGGTGGTAAGAGTTTAAAGTGGATTATTCCTTGGCGATCCCACCAGATTGAAAGAAGATCCTTTTGCCTATGAAGTTCCCTTCTCGGCTGTGGCTGGGGTCCTTCCCCTTTACAATGCCACTGTTTACGACGCTTAACATTTCGATAAAAGATCCATTTTTCGTCGCCAGTCACAAGTCTATCCAAAAACGGTGAAACAAGTTGGCGAGAATGGAGAGAAGAGCAAATGTTAACTCGGGATTTGAGGTTGTTTTCAGACAATTCATGAGACACCCATTTTCCAAGTTTAGGAACTTTTCCAAGTTGTTGAAGATGACGATGAACAGTTGTATGGTTTGAACGGAGAACCACTGCTAATTCCTTAACTGATAAAGTAGGATTTTCTTCAAGGACTGCTTCAAGAAGCTTTTCATCAAACTCAACTGGACGTCCGGTTCGATCTTCATCTTCAAGGGTGAAATCTCCACCTCTGAATTTTGCAAACTATCCTCTGCAAGTTCTTTCATTCACACATTCCTCTCCATAAACTGAGTGAATGTTTCTAGCCGCTTCGGCTGCTGAATTTCCTTTCTTGAACTCATAAAGCATTATGTGCCTCAAATGATTCTAGGGTACTTCCATGTTAGCAGGGTTTTAATCAAACAAAATTTAATTTTATTGTTCTCTGAAATAAAATTTGATCAGTTTAAATGCCTCTAAACATAAAAATAATGTTCAGCTCCATTAGACATTATAAAATACTCTTTAAATTTTGTTCATTTAAAAAAAAGTTAAAATTCGGACAGAACTTATGGGATGACCTGATAGATTCTTTTTGTTTCGGTGTGAATTAATATTTTGGGGTTAATTAACAGAAAAGATCTCAATTTTTGAGCACTTGCCATAGCCAGTCGGCCAGGCATGATTCCCTTACTATCATAGTATGCATAAAAAAAAAACAACAGTATTTATCTGTGTTCCTTTTCGGTTCAAAGAAATGCGTACATTTCCACGAAGAAAAAAATGCACACATTAACAGTCGTGAACACTTAACTGAAGTAAGGAATGGCTTGTTAATTTTAACGCCTTCAAGACAAAAACTGCTGTTTACCATTCGTTCATGCATTAAACATTATTTTCATATCTGGTCTGGTGCTTCTGTTATGTATTTAGATATTCTTGATAAAATACAAAGAAGAATTTGCAATTTTATTCATACTGACCTGGCATCTCGGCTTCAGTTACTTTCCCACTGCCGTAACATAAATCCCCAGTTTTTTCTATAAATATTTTCATGGTAATTGTTCTGGTAAGCTTTTCTTCTTTGATATCTAGAATTTATGAATTTAAGCATAGTACTAAATTGACGGCAAGGTCTCATACTGGTGCAGTTGAAATGGCTAGAAGTAACTGGAAGTTCTATGCTAACAATTTATTCTCTTGCTTGTGGAATTCTTTTTCGGCTTCCTGCTTTCCAATCAACTTTGATCCTCAAATCTGGATTTCGAATAATTACTTAAAAATTGAAAGTTACGTGACTTTTCAAAACTAAATTTACTAGCTCACATTAGGCCGGAGAGACTTTCTATTCTTGAAGGTTTTTATCATATATTCAACAATAATAATAATAATAATAATAATAATAATAATGAAATTAACCTATTACTGCATAACATTTCCGGTAAATTTTCATTTTAACACACGAGCGTCATTCACTGCTGAACTAGTTTCTTTCAGAAATTAGTACGCGCTTCCGTAAAGCGATTTTTTTACTTAAGAAGAAAGTTAACTTTCAAATATATGTAAACATCGACAAATAAAAGAATAACAAAAGAAAAAAAACACCTAACCCTAATTTGAAAGTTAACTTTCTTCTTAAAAAAAAAATAAACGAATAACCAAAAAAAATAACACCTGACCATAATTTGAAAGTTAACTTTCTTCTTAAAAAAAAAAATAAAAAAAATAAAAGCTTAACAAAAAAAATTAACAAAAACAAATACACCTAACCCTAATTTGGAGTTACTGTGAAGGAAGTAAATAGGCCCAAATTGTATACGTCCACCAACAAAATTCAGCACTGAATTACTTATCAATAAGCCGGTAATGGCTGACGAAAGACCAGGAAAAAGTCCGATTTTTTTCGGGTCGTTAACATCCAAAAAGGTAGGTTTCTTCAATATCTAATTGTTGATTTGAGTTCAGCATATACATTTGCACGGAAATAAGACTATTTTGGAAAAATTTGAAGGGATATTAGAACTCGGGTGTCAAAATGAAAATTTACCACATTTCCTTAACATACTTTTTTTTGCCTTATTTACCTTGCTGGCTAATGATAATTCGAGCACTGACGGATTTTAAATTTTATGCAATCTCTTATCTAAAAGAAATTGCCCGCCATGCACTATTGGATGAAACAGTTTAATTTTAGGAGTTAATTAAAACAAAGAAATTATGAAACTTACTAATTATTAAATCCAGAGGGTGTCCCAAACGTTTGGTATATATATATATATATATTTTAGGTTGGTGCAAAAATAATGACGTAATAATGTCGTTCTTTGACGTATTTTTTAACGTCAAAAACGACATTATTACGTCATTATTTTTGCACTAACCTTTATATATATATATATATATATATATATATGAATATGAATGAGAGAGAGAGAAACTTGAAATTATTAAGTTAACCATACAAAATTATTCATACTTTAAAGAAATGCTTTTTTTCTAACCCAAACGTTCACATTAAGAAATAATACAAGTGGAAATAATATATGAGAAATATAGAGAAAAAGTGCATTTCATTGACGTGTTTTAATTTGATCAGAAAAGGCATGCCCCAAATTATTTATATCTGTATATTATAGAACATAAATGAACGATATAGGAATCGATCCGAGTTTCTTTCTTTACATTAGAGAGTTTCTTTAAAACGCCTATAAACAAGGTTCGTATGGTAATACAATATCGCGCGCTTCAGGGGTGGAATTAAATAGAAGATAACATTTGCAATCTTGGTCATTTCATCACAGAATTAAATCAGTCGCTATGGTTAAGATTAAAAGAACTTCACGTTAAAGATTGTCGTTGTTCACAATGAGTGGGGAATCTATAGTTTTAAGTGCAAGAGTTCAAAGAATTATCAAGGAATTCAAAAATGTCCACAACGTGGAAAACCTCGTAGGGGGACTCAAGGTATCACCTCTTTGACAAGAAAAATCCTTAGAGACAAGAACAATATGAGGATCGTCATCAAAGATATTTTGAATGGTTTGAATAATTATAGTATCAAAATATCTTGAAAGATGCTCCATCGAACATTGTATAGTCTGGCCTTTATGAAAAACCAAAAGAGACGCCAATTTTCCAACCCATGCATACAAAGACGCACCTGGGATTTTTTTTTAAAGCGTCATGTTGGCAAAGATTCAAAACTTTGGTGATCAGTTTTTTGGTCATATATAACAAAAACGGAGCTTCTTGGAATCAGGGTCGTTTTGGTAAAAAAGGATGAAGCTTTCAACCGAAAGAATATTGCCCCAACATTTAAGTATGGCAGTAGACGCATTACACCATCAGTCAGTGAGACTGATAGCCTGGTTAACGTGAACGAGAGCATAAAGAAAAATATTAAATTTTGGAGCCAAAACATTAGTCTGCCAAAAGAATTCACATTCCAATCCAACAAAGTGCCTCAAAACTTATTACAGTTAGCTTCAGGAAAAAATTTCAACTAGTTTTAACCTGGGAAAATTTCACGGCTTTCCTATTTTAATATTGTGATGAATCTTAATTCTTAAGTTAATGATTGAGTAACAATCATAAATATTGATAACTTTTTCCATTTCACTGAAACAGATGATAGACGTGTTTACGTCTACCATACCTACTTTATTTTATTCATTCTCTCACTGAACCCCAAGTATCGTCTCTATCTTTAAGTTATCAAAATGGAACAGTCCATTATTTATGAGGTATAAGCAGGAGACATTAAACACTTCTATCTTTCCTTTCTTTTGCTCACTGAAACTGTGTAGTGTGTTTTCCCCTCGATCAAAACAAAATGTCCATTATTTATTAGGTATTAGCAGGACATAACGGTCGTGCGAACTAAAGCAGGAAAGAACAAGCACAATTATAATAGGATGTCTTCAATTGGTCAACATAGAATCCAGACCAATTGAGAATTTGTGGAGGGATCTGAAAATAGTAGTGAGAAAGCATTCTGGCCTTAACAAACTAAACTCCTTAGAAAATTAGAAGTAGGTCAAAACCCCTATTGAAATTTGTTGGAACCTGATGTATTATGAAAACCGTTTACAGTAAATAAGGGCTTTTCAATTGATTATCAAAATATGAGTAAGATTACTTCAGGACATGCCTTTTGTGACAAAATTGGTTTGGATTCTTCAAGATCAAGATACTGTTAAGTTATGAGCCAAGGCTAAAATCACAAATTTCTTGACAGTGAGGAAAAAAAAGCAAATGAATTTTTCTTTTTAGGCTTCTGTACCTTGAAATTTCAGTGCTGTTGGCAAAATAATAAGGCAGACTTTGGCTGACTGGCAACCAGTCTTGGAAAAGGATAACTATAAATTTAGAAATGTAGAGAAGGCAACAGGAAATCACTTCACTACATTTCCAAAGAACCATCACAGCAATGCAGTTCACAGATGTTTTTTTAAAACCAAAAGAGACGCCAATGTTTTTTTAAAAGGAATATATGGAGAGCTATAATCACCTGAAGTGACATGACAGAGAGAGACTTAAAAAAAAAAAAAAAAAAAAGTATAGATATGACCTTTTGTTGGAGATTAAACCAAAAATGCCTGTTTTACATTTCAAGAATATTTTAAAACATTTACCATACACTGAAAAACATACATGCATAGAGCATTAACGAACTTATTGGAAGACTTCTTTTCTGTATTTTTGTCATGTCATGCAGAGATCAAAATGAGCTCAAGAAAGAGATGGAGTTTTTTTTGTTTTTTTTATTTTATTTTTACATTCAAAGCAAGTGTTTGTTCAGCATTAAAAAAAAAAAAAAATACACAGAATCGGTAATCAGTCATGTTACAGATGTTTTTCATTTTTGTTTTTTTTGTTTTTTTTAATGTTACAAAAGTTAGACTTTTGTTTCCACTGGAGAATAGGATTGGGGACTCATTTTTAAATTATTCAAATTCAGCAGCAGGATTAAAAAAAAAAAAAAAAAAAAAAAGAGAAAAAAATTTTTTTAGTTTTTTTTAAAAAAGGAGGTCATTGGAAATATATATTTAAAAGAAAAAAGTTTTATTTCCTCATTTTATGTAATGTACACAAGATGGTTGTCTTTTGTAAATAAAAGATACAAAAAATGGAGAAGCTAGGAAGGATGGTTATAGTAAAAGTCATCAATTTCTTTTTAAACATTTTTTTTTTTTATAGGTTGGTTGTTGTAAATAAAAATTAAACCTGTTAAAAAAATCCAGGCTTCAATCAAATTGTTTGAGGTGGCATCAAGCATTTGTCAATTCTGTTAGTTCAGATCTCTATCATCATTTCACCTTTTAGATGCAGTGCTTTGCCCAACTTGCCTGAAAAGAGGATTTGCAGGGAAAAGGAAAAGAAAAATGAAGAAATACACACTTACCAACTGGGAGATAAAAAGAAAAATTCCATCACTGGACAAAATGTGAAATGTTCTGATTTACTTAACTAAGCTAAGTCTAGTAAAAGTTTTGGCTCTAACACTTGATGACTGACTATAGTGTGTGTGTGTGTATATATATATATATATATATATATATATATGCATATAAAATAATCTGACATTTTTAGTTGGTATTTGCAAGAGATTGATTTACTCTTAATCTCAGTGTACTTGAGGGGGCACTTGGCTGTATAGTCATATGAGGTTATTTCTCTGAGGTGATAAATGAAGTGATTTAGAGTAAGCAAACATGATTCAGCAATTAGAAATACCTCTGCTTCTGTGCAGGGAAAGGGTAACGAGAATATTGTGATCCCTCATGCACAGGGGTTTGGTTCTCAAGTTAGCAATCAGCTACTATTTTTTTTCTTTTTAATTCAGAATATTTGGTGTTGTTCTTGCCAAATTTTCAGTATAACATCGGTTGATTTTTTTTTTTTTTTTAATTCTGAATTAAAATAAGAAAAAAAAAAAAAAAGTAACAACACCAAAAATAAATCTTCTGAATTGTTCTTTTAAATTTTTAAAATGCTCATCACTTTAAGATACTGGGCAAGAGCAATTGATTTTTTTTGTGTGTATGTGTGTGTGCTATCAACCATTTGTGGGTTATTTAAATCCCAAACATATCTCAGATTTTAGGAGTTTGCTTACAGTACCCATTGTTTCAATCAGAACCCCATCGAAGTACTGACCAAGGTCAACACTGCTTAACTTCAGTGAAGAAATATGAACTGATGTTTTCAGCATAATTTAACAGTAAAAAATAAAAATAAAAAAAAACTGAAAGTAATTTTTATTTTCATTTCTTTATGCTGTTCCTTTTCAAGTGGCTAAAATAAATAAAAAAGGTGGGGGAAAAAATTCAACTGGCCAACTAAAAATATTGATGGAAAACTTTCTTTCAGGAAATTTATTTTTCTAGTCAAGACAGTATCTCACTAGTTGCTACAAATAACCTTTATCAGGAAGGAAAGCTCACTTGGTGGCTCTTGCATATTAAAGTAAAAAATTGGTTGTTAGAAAATCAGTTGAGTGTTATTGGCCAAAAGCCAGTGATACCGCATTGTCTAGCTCTCCTCAATTATTTAGGGGGATCTAGAAAAGTGGCTTAGTTCTTAATTATGCCAAACTGAAAATTTGCCTCAGATTCTTATCTTAAATGTCACATTTTCTGAGAATCTAGAATTTGCTGGTTAATCTTTGGATAAAAAAAAAGTGAATTGTTTTAGGATTTAAGCTGTTGAAATCTGAACTGACTGGACAGGAAATAAACATGAAAGAGTCACTGACAAATTTGAACAGGTGTTCAGTTCTCATCATTTTATTTTATTTTCTGCTTAATTCTCCACCATTCAATAGCACCTTTCAAGTATCGATTTTAATTTAAGTTTAAATATTAAAATCCCTTTTTCCATACAGTAAAAAAATGTTTTTAAGCATTCAAGAATTAAGATATACAAAGTTCAAAGTTAGTTAGCCCCATTTTTTAAAATTTATATTAAAAAATGTAGTGTATTTTGCATGAGTTTGCAAATTGTGTTCAGTTGTTCAGGAGAGATAACATCATAAGATGTAAAAAAAAGTGGAACGATAAAAGGAGTGGGGAATAAGTTGTGTTTAATTATGTTATCTGATAAGAGGATTTTTAATTTTTGTGATTTTACGTGGTTATAGCCACCCCAACATTGTAAAACAGGCAATACAAATATATACAGATATTTGAATGTGGATGTATTTTATTAAAGAATAGAAAAAGAAATGGTTATAGTGTATTGGGCGGTATGTAAATATTAAGAAAAGGAGTAAAATAACAAAAAAAAAAAAAAAAAAAAATTATTAAGTCGACCCAACAGAATGTAATTAATCACAACCAGTAAAACTGTTGCAACCACCAACAGTTTTATTCAAGATAAATGTCAATCTTCAATGCAGATCACTTTCATCTGACCCAACCAGATAGATGGAGGTCTTAATACTAATTTGGGCCAAAATAAAATTTAAAAAAAAAAAAAAAATTCTGAAATTAGTTTCACCCACAAATTCAACAAAACAAAAATAATCAGTAAACACAATCAAGTTCTTTAACTCAGTTCTGTTGAGATGGTGGGTGAACATATTTCCAGAACATTAAAAAATGAAATTAAAATATTGAAACTAAAATTTTACAATTACCAATTCAATTTACAATGCCATTTATACAGAAGTTGGTTGTTTTTGTTTAGCGGCATAAATATTTTGTATGCATTTTTGGGTGGCGGGGAGATAATGGTTTTTACTGATACAAGTCATAGAAATTAACCCATATCTGGAAGGGAGAAAAAGTGGATTTATACCTTTCCACAAGGGTATTTGTATGTAAGTGAATATAACAAACTCAACTGGAATTGAACCTCAACTCTCCAATTAACAATTCCAAGCCATTATCCATTATACAACCTGCACATCCAAGCTTACAGACCTATAGAGGTACTGACCAGGCTCGATGTTGTTTAACTTTAGAGATTGTATGAGAATCGGTCTTTCAATGTGAAGTGTCTGTAAGAATTTACAAGGTAATTTTGAAACTGTCGACCAAACATTTTTTTTTTTGTGTTTTGTTTTTTTATGAAGGGTATTCCAATAACTTGGACCAATTTTAAAATGCGAATTAATTTTAAGCATCTAATGATTTTTTTCTTTTAGATTTGGTGGACATTTGGGTGATATTATTTTTCACACATAATTGCCATGACTTAAATAACATGATGCAATAGAGAAATAAATTTTCACTAATAACACTAATTTATTTACTGCTGACTTTGATCCATCTTAATGAAACACCCTTTATAAAGCAGACATTAAATACCACTAATAACAATGCAATGTTTCATATAAATTAATGAAAGGTATGAAATGTGAATGTGTAAGTGGTGCAATGGTTAGTAGTTTGCTTGGAAAGAGAAACCAGTAAGCAGAGTTCTTTAAATCTTTGCAGAAATACCCTTGGAAAAGTTATATGAATCCATCTTTTCTTCCCCTCTCCACACCAGCTAAGAGTTAAATAGTAGGGTTGACTGGGTTCTCTAGCCTCGGTTGGCAACCAGTATAGAAATGGTGACTTACATCCACCAGTAGAGCCTAGGCCACTTTCAGGAATAGTGAAGAAAAAAATTCACAATGACAGAAATGCTTAAGTCATATGTATTATGCCTTCTGCCACAGGCAGATACATGTATTTTTTTTTTAAATGAAATTCTGACTGCAAATTTAGCAACATATTTGTATAGGCATCAATAAATGGTGGATTTTCAGTGATGAAATAAAGGAAAAACATTTTGCTGATAAAAACTTTTGAACAAGACAGTACAAGTCCCATTATGTGCAAATGAAGTAAAAGAGACCTACCCCACTCCCTACAGACCTTCTCTGAATTCACTGTTTGGCGAAAGTAGAGATTTTTGAGTTAAAAACTTTTCTTTGAGGGCAGACCAATATCAGTTTCAGAAAGATTTATTGGAAAAATTTTACTCTTAATATAGACTTAGTATAGATTAATATAAAAATGATCACAGTCAAGAAAAAGGTTTAACTGCATTCACAACCTTTCCATCAAAATGCAGTAAATCCTTCTACAGAACCTGCTCATTCTGTTTTCAATATACTCAGAAGGATACCGAGAAACCATGGACCAAACATGTGAGTAACAAGGTTTTAGAGAAAATGCAAACAGAAAGCACACTTATACTTAACATTGGGAAGAGATAGTTGAAATTTCTAGGGCACATAATGAGGAAAGAGGGGGGGTTGAAAAAAATTGATCATCAATGCACAGATTGAAGGCAAGAGGCACAAAGGGAAACAATGCATAACCTACCTAGAGAGATTGAGTAAGTGGATGGCAGAGAGAGGTTTAGGAGAAATAAAAACACAATATTTATTAAGATCTACAAAGGACTTGAAATTGATACCCAGCATCCTGAAAGGACACAGCACATAGAAGAATTCAGTATCATCCATATACACAGACCTTACACAATTTATTCTGATGATTAAGTAATAGTAATCGTGACTGTATACACTTTACCATACAATGGCCTGAAGAAAACCCAGACAATTTTCCAGATTTCAATATCTAGTAGGACAACATTCAGTTTCTGAAAATCTGGCAGTGAAAGAATTAGGAAATGTTGAATGATAGTCATAATGAAGATTTTTGGACAGGTGCTAGCAAAAGCTCTCCACAGGTAAACCAATATATTTTTTAAGTGTGAGAGAATTTGATAACTATTGGTTCAACTTTGTCAGTTGACTTTCAAATGGTCAGAGGATAGGAAGACAGCCCAATTAAAAGGCTTAAATTTTTTTTTTCTGGAATCAAATCTGATCTTGGTCTTCTCATTTAGAAATAAATTACAAGGAAATTTCAAAGAATGGTCTGTTTCAGGAACTATTGGTAGGTAATGATGGAAGCTCTGAGAGATCATTCTGAGTGGGTCAAGTGAAACATTGAGATATATGCCAAGATCTAAGTCTTGGATATTCTTTGAGAAGTTGAGAGTAAAATCCTGAATGTAAAGTTGAGTTGAGAGAGACAAAGTGAGAGTGAACAATTATATATAAAAAAAAAGAAAAACTAAAAACAACTTCTGATAACTTTCAAATAGCTATGCATGTGTGAATAGAAAAGTAAAAGCATTTAATCTAAATTTATTATGACGTCACAATTTAAAAGCACAGTCTGAATGAAAGACTTGAAAGAGAAAGGGGTTTATATTCTTTAATTCTTTCCCTTAAAAAAAAAAAAAAAAAAAAAAAAAAAAAATCAAACAAACACACACAACTTACACCTGTGTATATGTGTATATGTGTATATATGGGTCTGCATACTCAAATACATAGCAAAAAGTTAGTGTTAGGAGTGGTGTTTAAAAAAAAAAAAAAGTTATGTGAATAGGTTTTGGAATTCGATACAAAGTGCTAATTTTGTTTTACAAATAAGAAAGCCCAAATGAAAAATGTCTTCAGCAAATACAAACCTGTAAAATAGCACCTCAAATTGAGGTTTGTGACCTACTGTATTTCAGGTGGTGTACACCATTTGTATTTAACGGTATATGTGGGACTGGTGTAGCAGGCAAAGATTGATTGTTTCGCCCAAGCTACTAGGGAACATATAGATGCTCACTGAAAACTGACCATCAGTTAAGTAGAGGTGGATACAATATTGATGTTATTGGCTTACTAGAACAAATGGACAAACAATATTAGGAGCAAAATAGTTGCTTTTTTATGCCCACATATAAGCTTGAACCAAGAACCAAGCCACTGCATGCAACCCAGGCAGAGGTTTTCAGTGCTTAAAACGTTTGCAATTGTTGTGATTAAGTTAATATCGTTAGCACTAAAGCATTTATGGGAAGAGTGTAAAACAAATGACAATATATACAGGTTGTGTCAAATAGATTTTATATACCAAAGAAAAAGTTTAATACAAAGATCAAAAAGAAAAGGTGGATAAAAAAAAAAAGAAAAAAAAAAAAAAAGAAAAAAAAAGCAAGCAATATATAAAATTCAATCAAGGTTAATCAACAGTCTGTCATTAAATGTGGCACAAATCGATCACTGGACAGCTGATCTGTCCATTGCAATTTGAATTTTATCTAAAAACAAAACAATTGAAATATGACAAGTTATAAAATTTAATTTCCAATACTAAAAAACTGCACAAAAAAAAAAAATTTATATTTATTTTGTTCAGGTTATTGTAAATTTTGTTACCCCCTTAAAACTAACACTTTATCCATTATTATTTTGTATATTCTTTACGGATTGTTACAAATTACTTCAACCCAAATATTGATTTGATCAGAGTCAATGGTATAGAAGACATCTAGATAGAATTGTAAGTTTACATTAGTATAATGTAATTGATATTGATAACTGGTAAGTAAGTTGATCAGAAATTTTAAATTTCTTAATTATCACTGGCAATGTGAGTAATATATAGTTTTGTGACTATCACTATCTACCCCCAACCCCCCCAAAAATGGGGAGTCGGAAAAAAAAAAGAAAAAAAGGATTGGGCAGAGACTGCTGTTGATTGAATTTTCAACTTTTGGTATCAATATAGATTAATATAGGTCCTTAAAAAAATAATAAAATAAAATAAAAAAAAAAAAAAAAAAAGTAATAATAATAATAATAATTTCATGAAATATGTGCCAGTGGGAATGAGAAAAAAAATTGTTTTATAAAACAGACAGAAAAACCTTCAATGAGAAGTAAGAGGAAGATTTTGAGACAGAAAGATAAAAATTCTGCAGTTGGATCAAGAATAAACTTTTTTGGGTGGGTGGCAGGGGCTTTTTCTTTTTTCTTTTTCTTTTTTTCATATAAAAAAATTCATAAAACAAAAGTAAAACCTATCCAATTTTACAAGTAAGAAAATCTGTACATGGCAATTTTTTTAAATTTCCTGAAATTATCTCAGATAATATAAATGGGTGGACAAAAGAAAAGCCCTTACAAATATGTTTTTTTTTTTTTCACTTTTGAAGTGCAATGGAAATTTTATTTTTTTATTTTTTTTTTTCATCAATTTTTAATATTTTTGCATTTTTTTTTTGTTTGCAAGAGTGGCTTTTGCTTTCAGCAAAGTTAAGAGTAAAAAAAAAAATTATTTGGTGTTAATGTTGGTATTTATAAAAAAAAAAGACGATGGTCCCGTCAAATCTTTGTTCTTTAAGCAGTATTTTGCAGCTGTGTCGATTGATGCAGTTTCTAGTTTCTTTGAGTCAGATTTAAAATTCCCACAAAGTAGAAGCATTTACTTCTTTACCACTGGCTTTGAAGATGCCATTCTGTTCACCTTTCAGGTAGCAACCATCTGGGGCTTTCACTGTGAACATGGCCTGTCCACAGAATTCTACAATGAATGGAGTAGGCCCAGTGCTGTCAGCAAATAAGGATTTATCATCACCAATACTCCAGTATTTTCCATTATGACCTGAAAACAGAAACAAACAGAAAAATTCATAGCTAATCAACAAGGTTATCTGGTTAATGGCTGAAAAACAACGTTTCAGAATATTTGAAAGTAGAGGGTCAAGATTTGTTCTTGTTCAGAATCATTGAAAATAAAAACAGACACATTTTATATATATATATATATATATATATATATATATATATATATATATATATACCACCGATGTGATGAGAACGAAAGTAATATATAAATTCCAACATTCACAGCATTAATCCAAAAGAGGGCTCGATACCGATAGTAGAGCGGTAATTGTTTATTCATTTATTATAATTTTATCATATAGACAAAACCATTTTACTCACTACAAAGATGCAACTTCGTTTCAGTGCATTTCAACTGCACTTTGACAGGTGAGAATTGAAAATGATCATGAACAATCCTGCTTGTAGGCAAGCCGTGTGTGAAATATACATAAAGAAAAAAGAAAAGGTGGCAGAGTGAAACAATAGTGCTTGTTGATATCCGTTTGGTGAAGAATGGATTGGGTGTTTAATGTTGACTGGTCTGTGGAGATTTTTCTTGCTGATAAACACCAGTCAAAAGTTTAGGCACATCATCTCACAAGCGTCCTAAGAGTGAAAGGTAGGGGAGGAGAGGTGGAGATAGGGGATAGTGATACGTTGGAGTAGGTAAAATTCTAGCGATAGTTCTAGTAGTAATTGGGAATGTTATTTTTGGTTTACTATAAAAAAAATCTAGAGCTGAATTGTATATATTTATGTTGGGGTTATCACTCTTAATTCTGTAATCAATGAAAGTGTTTTGTCGATTAAAATTTAGAAGTGATTTCCTCTAAAAAAAAAAAAAGGGATACAAATATAACCTTTTATAATCAAATTTTGAAATATTCCTGGACCGTATAGTGTGTAGAATAAGTATAGGTGTAAAACAATTTATCTGAAAATATTACCAGTAATATATATGAAAAAAAAATTTTTTCAGAATCATAATTTAATTAGTGGAGAGGTACATAAGAGGGCAAGGAATATATCAAAGGAGATTATTTATAATTTTAAACCATTTATAGTTATGGAATTAAGAATTTAACAAGATTGTAGCATTAGATCCTTAGTATGTCTACAAAAAACAGTGGTTTCATACCTTTGGTTTAATAGTTTGGTGTTATTCAAGAGTTCAATGATACATATTTTCTCCCGTAAACATAAGAAGCAAGGCTCATTCAGAGAATTGCAGGTTCTGGCTTGTCTTAGGATTTTCCATTTAACCTTAGGTGTTTTTCCTTCTTCCTTGAGTTTCCAAAAATATTTCGAAAGTGATGTCATATTGCATTTGGCTGCATTTATAAAAGAGTTCATGCACTTGTAATAACTATCCTTGAAAGATCTGCTAGTTGACCCCACATACAGCTTAATATCTCTGGGGTTCACATTTGATGAGATATAGCACATATACACTATAGATTTGGTTAAGCACCTGTTTAATAATGGAGATTGGTCGGGGATTTTATATATATATATATATATATATACAAACACACACACACATACATACATATATTTCTCTCAGAATTAATCTGTAGAAAGAGACTATATGAAGGAAAAAAAACAATAGGAAAACTGTATGTAGTTGTTTATATGAGTGGACGAAATGTGTCAGCTAAAACTACATACAGTTTTCATATATATATATATCTCATGTATATTTCAAATATGAATAGACACTATAATAACGTTTGAAGTAATAAAAATAATCTGTTAATTCTTAAATATACATTTCCTACTACTTCAAATGTTATTTGAAAGACTTAAGAAACACACACACAAGTCAACATTGATGTCAACACTCAGAGGCAAGAGGCTGTTTCATGCTAGGTGAAATCATCAGGCCGCCTGACGATTGCGCCTAGCATGAGGCCGCCTGTCGCCTCTGAGTATTGATTTCAATGTTGACTTTTATATTTACATACACTATCTCTGATATTGAGCACTTTATCCCATAAATATACCACAAAAGATACATACATATACACACATATATATATATATATATATATATATATATATATATAAAATGAAATGAACAAAGTCCGACAATTATTTTAAGACATTTTTATGTTTATACATTCTTTTTATAGATACAAATAATTGCTGTACTTTGTCCATTTCATAAGGTGTGACGTCATTTGTTTACATTTGATACGCCATGAGCAGATATGAATGTACGCAAGAGATTCATAGAAAATTGAAGTTCAAATACAGTAAATTAGACTTTGCTACCCGAACGCTCCTCCGTAGCCAAATCAAGCCAAGGCACGTCAATCTATGATGGTTCCGTATAGGATACAGGTTCAAATCCTGTCGGTGGATGAACATTTTCTGTAAAAATTTCTGACATTCAAGCTGGTAAATGTTGTTTAATACTGTTTATTATAAAACAGAGCATTTACTTAAATATTTGCATCTATAAAAAAAGAATGTAAAACATAAAAATGTCTTAAAATAAATACATATATATATATATATATATATATATATATACACACATACACACACACACATTTGTTTTGAGTTAGATTTATGAGTTAAAAAGTGCTCAATATCAGGGATAGAGTATGTCAATATAAAAGTGGATATTGAACTCAACATCCATCAATGACAGTTTGTTTCATGCTTAAACACAATCTTCAGACCTGAATTGTCAATGTAGGGTGTTGATCTCAGTGTCCACTTTATATACGTATATGAAATAATATATATTTCTATATGTCCAAAAACAATATTGGGGAAATTGTATAAGTTTAAAGTTCGATTAATACAATCAGGTGAAAAATAATATCAACCAAACAGAGAAGAGGAAAATGAAAAATTCAACTGCCAAAATCAAAATAAATGCCTACTAAATGGTAAATCTTTAATTAGTAGTATTGTATATGCAGCTAATATTAAAATATAATAATTAACTAAAGTACTTTTTTGGTTTGACAGAACGAGAGTGGAAGCTAAAACACACACATTATATATATATATATATATATATATATATATATATATACACACACACAATCTTTTCCTAGACTATAGCCTACACATTTACAAACACAGATGTGAGGAGATGGGCACTGATCATTTAAGCATTCCATATCACATCCCAAACAAATCTACAAACAGAAGACAACAATTGTGCTTTCACTCCCTGAGGGGTTATGCTGATGACATAGGTATACATAGTTGGGATAAGAATGATCTTGAACAGAAAATCAATGTCTACTGCCAAGGGTTCCAAGAAATAAGACTCAAATAAACCTTTCCAAAACAGAAACTATGATCTGGAATTGGAATGAAAACAGTGATGGCACATACTCTGAATGCATCATAAAAATTCAGGATGTGTATTCAGTAAATGCTAAACACTTCAGTATATGGATCAGTTATAACAAATTTAGCACAGAAGATAAGGAAATTGAACATGGAGTAAGCTGCACTAAAGTTAGTTTTGCCCAACATCGCAAATTTCTAAAGAACAAAACATTAACCTGAAAACTCAAGCCATCTTAAATAGCATTACCTATCATGCATTGTGCCAAACTTATTCAGAAATATCTAAACTGTCTACAACTGCTTTCTAAACAATGGTTAAAAAATGGCTTCGAGCTACAGAAACACAAAGAACTGTACCAAATAACAGAAACCACATCCCTTGAGGATTTCAACAGCAGCAACAATTAAAATGGATAGCACATGTAACTAAAAGAGAAAATAATGATATTATTAGATGTTGTAATTCCACACTAGTTCAAATAAAATGTTTGGAAGAAACCCTCTGGACCATGTCAATACCAGAAAGAGTGATAACAGCAACTGGACTTGAGAAACCTATTTTCCTGAAAAATTGTTTTTAAGAGAAAATTTTTTATAAATTTCAACAGACAATAGTACTAGCTGCTCATTCAATGCATGCTGAATATTTATCTTATAAAGAAATGGCTAATATTACCATTACTATTAAAATTTGATATATTTATTGAGAAAGGAGGGGGAACTCAATATTAGATAGAACATTTGTAGATATGAACAGTGTTGGCATAAAAATCAGCACATGTTTGTATGAAGAATCCATTGGTCAAGAGAGACCATGAACTGAACCTGGAGAGGGAGCTTGGAGAATTTGATACTCAAAAGGACATACTGAAGGCAAGAGGGACAGAGGAAAACAGCAAGTATTCTATCTAACATGCTACTGTAAATGGATATTGAGACAGGGTGGTGGGAAAGTTGGTGAAAAACAATGCTACAAAGGATAGAATCTTGTGGAGCATCATGATCGCCCATGTTCTGAAAGGACACAGATCACAGATTACATCTAGGATGTTGTCAAGAAGAACAACAAGTTGCTCTACAATACAAAGAACCTGAAGACTGCTACAACAGCTGTGAAAGTCATTATAAATGAGAACTACCTGATCTGCTTGCTTTGTTCTGATGAACTTTTTTCAATGGTACTTAAACTTTATGAATTTAAGTGCAATACTAGATTGGTGGCAAGGTCATATTTTACAGATGATATGGCTCGATATAACCATAAGTTCTATGCTAACATTTTCTTTTATCACACTTCTTACTTGTGGAACTCTTTTCTAGCTTCATGCTTTCTAGTCAAATTTGATCTACAAAAATTTAATTGCAATGTCAATTGTTATCTTCAGTATTAATTCTTTCTTTTTATTGTTCTCTTCTTAATAGTGTTTTTTATCATATTCTCTAAGTAACCCCTTCCATTTTAGTGGCTTTATTGCTTTGCTTGGAGTGAAATGAATAAAAATATAGTCACTTTTGAAGCAGCATCAAGGCCAGCTGATGATGGTTTAATTAAATATCCTGTTTTTCTTTGTTGTAAAACATCTCAACCACATTTCTAGAACCACTCTTGTTCGGTCAGCAGTATCTGTGGCATTGTAGTCGTATTGCAGGATGAGACCATCATACAAACATGTTTATATTTCAACAGCTAATGCTCTGTCTACCCAGTATTTTACACTATCTGTCTGAATTGTCTGACTATGCAGTATGAAGTTTATTATCAGCACACCATTTACATTTGAGAAATGTCACAGATTTTTTCACCAACTTTATAAACTGTTTTATTTACATGTGGACTATTGTCCTTATCTTTCTTATCACAACGTTTCAGCCATTGTGCCCTTTGGACTTTATAAGATGTATATTGATCTGGGTAACCTACAGGGAATTCTGAATTGAACCCTTTATTCAATATACAGGAGTAAATTATTTTCATCCTACAGTACATATCTAGGGATATTTTGTCTTGTTTTTCTTTCTTTAAATACTGATTAATTACCAAAGAGGAAAGCTCAATTGCCATGAAAATATTTATAGGAAAGGTACAGAAAAATTACATTAAAGTGGTGGGAAAGTGACTGAACCCAAGATGCCAGGTCAACATTGATAACATTGCAGATTCTACTTTGGATTTTATCAAGAATCTCTAAGTATGTAGAAGAACCAGACCTCATTTGTCACATGCTTTGTCTACTGTGTTCTTAATATTCATTGGTATAACCAGATATGCCACTCAAGTTTTTTCTTCATTTGTAATGAAATTGCCCAGCATTCACTGTCATATAGTAAAATCCTTACTTAACCCCCTTAACTATGGTCAGAGCAGCTTGGTTTCTAAATATTGAACCATGGAACTGCAAGGATTTTAAGTTCTTATCTGCAGTTAAAGGATTTACAAGACCCAAATTCTAATAAAATTAGTTACTAATAACTTTCCAAGTGAACTGAACCATGTGGCATTTAGGAAACAGTTTCAGATATTTTGATCAATACATAAATAATTCAATACATACATTCATACATCCAAGAACAAATCCTATATAACATATGTATCAGGTTGGTTAGTTGTTTTTGTTTAGTGGCATACCAACTTCCATAGGTTGTTTAAAACACAAGTCTATAAATCTTGTATGCAGTTTTATTTTAGTTATTTACTTTTGGGAAATTATAATGGTTCTAGTGGTACAAGTCTTACTAATTAGCACACAGCTGGGCAGGGAGAAAAGGTGAACTCATACCTTTTCCTCAAGGGTATTTGTACATAAGTGAATATGACAAATCCAATTGGAATTTAAACTCAGCTCTCCGATTAACAATTCCAAGTCATTATCCACTACACCACCCACACATCCAGGCTTACAGCACCTGGTATTTCCAAGTGGTCACCTAACTAGGTACTGACCAAGCTTCAGTGCTAACTGGTATTTCAATGTGATGTGGCCATAAGTCAGATGTATCAGATGATCACAGAGTTTATATTTGAACTTTATCTGTTCTAAGTAGTAATGCCATTAAGAAAGGCATGAATATCACCCTACACCCCCTAGTTGTAGGGAAAATAGTAGGATAGACTAGGCTCTGTAGCCTTGGATAGCAGCTAGCCAAAGAGAAAACTGAATTCCAGACTGTGGAGAAGGCATCAAATAGTCATTACTCATGATAATTCACAGATAAAAAGAAGTAGTGTATATATATATATATATATAGATAACTAGACTCATTTAGGTGAAACCTAGGTAGGTTTCTCTGGCTCACTAGGTATATATATATATATATATATATATATATATATATATATATATATATATATATATATATATATATATATATATATAGAGAGAGAGAGAGAGATATGATTGCTAAAAGCCAATTATAAAGATGTTCTAAATTCCTAACCAACAAACAAATGATGGCACTAATATGACTAATTTTTGAACAGCTGCATGATAAATAGCTTCAAGTTCTTTTTATTACTTTTTAAATCATTTCACCCTAAGCAAGGCAATAAATCCACAAGGACTTAATGAGTGTGAAAGAATATGAAAAAAATATTAAAAGAAAGAGAACAATAAAAAAACTGAACTTACGATAGAACTATCGACCCTGAATTTAATTTTTTAAACATCAAAACTTACTAGAAAGCAAGACAGAAGAGCTCTGCAAGTGAGAAGTGCAAGAAGAAACTTAGCATAGAATTTATGGTTCTACCTAACCATTTCAACTGTAAAAATGATGAGATCTAACAGCCAATCTAGTACTGCACTTGAATTCATAAAGTCTAAGAATCAAAGAGGAAAGTCTATCAGAACAATTACCATGAATATTTATCATATTTATAGAAAAAAAAAAACTCAATTTTTTTTTACTTTTGGGTCAGTTTTGTTAAATATTGAATGAATACAATTAAAAAAAAAAAAAATAAACACTCACCTTTAAAATGGTAAATTCCACTGTTTGTTGCTTCCAGTAAAATCAAGTCGTACACCGATTTGTTACATACATATTCTGCCTTAGGAGAATTTGCAACTTTGAAGGCTACAAAGCCATATTCTCCTTTCATTACAAGGGCTGGTCGATTAACCAATCGGATTCGGAATTTCTCTTTAGCTGACACAGAATCACTGCCAGCTACAAGACTGCCGGTTAGTTTATTGTAGACATAATTGTTGTTATGTGCCATTATGGTAATGGAACCATCTCGCTGCCAGGTAATGTCAAAAAGACATGTCTTCTTTCTATAAGAGAGAAATAAAACAAATTTTAGTTTAAATTAACATCATATTAGAAAATCCTAGCTGATTTGAAATTCAACTTTAGTTTAATAAGCATCCATTAAAAAGGTGGTTCTAACCAACAGGTATTACAAGTTGCAGTGTTTTAAGTATTCAGAAATACAAAGTTTGACAGCAGAACTGAATAAGTGAACCCCCCTCCCACCTACTTCAATCAATTTGTGGGAAATTTTCCTACCCATAGATCTATACAAGGTAGTTATTTCCATTAACTACAAAACTAGGTATTCTATTTTAAACTTCTATTTTAAGAGGATCACAGAAGCCTTTACATTTTATAATTTGCAGTCACTTTTTAAAAGCACATTTAAATATAAACATAGTATAAAAACAAAGCAACTTGATATATTTATTGTCCATGTATGACAAGCTTAAAAAAAAAAAAAAAATTCTTGTTTAATAGTTAAATGACAGATTGGTGATTAAAAAAAAAAAAAAAAAAAAAACTGCTACATCATGCTCTTTGTACCGGTCATAATATAATTTTGTGAAAATAAATAAGATGCATTACTTTTTGAGTATCCCTTGAAGGGTGTGTGTGTGTGTTTTATCTAAAAATTAGATTCAGAAGTTACAGGATTTAACTACAAGATAAATTAGAATGTTATTTTTTTGGTAAGGTTTTTATTTGATTTTTTTTTCTCCTCTTTCAAGTTCTGAATGTACAATATCTGATATTCATCTTTATTTTTTCTTCTTTCTCAATTTGATCCACACTGTGCATGAGGTTTAATTTACTCACTTTAAAATCAAGTGTGGGGAAGCAAAATTGCCATGACCTTCAAAACTTGCTTGATGGTATCAATGTTTGGATGGGGGTTTTGTTGGCAGCATGCTCCAAAACACTCCACATAACAGGCACAGATCAGAGTTAATGGAGAGCCAGAAATCACAAATACTAGCACTGCAGAACTTTCACACATTTTTGGTCATGTGGCTAGGGGTATTGTTCTGTGTCCGCAAACAGTTGCCATCTAGCTTTGAGACATAACAAAAGGTGACAACTCAGGAGCTTATAGTAATGCATCAATCCCACATTTTCTCCAATCTTGGACATCTTTTTGGAGGCTACGATACCCAAGGCCATGATATTTAGTTCTGAAGGTGCCATTGACACCTATTGACTGCAATGTACCAGTTATTTCAGCCATCCAGTGTGAAGATTTTATCAGAGAATATTTTAAGTATGGACACAGGATTCTTGAGATACTCAAAGACTCTTGCATCTTTCCTGCTTCTTGGTCACCATACACTTCACATGAAAGTTCACTTGTTAAATTGTCTATGATTTGAGGCTCATACATGGTCATTCCAATGACAGATCTACATTACTGGATCCTTTTGGCATTGAGGGCATTAATAGATTTGATTCTGTTTTTTGTTGACATTGTTGTACCCAAACTTCCTCGAGATACTTTTGTATCTATGCTATTCTTGACCTTGTAGACAGTACACAAGTAAACTCCAACTACTGAAAACACTTTAAAGTTCAATTTGAGTACAAAACAGTCCTGACACACATGCAAAAACATATGCCCAATATCATGAAAAAAAAAAAAAATGGCACAGACCACTTTCTATAATAATGTAAAAAAATGATTATAATTCTGCTTGTTCCTTATTTAACATGTAAATTATGCCATAATTTTGATCAGGAGGAAAAACAAAAAGAGAAGGCATATCAGAGATGCCGTTTGGTTTCAGTGGTAACAAAAACAAAACACACAAAAAATAAAACAATGATAGCAGAAACAATATGCTCTCATGTGTTTGTTTCAGTGAAGTTGAAAAACTTTTCAATTTTAAATTTGTTCATTAGTACCCTCTTCTTTAAATAATGACCTGCAATCATACTTATGATTGTTGTTGCAATATTTAGTTAAAATTGCAAAGCTTTGTTATCAATACACTGACAGTTGCACACGATTGCCTTATCAGTGATGTTATGACTTGGGGTCATGACAAGTTTCAGGTCTTTCACCTAAGAGACCCTATGGAAACAATACCTATTCAAGTAGGTAATCCTGAAGCAAATTTCCACCAAGCACACAACAATGAACATATAAATAATTGCCACTGCTGATCTTGAAATAGCAAGTGACAAATCAGAAATGCCCTACATCACTTCCTCCCAACCAAGATGAGACAAAACGAGAACAAACTTGATGCCCATTTTTTCCCCCCTCTTAGGTCCGACACACAGAAAGACCCACACTTACAATGAGCACTGCTTAACATAACAGTTATGTAATTTGTCACCAGAAAAGGTTTTATGTCCTATGAAATGTTGGTCATAGGAATTATGATCAGAAATGTTTCTGTTCTTCCCCCACTTTTTTTCTCTCCTTCCTCCTTTAATGAATTTCCACAGGTATTTTATTGTTGTAGAGTTTGCAAAGAGTTTATTTAATCAAAAACTTAAAAGACGTAATTCCTCATACAATTCAAATAACAAATTTTCATTAATAGCTGATAGTGTATTCTTTGTTCTGTATTTTCTTTTCTTGATCTACTTATGCTTCTTGATTTTTATTATATAGTATGATTACACTGTCATCATATAAAGTCCTATATTATTGATATTGAACAAATATTCCTATCATCAGCAAGGTTTCATTTTACAGTTGAAAAATCTAGATGTAAACCTAAGTTCTATGCTAACTGTTTCTTCTATTACACTTCTCACTTTGGGAAGTCTTCTGCATCCATACTTCCTAGTCAACTTTGATCTCTAAACATCTAAACAATTGTTATCTTCCGTCTTTTTAATTTTTATTCTTTCATGATCTTCTCTCCTTAATAGTATTTTTTCTTATAGTCTCTAACAATCCGTAACCCCTTGCATCCTAGTGGCTTTATTGATTTGCTTGCGGTGAAATAATTAAACTAAGATACAATATAAGTTTTTAGGCCTGTCTTTTTTATTTCTCATTTCTAATGTGACAATAGTTTTTGGCTAAATTAATGGCATTCATCAGTAGATCTTTTATAATAGACTGGTAAAAATCATTTTTGTGCTATTGGGGACAAAAAAAAAAAAAAAAATGTATATTTATTATTAATATATTATAATCACAATGTTAATAAGGGGTTGTTTCTATTTGAGCTTAAGTCACAGGATTTGGATAAAAGTTTAACCAACAAATTTTAATAGAGAAAAACTTTTTTTCATAAATCTATTTAAAAGAAGTCCCCCCCACTCACCAATATCAAAGGAAAATGCAGAGGTTTTATAAAAAAGCATATCAAAATTGGATGTAGATACAAAAATTTTGACTAAGGAGAGACAAAATATAGAAGGAAAAAAAATAGTAAAGATAAGTAATTTAGATACTTATGTTAGTTGAAGAAAGTCTTTGAAAAGAAATGGAGAAATGACCAGGTGGTGTGGGGGCTTAATTTCTACCATTAGTTCTGCTGTTTGAGTTGAGTAGACAGAAAATCAATCTGGTCACAATGAACTGTTCACTGAGACTTGCAAAAATCTTTCAAAACAAGTATTTGTAGTAATAGTAATTTGTAGAGGAATATGTAATCTATATATAAAATTCTATGACTTCCATTAGTCTGTGTTTCACACCCTCTAAAATAGGCTGACTTAGGAAATATGCCTTTAAAACATTTCAAGAACAAAAGTAAGGACAAATTATAGCCCCATAGTGAGATCCTAATAAACAGGAGGTCAGTTTAATTGTTGATTAACCATTTGAGAGTGGCTGACAAGTTTTTGTATTTTAATGAATAGTTTTTATTTTTGTAATCTTAAATCTTGAATAGTCTTGAATTACTAACCACTGATGATGAGGTAGCCAGTGAAAGTAATGATAGTTCTAGAGTAGTTAAAATTTTGTTTTGCCTATATAAAACCAGCAAATTATTTCAGTCTAGTGGTACAACCAGATCTACTGTTCATATCTTTTCCTTTGTAATGAAATTGTCCAGCATTCACTGCCATATTGTAAAATCCGTAACTCCTTTAACTGTGGCAAAAGCAGCTTGGTTTCAAAAAGTTGAGCCACAGAATTTAAGGACTTAAAATTTCTGCCATTTGCTATATTCTTTTGATAATTTAATTCTCTTGAACTTATTTCTATAAAGTGTCATCTGAAGAATAGGTAATTCATTACTTATGATTACTGAAGAGCAACATTAAAATCAGAGGCTGAGAAATGAAAAAATATATTTGGAATTTAAGATATGACCTTCAGATTGTAACACTTATGCCTACACAAAAGAAATCCATCATGGGTTTTGTGCCAAGTTAAATTCTGAACTTGATCCTTTACTCAGAGATAGAATAACCATTCTATCATGCATGCAGTGAGGAAGAGGAAACCAAAATCTTTGAAAAAGAGAAGAAAAAAAAGAAAAACACTGACCAACTCTCAAATGAAAGCTGATAGCAAACGTAAAATATCCAGATTAACAGCAATCAACAATTTAAGATTTTGTAAATCACCAAGACAAAAGTATGGGTGGGGAAGTTATGGAAGTGTTAACAGAACCAGTTGGCAGAATTTAAAATTAAAATAAGCTAGTGTGGCTTTAACTTTTAGCACCTGGACAGGATTGTAAAATTTAATGAAAATCTGTATATAAGTTGGTAAGTCATAAATTGTATTTTAACACTATGTTTAAGCACATATTGTAGTCTTTTTCCATGTACATTATCAAAAAAAATAACCATATCGTAATTCCACTTGTTCCTTCATAAGCTAGAACATACATTACACCCTGCCAATATCTAATAAATAATGGACTATTCCATTTTGGTCATGTGAGTGGGAGCAGAAACACACACACATTACATATATATATATATATATATATATATATATATATATATATATATATATATAATGAATGAATGAATGAATGAGAGAGATATACATGGAAAGTGGCAATAATATGTTTAACACCTGCTTTAATAAAATGGAAAACTCAATTTTAGATCTTTTCATTTACACCTACATACTACTTTAAATAATGACCTGCATTCACATTTATGATTTTTATTGCAATATTTGGTTATGGCTTAGTCAGTTAAGTGTCATATGTTATACATGCTTGGGCAATCATGTCTCTTGATCCGTGACTGACTAGGCAGAAGATTTTCCCCCCTGAAGTAGGTTGACATTTCTTTCTGCAGTAGACTGGTTGCCACTATGGCTGTAGAACCCAGTCTGTCCTGCTATTCAACCCATAGCTGGAGGGAGAAGAGATGGTGTCATAACTTTTTCAAGAGCATAAGTGGTTCAGGTTATTAAGCTCAAATATGTAACAATGCAACAGAGGAATTTCTATGGATATTTGGTGATTGTGGAGCTCACAATGAGCTTATTTGTTCATTAAATATTATGATACATCAGAAAGGCCAAATGACAAAAACCTAAAATTTTGACTAATATTTCTAGTCAAAATCAACTCACATCTGGTATCTAAAATGCAGCTTAAATTATGTCCCAATAATGCAACAATGGGCACTAAAAAAGGTATTGGTCTGTGAGAGATTCATCTTGAGCAGTTGTTCACAAGCTTTTTTTTTCTAGAGGGGGGGCATGACCCAGCTAAGCAGCTCTAAAATCCTGATGTCCCACTCCCTCTACTATAACATAATTCTTATTCAAAAATTTAATTCCCATTCATGTGAGAGAAACCTAAAAGGCCACTAAGTTAAGTTTCCTTAAGAACTTGAGATTTATGCAATAGAATTATTTAATTTTAGAGCATTTATAAAATATTGTGTTACTAATATAAAAATTATATATATATATATATATATATATATATATATATATATATATATATATATATTTTACTTGCACAGACTTATTAGAAAAAATTCACTCAACTCATTCGCAAATCCCCCTCCTCTCTGTGGAGGTGTGTGCCCCATGTCACAAAGTTTTGTACACAGTCTAGATATAAATGAAATGCAATAACCTTGCTATTTCTATTGATTGTTGATAGATTTGTTTTCTACAGCTTAACATTTTGCACATTATTTAAACCCAGGAAATATTTTTAGACTACAAGAGTTTTTTTTTTTTTTTTGAAGATAATGATTTAGTGATACAAGCCTTACTAATTAACCCTTAGCTAGGAGGAAAAAAAAAGATGGATTCATAACTTTCCCAAGAGCATTGCATGTAAATGAATATAACAAGTCCAAATGAAATTGGAACTTGGCTCTTTGATTAACAATTCCAAACCATTATTCATTACACCACCTGCACATCCATGCTTACACCACCTGGTATTTCTAAATGGTCACTTATCAAGGTACTGACCAAGCTAGATGTTGTTTACCTTCAGTGCTTGTACGAGAATTGGTGTTTCAATGTGAAATAGCCATAAGCATGAATTTTCTAAGTTGCACAGCAGAAAACAATTAACTGAACCTTGTCAAATATATTGAACTTATCCAATAAGCCAGCTATCTTAAAACATGTCCTTTCATGTTACAATAGACTCAAGAGTAATACAGTTTTTATGCTGATAAAGATTGCATTATCGTAAAATGAGAATAGAAAAATAAGAGCAATCAGCTTAACAAGTATTTCTAAAACCTACAGATTATTCACAAAGCCTTTAAGGAAAGGCAACAAAACTAGTAGAAGATAAAATTGGTGCTCTCATTATGATTGATTCTAGTTGATTTCAAATGAAGGCAAATTGGCATTAAGGATTTCTGGATACACAGAAATATGTTTAAATTTATATCCTGCTGAAAATGGGAGAATGACTAAACATTTCTCTCAAAGAATTTGATCATAAGTTTAATTGGATTGGCCAGAAAACACTGTATTAACAATAGTAAATTTGAATGTATCAAATTTTTTGTAGAAAAAAAGTGTATCTCTACACATTGGTGAAAAATTTAAATATATAAAGTTGACAAATTATCATTGCTAACAAAGTCATTATCTGTAGAGTGAGTGGTCATGGTTAAATGTAAAATAAATGACATAACTGTCCAAACAGAAATTTGCAATAAGCAATAACAAAAAAAAAAATTTAAAAAAAACAAAAAACAGTATGCAAATAATATACAACATGTGATGGGTAACTTGTTGCTATTTTATATTTTTAATTTTGCACATGTGTTGTTTGTTTTGATTTTGTCAACTGCACAGTATAGTAAGTTCATTTGAGCACTGCCTGCAAGAAAAAAAGGGGCACAATGATGTAATTCACTTCATCAGAAATTTAGAAACAGCATGTGGTACTGCTTGACATTCATGCTGGAACATGAACATTTCAGGGTGTCATTCTGAGAACACTGCATAGGATTTGGAAAGAGTTGGAGGAGTCTAATGGTGATTACAAAGGTACAGCAGCTCAGAAAACTACTTTGATAAGAACTCCTGAATTTGTTGGTGAGGGTCACAGACTCAACACAGAGGCCTATATCAAGTGCCTTGAGAAGGTAGTGCTGCTCTGAGTTAAGAGGAGGGCTTCTGGAAGAACCTATGTCTGGTAAAAGGAATCTGGACAATGTCACACAAGCAGGAGAACCCAGTCATGGCAGTCAGACAATTTCTGTGACCACATCACATCTTACATCTGGCCACCTAACTCTCTACTGCAATCCCCTTGATTATTGTGTGTGGGCAGTAGTTGAGAACAAAACTCCTTGTAACAACAAAGATGAACTGAAGACAAGGATTATGGCAGAATTCACCAACTTAAACAAGAAGACCATCCAGAAGAGTTACCGGTGATTCTGAAGTTATGGTTGAAGCCAATGGTGAGTTTATCGAATAAATTTACTCTTTAATATTTCAAGATATTTTTGTGTAATTTTGATGTCAGTGTTATTTTCTTTTTTGTAATTCACACAAAAATTTTTCCATTGCATTCTGTATAAAAGGCAAATCAAAAGTAATATGGCAAGAAGTTCACACGATGGGAAGATGAATACTCCAAACACCTTCCTAATCACCATTAGACTCATCCAACTCTTTCAGAATCCTCTGCACTGTCCTCAGATTGACACCCAACACTCTGAAATTGTAAATACATGTCTCTGGTAGTGTTGTAAAAAATCTGAATCATCATTGGAACTAACATTGTGTATCCACCAATCCCAACACTCACTACAAACTTGTCAAAGTCAAGAATGACCCGCAAAGCCTCTTGAGCATTTGTAAGTTTATGCCTGGCTGTCATGATATTGAAATTCAATCACCTACCAATATATTAGTAGAAAATTACTAATTTCAAAGACTTTCCCCACTATATGAAAGCAAATGTGCTCAGATAAATTCAATATCATATACTCTCCTCTCCTGGATAATTGGTATTATCAGATTTGATAATAAATGCACATGTTTGGCTGGTTAAATTGAAACCACATAAATAGAGTGATCCACTCAGAAAAAAAATAGGGAAAATTTTTCCAGAAAATAATTTTTATAGATTAGCATTCATTAGATTTTCCACAAGTCATGACATTTGTCAAGAAACTAAAATATATTCATTTTTTATTGATTTAGAAGTGGATACTGTTCATAATATTGATATAGTGTAAAATCAATTCCTGACCTTTTTATGAAATTATTTGACTTAACTTATTTACAAAATGTCAAGTTTGAAACTTATATAGTCATTTTTTTTTTTTTTTTGTAATGGATGAGAGGTTTTAGGAAACTCATGCACAAACACAGGGAGATATAGACGTACACACTTCTAATTTATGTAAATTTTCATTCTTAAATTAAAAATGTATACATCTGTTCTTACATAAAAAAAGTGTTTTCATATGCAGAACAGCAAGGTACAGATAACTCTGTAAAGAGTCAGGGATCGATTTATATTGTATTACTATTATGAACAGAAACACTTCTAAAAAGATAAAAAAAAATTCAAAATTTTTCAATTCTGACAAAAGCCACATCTTGAGTAAGGTGCGATGAATGTTAAACTACAAGAATTATTTCTCAAAAAGATTTTTTTTTTTTATATATATATGGGTAAGCAAGTTGACTTAAGTAGTGCTGTTAGATGATTTGGTTTATCTATCTAGAAAGGGTTTTATTTTTCGATCATTCAATTTCTAGCAACAATTTCTTTGTACCAGTTACCAAGGTTATGTGAGTGTCTATTGCATATAAGACAAAAATTTGCTTACATTTCCCTAGCAACAGCCTGGACACCAGAAGTGCCTTCCACTGACCAGTAGGTATTATCCACAGTCCTTATGGCCCATTTTTTAGAGTCCTTATCAAATTCTAACTGGAATGTCTCTCTATCTGTCACTTCATCTTGATTGGCAGATACATCCACACCTGTGAAAAGAAGAAAAAAAACCTTTATAAGATTTTCATTTATTTATGTAAGTGTAATGTTTCAGTGTTAGATTTTAAAGACAGATATGTAAGATAAAAGCAATCAACTTCTGATGTTTTGGTAGGCACACACACCATCCTTAGAAAAGAAAAAAATTTAAATGCCACAAATAATAACAGGAAATGAAAAATTTCTTGATAATTTCTTCAAGTTTGAGAGAAGGAGGTCAGTTTAGTTGTTGATTAACCATTTGGGAGTGACTGACAAGTTTTTTCTGTCTAGATTTCTGGGATGAGGAGTTATTTACATAATGAACTATTGTCTTCATTTTTGTTGATATTATCCCAACGTTTCAGCTGTTGTGCATACATAGCTTTCAACAATCTATTAACTATCAGAGAATTTCCAACTGAACCCTTTATTTAATTTAGAGGGATAGATTGTTCTTACTCTGCTAGCCATATCCAGAAATATCTCGATGTCTTGATTTAGCACAAGTAGCACTTATCAGCAGCAGGCAGGTTAGGTTTAAGGTTCCAAGTTCTCCACTCAGAGTTGTCCCATCAAACAATAGCCTTGTGGATTAAAGTGGTTGGCTTGTGAACTTGGTGACATTGTAATTTCAATCCCTGGACCAGGCAGTGTGCACTTGGACTTGGTGGAAACAAGGCTAGCAATAACTGATAACAAAGATGAGGACAATATTTTGGATGCAAATAATGACAAGTTTTTCTTTGTTTTCAACTTACATTTTTCAATAATTTTTTTTTTAACCCAGATTACAGATCCTTCAACTTTTGTTAATACTTCATGTATAAACTAAAACAAAACTAGTGTGTTCAAACAAAAGGTGATAGTAGTACAAACATATTTGGACCCATCCAAACAAAAAATTTCAAACCTCTCTCCAACTTAATCACTGACTTATTAGGAACAGAAGAAGTGACCATACACACACACACACATTTCCAGGTAAAATGAGAACTCAGTGTTGAAACATAATTGTAATTGTGTAGCAATTTTGAACATGTTTTAATAGCAAGTGTGTGTGTGTGTGTGTATATTTAGGCAGCAATTCCTCTATTATACAAGTTTCATTAAAATTGACTGACAAGCTACTGCAGCTAAGTTTTTATTTAATTTTCTTTGTGTTCTTATATTTTTTCTTTTCTGGACATAAATTATGTAGAAATTTTCCAAATGTTTTGTATATCTGAGCAATTTTATATAGTCAGTTTTTAATGAAACTATATATATATATATATATATATATATATATATATATATTACACACGTGTATGTGTCTGTGCATTTGTAGGATGTACAATAGTTTCCAAAAGAAAAGTGAAGGTTTTCTGGTCTTCAGATCTGGTAATTTAATGTGCCTCTTATCCTAGAAAAAAAATGTTGCACAGTTTTGTCTTTCATGTTGGCAAAATGTGTTGTCTAAAAGCTTTTCCACTGTCACACACACACAGAAAAAAAAAGATCTTCAGGCAAGTGTTTTTTTTGTTTTATTTTCACAACAGGGGGTCAGTAGTAACAAGCTAAGAATGTTGATAAGTAGTATTTATCTACTCAGCTTGAGTAGAAAGTACACCTATTCCAAGGTCAATATATATACCAAGAACCAAACACAGACAGTGGCTTTTGAGAATAACCCACTAAAGATGGTATAGAAAGTGCCTTTCTTGGGATTTCTGCTGCATAAATAAGCTATTTTCAATAACTTTTTTTCATATTCCTTCAGACAGTGGCTGATCATGGCTCTCTATAACTTCATGCGTTTTTGTTGCTCAAAGTAGCTTTGACACTACTGTCCCTGTTCTGCTATCTATTCACACACAAACTCCTTAAGTAGGTTACTTACTAGTTCTTCCTGTTTCTCTTGCCTTCAATATGTCCTCTTTCCCAGTATCCCAGAAATTCCAATTGTCCTGATTGTTAAAATGGGATTTATTGTATTAATTTTTCTTAAGATTTACTCATTGCCTACAGATTTTGTCTATGGTAATCTTACCATTTGTCAGTAGAACCAGATCTGTTTCAAGCCTTATCTATCTATCAGGAAGTTGTATAGCATTCACTGCCATATTGAAGGAGATTTGATATTACATAATAGTTCAGTATTTTTCATTTTGTCACTTTGCTTAGATTCTGGAATGAATCTGTCAATATTCCTATAGACCCCTTATAATCCATTGGTAAGATGGAAGTTCCACTCAAACAGCTTCTTCCAATGAACTGTTGCTTTGTGGAACTTACTCTCAAGAGGATGCTTCTTCAATCGCTATAATCTTAACCTTTCAAGTATAAGGTTAACATCTTCCCCACATATTCTTACAAACAGTGCCTTTTACTCTGTAACCCAGTACCTTGGACAGAGTGAACATCATTGCAATAAAGAAAAAAAAAAAAAAAAAAAAAAAAAACAACACTATCACATTATCCTTTGCCAATATTTTAACTAGATAGTTTCTTTGCCTGTTTGTTTTCGATGTCCACAATACATAGTTTACATTCTCTCTTTTGTCAATAGCCATGCATTGTTGTTGTCTTACAGTTAATATAATTTCCTTTATGCCCTTACTAAAGAGATATTTCAGCTTTCTTGCCAGGTTTACCATCAGTTTCACCTGCATATCTTGCATTAAGATTTTGCTTACCAGTAATAAATCTGGTAAGGACTTTTAGTTACCCTGCAATCATCTTGCTAAGTGTTAATCAAATCCAGTGAGAAAACCATTCTTTCTATTTTTTGTATGTTCACTAAAACCATACTCTATTCCCATACAGGTTTTTTGTTCCCATTAGAGATTATGGATTATTTATTAGCTAACTTTGTTTTTATAAAGTGTGTAATTGAGAGTATTAAGCAGGAAAAGTGAAAATGTTGGCAAAATAATGTATTATGACAGGTACTAAAAGTTTTTAAATATATAATTATCTCCCTTGAATCTCATATGCTGAATAAATAGATTAAAGAATAGAGCTTTAAAACAAAGTCATGGCTTTTGTTTAAAAAAAAAAAAAAAAAAAAAAAGAAAAGAAAAAAGTTAAAGACAAATCAGTACCGTTATACAATTACATTTACGTTATTCGGACTATTGTCCTCATTTTGTCGCCATATTTATTACAATGTTTCAGCCGTTGTATGCACCGGCCTTCAGGTGGTTGGAATGTCGAACTGAACCCTTTATTTCACTCACTAGGGTAGACTGTCCTAGTTCCACGTGCCATGTTTAATGGATATCAGTTATCAGTTATCTCCTGTTAATTTCCCTCTGAACGTTCTCCACTGCCTTAACTGGATATTAAACTCACACTGTTTGGGACCTGCCACTGGATCTAACCAACACCTTTATCTACTGTGCCTTGTGTCCTTATACAATTACTGGTTTAACCTTTCAGCATTCAACCTGCCCAAAATTGCTTAGTAAACATTGGCTCTCAATGTTCAAC
This sequence comes from Acanthosepion pharaonis, assembly GCA_903632075.3. Classification (NCBI taxonomy): domain Eukaryota; kingdom Metazoa; phylum Mollusca; class Cephalopoda; order Sepiida; family Sepiidae; genus Acanthosepion; species Acanthosepion pharaonis. The sequence goes on from CAHIKZ030005532.1 coordinate 3,922,907, forward strand.
CTGACATGTATATTCTGCTATAATATATGACATCATAAATAATGCAGGAAGTTAAGCAAACAGCAAAACTTTGAGAGTTGGTATTTACGGGATGGGTTTGAGAGTGCAAAATGCTAAATGAGATTAACAAAGCACAAATTACACAGAACTTATTTCGATTAACCATGTTACTTTAAACAATTACTTTGCTACTTATATAAGTGTTAAAACAGTCTTAGGTGGCAATAGCTACAAAAGGGCACTGTTGATTATTTACAGTTAATTTGTTTAAATAATTGCTTGAATCATATGGCAATAATTTTAAGTAAAATGATGCATTAAAATAAGTAACCAAGTAATCATTTTAAGTTCTATGTATATCAGTATCACCTCAAATCATTTGCTTTCCACTCATTTTTTAAGTCATCTTCTCTTCTGCTTCATCAAAAAGAATTATAGTGAGGTGGAGAAAAAAAAGGGGGGGGGAATCACTGAAGATCTACAGGTGTGTGAGACAGGACAAAAATTATGTCAATCAGCAATAAAGAATATTCACATTTAAAAGACTATGGTAACCATAGAATTAACTGCTGCTTTTGAACAGCGGATATTCTTTGACAGATTTAAATAGGAAAAGATTTTTTTTCATAAAAATACTTTGCAAAGGTCTCCAGAACTTCGCAGCTTCTCTCAAAGACAATTTATTTTATAACATCTGGCTCAGTGAAGTTAATATTATTATTATTATGGACTTCAAATCTTTTATAGCATCAGGGCACATTTACATCACAAGTTAGATTCATGAATAAAAGTGGTCAAAATATTTGAAGTCTAAACTACAATTTTCAAGTAGATATTGTACCTTAAATAACCAAGGTTTAGATCAAATTTCATTTTTTTTTCTTTTTTAATTTTAAAACTGAAGTGAATATGAATCATGCCAAAAATAAATGCCAGTTGATATTTCTTAAATGAATTTTAAATGCACAGAACGAGAGAACTGAACAGATCATTTATTACAAAAGTTATAAACTTATTCAATTCTCATGTGTACTTGTAACTGTTATGTAATATCAGTCGTCCTATCTGGCAGTGAATACTGGACAATCTCACAGACTAAGAGACTTGAAGCAAAAGAAATGTGGTTCTACAGAAGGATCCTGAGAATACCATGGACTGAACATGTGAGCAATGACAAAGTTTTAAAGAAAATGGAAACAAAATGACATACTTAGAATCAGAAAGCATGAGGAAAGAGCTTGGAAAATTTGATACTCACATGATAGATTGAAGGCAAAAGGAACAGGGGAAAACAATACATAACCTACCTAGCAACTTGAGTAAATGAATGGTAGACAAGGTTTAGGAGAGATAACAAAAACACAAAATTTTTTAAGAACCACACAGTATAGAAAGTTGTGGAGAGGCATGATTGCCAACATCTTGAAGAGACATGGCACATAACAGAAGTGGAAATAAATATGGAATCTGGTGGAATAAAGAGATTTTCACGTGAAAAAAAAAAGAAAAGAAAAAAGTACAGGAAGTCTTTCAATGGTATTTACATCTACTCAGTTTACCAGCAAGAAGCCAAAACAAATAAAAACAAATATGACCATTTTAAATTGTTCAACAGCTGTGTTGATTTACTTCTTTATATTCTGAAACTCATATTCAAAAGGCTTCTCTGAAGTTTTGATTTCTTTTTCTAAAAAGAAAAATTTACAGCAGTGAGAATATCTGACAGGATAGTCTATGGCATACCCAAGATTAAATGTCCAAATGAAGATGTCAAGCAAGATGATACAATGAGAAAATGCCAAGATATTAACTGCATCCAAAACAATTTCAGTAGACTTATCTATCAAAAATTTTGAATGAAAAAAAAATTGACAAACTGGAAAGGAGGAGTATCAAAAGGAAAGTTTTACATAGAAACCACTTATTTTAACTACCTTAGCTAAAAGGTACAAGTTTGCTAAAGAAATTTAAATTTGAAGACTACAAATTAGATTATTTATTGAAAGCTTTTTTTTTTCCAATTTTTATACAAGATTTTATATGAAAGTTCATAAGAACTTCAATAAATATTGTGTATTATAAGTGCGTTGAATCTAAAAAGTTGTGCATACAAATATAAATTGGGAAAGGATATCTCAATAGTAATTAACTGAGATTATTTGCAGAAATAAACAACATTTTTTGGTATATATCCAATTCGAACAGAAAGAGTAAAATTTTGCAATTCATTGCAATTAGGGAAAAAATTCAGATATTTTAACGCAGAATAAATATTCATTAAAAATTTTAATATGAATTTGAATTCAAAATTGTCACTTATCCAAGTGTAAAGTTAAAATTATAAAAACCATTTAATTTTGAAGAACTTTGAAGCACATTGAAAAAAAAAAAGAAAAAAAGTCTTTTGCAGCTTTGCTGTTTTTATTAAAAATTAAAGTAATTTAATCCTGAAAATAATCTTGTGAAAAAAAAAGAATACAAAGCAAATATTGTCAGAGGCTAAATATGGGCTATGACAAATTTAACCAGAGAATTGCTTTCTATATAAATAGAATCCATTAATAAATCCTGAGGTAGTTAGGTAATTTGCAATAATAGAGCCAATATTTAAGAGAATGAAAAAACATACATGTAGGTATGAACTGTGTATACTTTTGTACAAGCACTGACCATCAATTTTTCTAGTCTTACTCAATGTAATTTTTTTCTAACCTAAAATCAAAGTCCTTTAATAACACACACTTTAAATATCAATAAAATTTAAAACCCAAAGTTGTTGGTTGACCTATAACACTTAGCGAGAGACATGAAAAATATTCATAAGCAAGATATACAGGGTCTGTTTGGAAAGAATCCAAACAATATTAATTAAAAAAAATAGTAGCCTACATAGGGTAATGACACCTAAGTCCTCATCAAAGTACTCTCTTGGTTCTAACATGCTTGTTATAGTTTCCCTTGTAAAAAAAAAAAAAAAAGATTGCTAAGTCCACTCAAGATTACTATCAGTGGACATTGTATTCTCCTTTATCTCATAGACAGCATTTGAAATTGATTTTATTTGTTTGTTTGTTTGTGTTTTACGACATATCGACCTCCTCAGTCATTTAATGTCAAATCAGGTTATTATTGGAATATTATTTTCCAATATAATAGACCCTTCCATTTCCACAAACGGAGAGGTTTGCCATGCTGAAAAAGGTTTTAGAAATGAAATGGTTTTAAAAAAATCTGGTTCTGTCAAAAAAAATTTTTTTAGAGAATTGTATCGTAGGAAGTTTCTTCCTTTTTGAGAAATTGTATGCAGAAAGAATCAGATTTTGTTGAAAACATTCCTTGCAGCAAAAGTTTGCAGAAAACTCCCAACTTTTTATGTTTTTAGATTTTTTGGTACAAATTGACTGCTTTCAGGAACGATATTATGTTATCCATGTCAGTTTTTTGGAACAGTTCCTTCATGTTACTTGCACTATAAAGCGTTTCTCTTATATGGGCTAGGTCAGTACAGAAATTGATTTTAGCCACAAGTTACAAAGAGATGAATTTGGATTGTAGGGGTGCTAACAGATTTGGGTAATGCAAGGTCTTCACAAAATATATATGACATTATATGATAGTCACAAATAAAATAGTCTCACTGCCAATTCAGTAATCCTCTTGGAGAGCTTTCATACCTGTGCAGTAAGGTCCCCTCTAACAGGTTGCCAAAGTTCAAAGCCACATAATCAGTTCTTGAAATATTAAAAATTGGAGAGACTCTTAAAACCTCATGCAATATGTACCAATTAGTAAGCATAGGTTTATCTAAAGTTGGTAACATCAAAGCAAGCCAGAAGTAGCAAATATTGAGCTCTTTGTTACCTAATTTGCAATTACATTACCCTAAAAGCCTGGGAATGAACAACTTATTTACAGGTTAATAAAAGGAATTATTATTATTAGAAAGATATCAGGTTTGAATGAAAATTCTATCCAATTTCATAGTGTATCTTACAAATGAAGATACTAATACTTGTATAAATATTTAATAATCAATACAACCTCCATTGCTTCCTAAAAACTGATTCCATCTATCAAGTGTATAGATGCTACATTTGTAAGTTTTGATGTAAAATATGATACCAACTCAACTTTGATATAAACTTTAGGCCATCCAAATGGTTTTGCAAACACCTAAACAAGTAAATACTCAGAAGGAGCTAGGTTGGGAGAATATAGAGGATGGGCATTATTGTGATGGATGATTACTCTTTCTGTCAACTAAGGATAGTTGTTTTCTGTCCAATGATGCTTTCAAATGACAAAGTTGTTGGCAGTAGAGATCAGCGTTGATTGCTGTCTAACATTTCATAATAGATGAGTCCTTGAATATACCACCATACACTCAACATGATCTTCTTTGGATGAAGTTCTCTCAGTTGCTGAACAGGTCCATTTCCTCAACTGATCCACTTATGGTAAGGGATCCAGTTCCTCATCGCCAGTAACGAGCCAGCCCAAAAAGGAGACAGAGAGCGAGAGAGAGACACTCACACAGAGACAGAGAGAGAGAGAGAGAGAGAGACAGAGAGAGAGAGACAAGAGAGAGAGAGACAGAGAGAGAGAGACAAAGAGAGAGAGACAAACAGAGAGAGACACACACACAGAGACAGAGAGACACACAGAGACAGAGAGAGACACACAGAGACAGAGAGAGACACACAGAGAGAGAGAGAGAGACACACACAGAGAGAGAGAGAGAGACACACAGAGAGAGAGAGAGACACACACAGAGAGAGAGAGAGAGAGACACACAGAGAGAGAGAGAGAGAGAGACACACAGAAAGAGACACACACAGAGAGAGACAGAGAGATGTACACAGAGAGACAGAGAAAAAACATCTTTATTATCAACATTTGATGTCGTAATCAGTTCAGGTCCTGGATACATACTGTATATACTTGACATCACAAGGAATCTGAATTAGATGGTGGCGTATCAGTAGCACAGGTGAGTACTCTGGGATCAAGCATAAATGAGAGCAAGGGAGAAAAATGAATTTTTCCTGACATTTCAATTTTATGCAACAATGCTGCATCACATCGAATAAAAGCACTTAATCTGCATTGCTCATATTTACCATTTATTTATACCATTTATTATCTGATTTATGATGAAAGACTATCATTTTCAAGTGATCAAGCAATTACTGGTATCCAAATTTTTGGATAAACAGAGCAACCCTACACTCTATAAGTAATTACAACCAACGACTTTTCTTTTGCTTGAATATATGTAAGCAATGTTTTGAAATAAAAAGTAAATATTTGAAAATATTTAACAAATAATTACATTAAAAAAGGCCCATGTAACTCTCCAGATTTTAGTGTGACCTATCTGCGAGTCAACCACAAATACCCACTTTGACAACCCCAAAATAAGGGTGCAACCTATATCTAAATATATATGGTAATTACCAATTTTCTTTCATATTTGAATTATAACTTGCTTTAAAGTCAAAGCATATGCAATATAAGGTAGGGTAAAAAAAAGCCATCACCAAGCCTTTACTTTAAATAAAATCTGTAGGGAGAAAAAAAAAATCCTCCTCGAGTTGATATAATTATTGGAAAGGTCAGAAGAAATTGCAGTTTAAAATTTTTAAATCTTTGTTTTGAAAATTGACAAGTGCCCTAATTAAGTGTTTTGCTTCTACTATTCAGGCAGAGTTGGTATATAAAAAAAAATGGTTCTCCATTATTAGAGGAAGCAGACTTGTAGAAATATAGGACAAAGCTGATAAGCTAATAGCTTCAATTCTAGAAAAAGGATCTAAGTTTATGAATGACCAATTTAAAAGTACCCATAGTAAAAGTAATTTCTTCAAAATGTATGAAATTAGTACTAGGTTAAAAAATTTTACTTAAAAGTGCAAAGACATTTTGGCACAAGATATTTTAGTGCCTATAACTTGTCACTCAAAGTAGTGTTTGAAAAGTCACTATACACTTATATTTTTATTAAGACATGTTTCAATATAGAATACAGGAAGAGAATATGACAATTACAGAGTTGTTAAAACCATATTGAGGTGAAATCTGAAATAAAAAAATACAATTAGAAAAGTACACAATAACTTTCTGAACACACTGTATTTAAATAACAGTACTAGCAGTTCTTAACCCTAGAACACTAACCATGAGTATATAGTACCCAGTGCAAATTTTCCTATTTTTAATTACAATTTTCAGTACCTGATTTTCTTACCTAAATAATGTTTTTCAGTTCCTATTAATGTTAACTCAAAGTACAAAGTTTGAAGTGCCTGCATGTAAAATATTTCAAATAAAGAATTATATTTAATTTTTTTTTTTTTTTTTTATATTTTCAAAATAGGGTATGATATACCCATGGTCAGTCGTGGTATAACTTTAATTGATGGTTAGTGTTCTAGGGTTAAGAGTGACATGCTCTTTCACTCCAAATAGCTAATATTCAATATTTTAATGACAAAAGGCAAAGAGAAATTAACTCATAATAGCTTAAATTATATTTTTAATAAGCTCAGCAAGAAGGTGGAAAGAACTGTTTTGACATTGTGAAAATATTTGCAAAAAAAGAATTGAAGGGAATAAAGATGAAATAAATAATTCAAAAAAAAAATAATAAATAAATAAATAAAAAAAATAAAAATAAAAATCCAACCCAAATTCTTTCATATCAGTTGAAAAAGCAAGAGTTAAAAACTAACTTGAAGCACTGTACAATGAACATTTGAAGATACTTCCAGATGTTTGGGTCACAAGTAATCCTATGAGCTATTCTTCACCCAATTCCCTGAAGAATCATAAAGGAGCACAATAACATGTTTCAGACATGACTGAACCAAATTCTTTTTTTCTTTTTTTTTTTTTTTATTTATTTTATTTTCTTTAAAATGCCTGGAACCAAAATATCGGAGTTTGCACTATTAAATTAAGAGTTGCATACTTAAAAGTACATTCAACTGATTCAACAATTTTGACACTGAATTTTAGGTTCCCATTTTAGCTTTCCAAATTTCATTCAATAAAACAGCACAAAAGCTGTCAAATCTCAGTTAATGAATTAATCACAAGCAAATAAAAAAGTAAACTAGAATTATCAAGCACCTAATTATAGGAAAACAAAATTCATCTATTAGCAAAGATTTAATGGATTTTATTTTTTTAATCCAGCATTATTACTTTAAACATTATTTTTTAGTGTATACCTTAGGGCACATTTTAATTTTTTTCTTGAATATGCAGGCTGATAGATGAAATAAAAATGTTTAAAATAAACGGAGCATCTACTCAAATACAGGTATCCACTAAAAATAATGTTTGAAGTTATATATATATATATATATATATATATATATATATATATACACACACACACGTGTGCGTGCTTGCTTTAAGGTATGCTATATTTATGGGTTAGAGTGCTCAATATCCGGGATAAAGCAGACTGTCACCACTGGGTGTTGACCTCAATGTCCACTTTTATATTTACATATGCTCTATCCCTGATATCAAGACTTTAACTCATAAATATCAATCATTTATGTGCCATGCGTGATAAATGCTTAGCCGATCATGTATTTTTTGATACATGACTGATGAGGCAGATTTCTTCCAGCAGTAGGTTACCATTTCTTTCTACAGTAAACCAATTGCCATTCAAGCCTATAGAACCCGGTCTGTCCTGCTATTTACCCATATCTGGACGACAAAGAAGATTCAGACCTTTCCCAAGGGTATAAGTGAATGTAATGGATTTGACTGGAATCGGAACTCGGCTCTTCGATTACTTACTCTAAGTTGCTGTCCATTACTCCACCGTGCCTCCTCAACTTATAAATATAGTATACTATGTTTATTATATATATATATATATATATATATATATATATATATATATATATAAGTAAATATAAAAAAGTATTCAAGGACACAGGATGGGGGGTTTAGTAATTGGGGGTGGATGAATGTTCTAAGAGTAAAATCTTGCTCACAAAAAAAAGGTATAAAGATGAGATAAGATAAAAAGGAACTTAATTACTGTCTACCTTCAACAAGAGTTCTTTGCCTCTATTAGCTACATTAATGTAGCAACTTTGTTGCCTGTGCTGCCAAACATTGATATTTATCTAACAACATTATACTTATAAAATGTAAAAATCATTTCTTACATTTTTTTTTTTTTTTTTATTTATGGTCACCATTTTCTAAATATTGAATATAAATTATTTTTTTATTTAACTGAGTAGATATTTGTAAAATTCCACAGTACCAATGTAATAATTCTATAATGTCTTATCACAATGGAGTAAATGATACTGTGACTACTTGGACAGCTTTCATCTGCAAGAACAGTGATTCTCAACATGGGCTGTAATGGTCTCTTGGAAGTGCTATGATCTCTGAAGGGAATTTTCAGGTGAGTTATAAGTGATTTCTACTGATATATTTACATTTTAAGATATATTTAAAAAATCTAGCTGCAATTGTAATGCTTGGTTCAAAAAGGCCCAAGTCCAGTAAGTTCTATGGTCTGACCTGGTGACCTTTCTGAATATTGAACTAAAAGAATATTCTATTATCATTGAATAATTATGATTTCTACAGAAGATGAGAATTTGTAAAGTAGAACATTTTCATACACATGAATGATACTAAAATAAACTATTGTGGAATGTTATTTTACAATCTAAGCTAAGCAATTCAAATTTGTCTGCCAAGGTTATCAATTCCCTTTTTGAGAAATGACAAAGAAAGAATTTTGTTTAAAATCATAAAAACAAAAAGTGACATTAGCAACCTGGCCTGCTAACTTAGCAATGAATTTCTATTTTAGTAATAATGCATGTTTGCTTTGAGTAATGCTACATGATATAATGATCTCATTACTAAGGAATGAGACCAGATTGCAAGACTGATGCATGTGTCATTTCATAATATATAAAAACGATAATTCAAGATGTTCCATTTTAGATGGTTAGGGCAGGGAAAGAAATGGAAAATTCTACAAAGAATAAATTAAACTTCCAGAAGGTTTAGCTTTTAACATTTTTCATGACATTGTGTATAGAAATTCAGTCAGTCAGTTAAGTACCATATGTGATACATGCTTGGGCAATCGTGTCTCTTTCAATTTATGTCTAACTAGGCAGAAAATTTTCCCAGAGTAGGTTGCCGACCATGGATACAGAGCAGAGTCTTTCTTGATATTTAACCCATAACTGGGGGGGGAGATTGAGTCATACACTTCCCAAGGGTATTTGCATGCAAGTGAATGTAATATACCCAACTGGAATTCAAACAGGGCTTTCCAATTTCTCATTCCAAGCTGATATCAATTACACCACAATGCACATCTTCATATACAGAAGAAAAAAAAAATACCCCCCAATATAATTCAGCATCAAAAGTTATATAATTTTCTAAAAACATATTGCCAAAGATAAGAAAATAAAGCAAGTTCAAATATTTAAATTTATGTAGCTGTGTTACAAATTGTTAGATATGGTGTTATGGCAGTCATTTCAAATATCATCTGTGCTATTGATTTCATCAGTGTCAGTTCTTTTCTATTTCTTACAAGACAACAAAAAATCTGTTCAAAACCTAGTTAATGCCCATAGAAATTCTAGCACAGTTTTTTTTTCACCAGAACTCCCTGTGTTTTTTTTTAAGGATATTTGTACAGAGTAGCACCCTTCCATATTAAAATTGCACTGGTAAATGGAGCAGAGTTAACATCACAGATTCAAGTTTTGTTGCTCTATAGCAGCAGGTCATGAGTGATACGACCATCATAAACCCGCTGTCAACATGTGGATGCAGACTAAGGCCCTCTAGTTAACTAAGCCTGTCAACCCCAGTCACCATTGCCACTGGACTTGCTGAAGGGTGGTAGAAAACAAAGCCAAAGTGTTTGATGAGGCCATTTGTGTGAATTTGATTTTGGTGGACAAATCTGCATGACTGAGAAGTCTGCACACTTGGCCAGAAGTGCCTCATTTGCAGCTCAATGGATCTTGAAAACCTGGTTTTATAGCAGCACCAATCACAGAGAAGCAAGTATTTATTTGTACATCCAAATCATACAAAATGTGACACAAAGCAGATTTTAATGTGTGATTTTGGAAGCCATTCAAAAATTGCTTAAACCTCTCCTTGGCACTTGCTTTTATGGGAACACCTCAAGCACAATGATTCCCTGGGGTTTGAGCTAATATCAATTTTGATACTACTGGGCCTGGGAAGCATCAGTCACAGGAAGTAAGCTGTGGTCTGAAGAGTCAAGTGGTGGTCACCAGGTCAAATTACATGTGAAAAATATCAAATAGAACAGCCATTGATTAAAGTAAATTCTCTACTGCTTGATATCATTTTAAATCTAACCTCTATTACCAGATGTCTATTGATCCAGCTAACCATCCAGAAATTTTGAATTAAACTTTCTAAAAAGGATAAAATGTTCTCATTTCACTGCCCATGTCTAGGGATAACTGATGGCAGAGTAATTGCAACTCAGTGGAAACAGGAAGACTTATAACTGAGTGATACTAAAAAGCAAGCAAGACAAGATATCCCTAGATATGGACAGTGGAATGAGAAAAATTAAGGGTTTTAGTTTGAAATTTGATACCTGAAGAAAGCCAAAAGATGAAGACATTTTCACTTGTCTCTTCCTCCATTAGTTTGCACGACCATTATGTTGTGCCAATACCTCATAAATAATGGACTATTCTATCTTGATCCCATAGAAAAAAAAATACTACTTGGCTTCAGTGAGAAATGAAAGAAAGAAGGGGGAGAGAGAGAGAATCAGATTAACCTGTAAGAACAGATACTAAACTTTAATCTCAAAGTCAGAGAAGCAATGGCAACCACAAGAAAGCACCATTTATCTGATGTACAGTATCACAATAGAAACCAAGTAAGGCAATCATCAAAAATCCAATTACCATAAATAAAGTCTGCTGAAGTATTTTAAAATTATTAAATGAAATTAAGTTAAGACAGGGATTTAGAAAGAAAAAAAAAAAAAAAAAAAAAAAAGAAAGATAGTATTTAACGTCTTCTGCTAATACCTCAAATAATAGACTATTCCGTTTTAATTACATTGAAAAACAAGACATACAGATGAAAGAAAGGGAAGAGAAATATTTAACATCTGTTTCAGTGAAATGGAAAAGTTGTCAATTTCAAATCTTTTCATTTGTACCCTCTTCTTAAAATGATGACCAGCATTCATATTTATGAGTGTTATTGCAATGTTTTGTTAAAGTTGTTAGGCTCAAATATTTAATGATGTGATAGAGGATTCTACGGATATTTTATTGTCATATATCTCGCCATGAGCTTATTCAATCATTAAACAAAGAATTATGATTCATCAGAAAATTCAAATAGGAAAACTGAAATTTTCAGGAGTTAAAACTAGTTTAAATAATGTTTCATACCAGAAATCCGAACAGAAATTGGTGTTGTAGGAGGCAAAGAAATGTTTTATATAAATTCTTAAAGAATCATCAGATAGATAGATAGAGATTATATATATATATATATATATATATATATATATTTTACATGTTTATTCTATTTTCTTTTCATGTACCTACCTGAAATCTACCTGTTTAACCACTTTGCTTGTTTATCAAGCTGACTCATACCCTCTTATACTGACCAATTAAGCTTTTATAAATACTTACACTAGGCATTATTCTCTTCAACTACCCAGTGTCAAATTCGTTTATAAGTGCTCAAATTGCAGGCTAAAAAATTTGGCCAGTGAAATAAAAAAGAAAAAAAAGAGAGTATGTAATAAAGCAGAAGTGGAAGGAATATTGGGATATTTGTGTATGAGGTCCACAGGGAAGTAGGTAGAGAACTCAAGTGCCACTGTCCTAGGTAGGACATTTTATTTGTGAATAGCTTGAATTTAAGATAACAGATAAAACTTAATGTTCATTTATGAGTACTCAGTATTAAAGTGCTGGTCTGTAGACAAAATAAATACTGTTTAAAATAAGCGGAGTATCTACTCAAATATGAGTTAGGGTTAAAAATTACATTTGCAGTAAATGCCGGATTTAAAAAAAAAAATAAATAAATAAAAATAAAGTCCATTAACTTGTATATATGAACTTATTTCTAGCACCCACCTCCTTGGTGGAGTTTCCAAGAGAAAAAAAAAAAAAAAAAAAACTTTGTATAAAATTTAATGAAAGGATTATTATTTAACAGTTTGTATCTGAAGGGTAAAGAGCTTTGCTAATTTTATGTTTTTTTCTTTTACCTGAAAGTGATGAGTAACAATTTGTTAGAACTCCTTTACTCTGATAGGACACAAGAAATTATAACAATTGGAGGAATGACAATCTGCTTTATAAGCACATATGTAGAGAAGATGTTAGCTTTTCTTATTATGACCCACTGTCATTACCATTCATCCACTTATTTAAGTTTTATCAGGTTTTGTTAATCTTATTGAAAATCAAAGTAATTGTCAGGAATTAAGACAGTCCTTACTGGTAAAGACTGTGTGCGATATCTCTCACACACATATACTAAGTCCTGCCTTTCAAGAAAAAATTGTTTCATCATTTGACTAAATTTTTTACTATTTTAAAACAATGCTTGAGTCAACTAGTATAAGTAGAGTTGAGTTGGTCACTGGCTTTACTGTTAACTATGACTTGTAGTGTCTCAGCTTGTCACATTTGAGCACAGTAAGAATAGTGCTAAGTGGGTCAATTGACCATAGGTCAAACTAGTACCCCCCACTTCTCTTCAGTCTTTCCCCACCTTCTTCTCACTAAAATATTCAGTACTTGCAGATGAATAGTTCCTCCCCACTATAGATAAAGCAGATTTTACAAGTCTGCAAGTGTAAAGTATTACTTGTATTTAAGCTAATTATGAGTCCTGTTTGTTTGCAAATATATCAGTTTTTACTCTTATAGAAACTTCATGATTTTATTTTATTTTTTTTTTTATTTTTCTAAAAAAGGAGTTTTTTTTCTATTAACTTTAATCAAAAATGCACTCAGATAAAAACAAGACTAAATATAGTTTATAGTCTAAGCAACTAGTCATAACTTGAGATTAGTTTGCTAATGGTACACAGGAAAACACTACCACCCCAGGCATAAGTTGGAATGCATTTACTTGGCTTAGTCTGGCACAAGGTTAAAAAGTAGAGTATTTAATGAGGAAAAAATGTGTAATAATTCAGTTTATTGAAGTTAATGGATTAATTTGAGCTTTATTCAAGAATGCCATCAAAGGAACCGTAAACTACTGAATGAGCTTTGCATAAATGGCTTGCAGATAGTAAAGAAAGTAACATTGCTTAGAGGTACCAATGGTAGGAAGTTGTGAAGAGACATGGGACATAAGATTCAATCAAGTTTTGATACAATGTGTTTTCCTATTGCTCTACAAAAATACATTTTTATAGAATTAATAAATGTAAATTTATAGAAATTTCAGTATGAAGTGTCATCTGCTATCGCTTGATAAAAATAAATTCCTTTGACTTTCTTGTTTCACAAATATACTTGCATTATTTTTTCTTCCTTTCTCTCAATCTCTGGTGTTGATTAAAGTTAATTTGCATATTAATTTTAGTTTAATTATAGCAAGATAAAAATAAGAGTTGAACTCTCACCCTAAAAAAAAAAAAAAAAAAAATCTTTGAAGCAATCTATTTTTTTGTCCAGCACAAGTCTTGAGTCACTCAAGTTTAAAAATGGTTATGATGTGGCTGCAAGTAAACATTGAGGGTAAGGAGGATAGGTAACTATTGATTCTTATAATGAAGAGACCAAGATTTTATTGCTCAGGGAAGTAACCATGTGGGAGTCTGTTCTACAATGTAGTAGTTCTTAATGGGGGACAGGTGTCAAGTGAAACTTTCTTTTAATTATTCAGTTACATTCAGTTCATTATTCTTGTTTAATGAGTACATGCATCTATGTTTTATCAACATAAGAGTTAATGCTGTTTCTAATGACTTAATTATTGAATAGATTGATTGAAAATGTGTGTTTAAATAACTGACATAAATTAATCCCTTAGTTCATCTTGTCAATTTAAATGTGTCCATGTTATCCTGATAAATAAATCCAGTTACTCTGGTTTTCTTATTAGGCAAATAAACAGTTTGTCGTAACTGACAATGGATTTATTTATTTTTCTCCTTGTTTTTGTTAGCAGTAATTATAAAAAGTCACTTTCTCAGATTGCTGATTAAAAATGGCTTTGAGTGAGTTGGCTGTATATATCTCCAAGTGAAGGTGTTACAGAATCTTCAAAGGACCATACCAAATAACAGAAATCACATAAATTGAAGACTTACAGCAACAGCTAAAATGGATAGCACATTGTAAAACTCAAAAGAATGACGTGATTGAGATGAACACTTTCCATATCATCTTAAAAAGACAAGCAAGGAAACCTACATCAATACTGGAAAGCTGCTGAACTTGAGAAACCTATTTTTCTGAAAAATTATTTTTAAATAAAGATTTTATAAATTTCAATCAAACGTAGCACTAACTGCTTGGTCAATGAATACCAAATGTTTCCTTACCAGGAAATGGCTGATATTATCATTACTCCAGTTAAGGTTATTTTAAGATATTTAAAGATGTTTTTATATTTGTGGATGGGAGATTTGAATATGTTGTGCACTTACCTCCAACCCTCCTTAAAAATAATAATAATAATAAAAAAAATAAAATAAAAAAAAAATGTAGGAGGTGTCATTTGTATTATTGTGGTCATGTCTGCATTTGAGGTTTTGTTTATAAGATTTTACTTTAGTAGTAAGATGAATAACTGTTATGAATCTTATTTTTTTGGTGAAGTTTTAATTTTCTTGATTAAAAGTTATTTTTTTGACAACACTCCCTTTTCTCATGATCTATCTACAAATAGATTGGTATTATTAAACTCATTTAAAACAAGTCTTAACAAACTTTCAGGTATTTGATGATCAAATTTATGAAACTGACAATTATGCCTGAAAGTTTATAGACTAAGATTTGATATATTTTAAAGTTGTTATTTTTTTTTTATAATCTCAATATTAGTAAATGCTAAACACTTAAAATATCCATGTATGGATAAGTTATAACAAATTTAGTATAGGAGATAAGGAAATTGAACATAGAATAGGCTGCACTCAAAGTAGTTTTGCCTAACACTGCAAACTGATACAGAAGTAAAAAACTTGAGTCATGTTCTTAAATAGCCTTATCAAATTGAGATATTCATATGTTGTGCATGGTATCAAACTCTTTCAGAAATGTCTAATAACTACTTTCTCAGATCAATGGTTAAAAATGGTTTACCTGTAGGTCTCAGCAAGGACTATTCTTCCAAGGTTGTGGACTGTTGCTACAGAATCACAAAGAATTGGATCAGACAAAAGAAACCAGGACTTTCAACAACTAAAATGGATATCATATGTAGCTCAGAGAAAATAATGGCATAATCAAGATGTTCATGTTCTGCACTATTTCAGACAACAGGTTAGGAAAGAAACCGCTCTCAATACTAGAAAGAGTGATAACAGCTACTGAAACCTTTTTTTATTTTGAAAGACGGTTTTAAACAAAAAACTATGAATTTAAAAAAAATGACAGTACTGGCTGCTCAGTCAAATTTTTCTTTGTAAGAAAATGGCCAATATTACTATATTGGACTCCAGCAAGAGGGAGTCTAGAAATAAGTTCATATATTACAAGTTAATGGACTTTATTTTATTTTTTTTTTTAAATCCGGCATTTACTGCAAACGTAATTTTTAGTAGATACCCATATCTGAGTAAAAACTCCATTTATTTTAAACAGTATTTATTTTGTCTACAGACCAGCACTCACTAGAAAACTTATGTAAAGAAAATATGCTCAGCAGAAGGATTCTAAATCTGTGTCCCTCTTTAGAGGAGAAACCACCATCTCATCTGGTGTGCTTTGACCACAAGACAACAAAGAACTTCACAATCAAGCAAGTTTCTATTTGCCATCTTTGTGAAGCTCTTCTTAGCCAAATGATCAAAGCACACCAGATCAGATGGTGGTTTCTCCTGCAAAGGGGGACAACAGTTTGGATCCTCCTGCAGGGCATATTTTCTTTAATAAGTCTTCTAGAGTAGGCAGGCCTGTAGAAAAAATACTATTTAAAATAAACAGTGTCTACTCAAATACAAGTAGACCATAAAAATAACATTTGAATTAATAAAATTACAGGGTTAAAAAAAAAAATCCATTAATCTCATACACATATATTATATATACATTGAGGTCCATCATAAACGAATTCACACCATTGACCTTTTCTTCTACTCTGATTTTCTTTCACTTCCAACCAACACTTGCAAAGCCAAACAGTGACAGGGAATGAATGATGGGAGAGGTTTTGATGAAACTGGAAGCTTCTAGTTCTGCAACTGAACATTTGGGGTGAAGTTAGTCATCAACTCCCTCCATCATAAAGGAAGCATTCAGCAAAGAAGAAATTAAATTCTTGGATAGAGGATAAAACTGACAATGGTGAGATATCTATATGTGAATAATAAACTTATTTCTAGATCTCCCCACACTGGCTGAAGTTTTTTTCTAATTTTTAAGCTTTTTTTTTCCCTTTTCTTATACCTGAAAGTTATGAGTATGATTTATGTTAGAACTTATTTACCGATACAAAACATGAAATTATAGCAGTTGGTTGAATGAAAATCTGCTTAAAACTAAAATAAAAATAGTGTTGAACAAATAGGCAGATTACACAAAAACTTATTTAAAAGAACAGAGACAACCTTACATTCTGTCTCCTTACAGTTAATAGACTTTTTGCTTTCTTTGACAAGCTTGTCTAGGAGTTCTTACAGTTTCCTTTCAGAGTTTACCATTAATACAACTTCATCTGCATGCCTTATGTTGTTAAGCTTAAATAGCATATTATTAATTCCTCAGCCAAACTGAAGATTTTGAGTTATTGTTAATGATGTTTTTAAAATTTTATCTGGGCAGAAATAATTGCCCGATTTTCATAACATTCAGGCTTGTATGATACCCACTAAACTATCAGTTTTGTACTTCATGTCTTCTGCTCATCACCAGATAGTCAATCAACCACGTCTATTATATGAACAGCAGAAACGGTGAAATATCATTTTTTTTTTTTTTTTGTTAACAGCTGTTTTGGTTATTAAAGTAAAACATTTCCATAAAGAATAAACATTGAAATCTCTGTTAATTGAGTAATAATTATGACAAGGAAGTCATGGCAATGGAGGAAGGCCATATCTATATAGATTTTCCCTCATTGTTTACTTACTTATAAAATATTTATTGGAAATTCATAAACACTATTTTTTCTTTTTTTTTAATCAATTCATCCCAAGCAAAGTGATAATACCACTAAGATGAAAGGTGCTATTGGAAGTGAAAGAGAAGGAAAAGACTTTAGACAGAAATGGAAACAATAATAGTATAAATTTCAGAGTAGGTAGAGTGGCAGAAGTATAGAGGAATGGAACTGAAAACCCAATTCTAAACAGGAAACGAAGGAAATTTGAAATAAACACCAAAACTTTGATTATTGCCCAAGTTGATTAAAAAAAAAAGGAAAAAAAAAAAAGGTCAACAAGGAATTCCCCCCATCCAAATTTAGATACTGTGTGAGCTTTTTTGAAGTAGGTTGAGGAGATAACATGCATGCATGCATACATACATACATGCATGCATACATTACATATTTTTTGGTTGAATAATCTTGACATATTTTTATTTTCATCCTCTCAAATTCATGGAACAATTTCTTAGTGCTGTTACAAAACAGATTAAGAAAGATGCCGTAGTTTTGGTTATTTCTTATATTTCTGCCCAAGTAATTTCAATCTATTCCAAGGGGAATTGCTAAGACAAAACTTAATGTAATTGATAGTTGTGAATTTTTTTTGTAAATGTGCTTGAAACATTCTGTTTTAGTCAATTTACATTAAGAATATGTAAGGAAGGCAACTTAGTTTAAATTTTTTATTGTTAATGCTTTAAAAATACTCAATCCAGAATTCTTTAAAAAAATTTTTTTTTACAGTTTCAGCATCTCAAAACATTGCTGCTATACTCAGAATTAATTTTATTTAGTGTTAGTTTCATTCATTATATATATATATATATATATATATATATATATATATATATATATATATATATAATAAAAAAGAAAAAACTTCAAGAATTTGAAGTTTTTGTTTTTTATTTTCATGGTGGAGTATACTTGTATTGTCAATATTTCTCTAATGTCAACAAAAATGTTGTGCAATAAAACTTGGATCCAACATGTGTAAAGTAAGCTTTCTTGACAGTATTGTAATTGTGAAACCAACATACATTTTATATATTATATATATATTACTCAGAAGTAAAATCTCCCAAAAGATTGTTAAATTGATATACAATGTTGGCCTTTTGCAAAACATTAGTTGACAGAGAAGAGTTATTGTGGATGATTAAGTTGGTTGTATTAAATTTAGTATAATATATAATTACTTTTATTTTATATCTTTTTTTTTTTACTGGGATCAGTGAGCAATAGTACTTATGAGTTTTTCTTTTTTTTAGAATTTTTTCATGTTGTTTGTACTTAGAGTGTATTTGATTGCAGTATAGTAGATTGATATGTTTAAGGTTATTTGAGAAAGTATTATGCTCTTTTTGGTTTATGTTAATATTTCTAATAGCTCGTCTAATTTGTTCAACTATATAATTAGGAAAGTTATTATTAATGAGAGTTTGTTTAATGTTTCTTAATTCCATAAAGAAAATTTTTTTTTTCCCCCCGGAAGAGTTAATTTTTGCATAATCACCGTTTTGCAATAGTCAGGGCATTCACTTTTATAGTTAAGAGTTCACTTGTTTATGCTAGTTAGTTTTTTTTGTTTTTTTTTATATGGGGAGGTAGTAAATGTATTATTATTGGTATGTGTGTTTCTGTGTGTGTGTGTACATATCTCAAAAAAGGAATTCTCTTATTGTTAAGTTCATGTGAACTTAAAAGAATTTGGGGGGGGGGAGTTTTTTTTTTTTATAGTTCATATATTTTGTCTGTTTTTAACTAAGATGAGAATATCGTCTACATATCTTAAGTAGATGGAGGGTTTTTTTAGTGGTATTAAATATCTTATTTTCAAGAAGTTACTAAATGTTGGTCCTAGATGTTTGAGTAGACATCCCTGTTTATGTACAAATTGTAAAATAAATATCTACAAACCTAAATCCTATACATTTTCTTTAATGTAGGTGTGTATAGTGTCAAAAGGGAAAAACCCTTAGCTATTTGAGAAAGAGAAAGCTTGTGATTTAACATGGCTCTGAATAGCACAATTCTCAATTTTTGCAGGGTTTAAAAATTGATGTCAGATCCTGAATAACAAATTTCAATGAGTAGGGTAATATTTTCCAGTGTCATGTCAAAGATTGTTTTGTTTTAATGTTGCAATATAAGCTATGGTAACTGTCATTCATAGACACAAATTAAAGCAAAGAGAAAAACGGAACAATTCACAGGAAAAGAATTTGACACAATGTTTCAGGAATTTGGCAAGTTCTGGCAATTAACAATGGATATCAACTTGCAGAATAAAGTATGGAGATTTGAAGAACTTATGTTACAAACACACTCATATTATATATATATATTTTTTTTTTTTCTTTCAAAGTAATGGATTTTTTTTACTTAGTAATCTGACAGATTATATCACTTAAATGTTACTTTTAGTGGATATCCATATTTGAGTAAACAATATATTTATTTTCATTTACCTGCTTGAACATTACAGAAATCTTATTAAAAAAAAAAAAAAAAAAAAAAAAAAAAAAAAAGATGTACCCTCCAGCAGGATTCGAACCTGCATCACCCTAGCAGAAACTGTCATGCTTTAGACCTTTTAGTGCATATTTCTTCATAGATTCTCCAAACATTCATATTTGTTTTGTTTCGTATCCTAATGTAAATAAAATATTTTCTAAAGTAGTAATGAATTTTTTTAATTATTAATCCAACAGATTTTATTAGTTTAAACATTATTTTAGTAGATAGTCCATTAAAAAAAAAAAAAAAAAAAAAAATCCATCTCTTTAAAAATTAATTTGTTCACATTTAGATATGAAATTGATTCACCCTAGCCTCTCCAGTAAATATCCTGCATAGCTGATTCAGATAAAATGGTTTCTCCTGCCAAGTGAGGTGCATGTTTGAATCTTGCTGGAGGGCATATATTTTTCTTCAACAAGATTTTTTGAATATTTAGGCCAGTAGATGAAAGTTAATATACCGTTTAATAAATAAATGGAGTGCCTAAAATATGAGTATCCACTAAAATGCTGTTTAAACTGATAAAATTATATACATACGTAAAAAAGGTCCTGAATAAGTATTTTCAAAAGAAATAAATTCAGTAAAAAAGTCCTACATTTTTATATACATTAAAGTGAAGCATAAAGAGTGATTCAATTTTTGAATAATGAAAACATTTTTATTGTTACTACTGTTATATTAAATTTTTGAATTCTTATAAATGCATGTTTTATATTTTAATGTATTTTATGTTAAACTAGTAAAGGAATTTTCACAGAACTAATTAACCATTCTAATTGGGAATTTTTCTGTATCCACCATCATTTAAAGAAATGATTTGGATTACAGAGAAAATGAAAAGGTTTCTTTTGCTGGTTGGAGTAAGAGAATACTACTTATAGACAATTAGCAACAACACTTTGAGACCCCACTCCCACAACTCTTATATATGCAGCTGAAGCAGGATTTTTTCCTTTTTTACCATTATCCAAAGTATATCTACCATACAAGTATTGGTGCTTTTATATTTTAGTCTTGTATTAAAAAGAATACAAAAGCCAGAACATATCACATGTAATTATTTGCGAATTGGATAGAAAGTTTAATCTTAAACCATTTCTCACACATATTTCAAGACAATGTTTTTCACGAGTTGGGAGGAGAAAGAGAAAAAAATAATGTTTACAGTTATCAGCTTGACTCGCTTCTAGTGCAATAGCAATGTTGTAGATTGGAAAAAATCTATGTTAAGAAAATAAAAGCATAAAATGCTTGATTAACATCATTCTTTACAGGAAGTAGACAGACTCTTACTATTAATCTACATTTTGCTTACTAATTAACTTGGAAAAGGAAATGGTACATGCTCTTTTTGAATAGAGTAGTGTTTTCAGTACAAGAGGGTTCAAATTTTTGTTTAGGTAGGTTGTATTCTCTATGCACTGATGTTCTTAGTGAAAGGCATGAAACTATCTCTCCTTATCCCATTGCCAAGTATCATGACAAATGTAGGTAATCAAGATGTCTGGTACTTTCAAAAGAAATGAGCAGGTCAAGTTATTCTGCTTGATCAAAGATACCATGAAGTAATATGATGAACAGTAATATAAAACAACTTGACAATTTATAACAAGATTTGGTTTCACACAATATATATATATATATATATATATATATATATATTATATATGCACACACACAAAAAAAAAAAAAAAAAAACATCCCAAGCATTGGTATAACCAACAGTAAGCTTAACAGGTGACCAAAAGAAAACTCAACAAAAAGAACAGTAAATACTAATGAATATAGAAAAAAAAAAGGGGGGGGAAAAAAAAAAAAAAAAAAAAGGAACAAAACAAAAGCACTCCACAGAAAGAGACAAAGTTTGAATCACTACTTAACTTTCATGATCCTGTGACTGTCAGGTGACCATAATATATACATAATTTATTTATTTAAATGTTATTTTTAATGGATACTCATATTTGAGTAGATGCAATGCTTTTATTATTAAACAGTATACTTATTTACATCTACCAGCCTGAATATTCGAGAAATCTTGTTAGAAAAATATATCAGGTGGTCCTATGTGGCCAAGAGGTCAAGGCATGTCAGATATAATGATGGTTTCTCCGAGGGAACAGGTTCAATTCCTGCTGGAGGGCACATTTTTCTAATACGATTTCTTGAATAATCAAGCCAGTAGACGTAAATAAATAAATATACTGTTTAATAATAAAAACAGAGCATCTACTCAAATGAGAATCCATTAAAAATAATATTTAAACAAATAAATTAAAAAATATGTCAGATTTAATCCATTTCCTAAAATATATATATTTATTATAAAATTAAAGCTGAAAGGTGTTATATTTATGGGTAAAAATGATCAATATCAAGGATAGAGGGTATATGAACATAAATGTGGACAGTGATGACCTTAGTGTCCATTTTTAGTGTGTATACACATATATATATATATATATATATATATATATATATACTAGCAGCGTTGCCCATGCTGGATTCAAAATCGTACAACTCATACAGCAATCGCTATCACTCGACTTAAAATATTTTTGCCCTTCCTTGCCTTTAAAAGAGTGCCCTTTGCTGTACTGATGTTGCTACATGCCTTACTTCTTGCTTATCTCACACTGCAAATTTTTTCTAAGCTCTATACTAAACATTAAATCTGTTACGAAAAAAGAACTAAACAAAATGAACAGCTTTAAAAAAGGACTCGTAACTGGAAAAACCGAATGAAAAAAGAATGTTAACAACAAATACTTTTTCACACCAACTGTGGAATCAGAATCAATGTTGAGTTTAAGCAAGCGAATGAGCCAATTGGAGTAAAGTGCCATGCAGATTTAAATTTTCCCCCGCTTGTGACGAATGCAGCTATCGATTTTTTTTGCATGCTAGTTAACATTCATGTCAGTCAGCTGTTGGCTCCCACGCTGGCCAATAGAATCTTCCTGCCTATTCGTGGCAGCCAGCTACAGGCTCTCACTCTGGCCAGTAGAAAATGGCCACAAACTACATGAAAACTGCCATAGAAGCATGAAAAAAAAAATCGATTATTTCCATTATCGATGGGAGTTGGGAAATGCAAGGTTGCTCTTGGCCTTCCCGGTAACTTGGAGCATGTGCATGTAAATTTTTGTGCAAATCCGTCGAAAATTGCAGCCGCGCATTCATTACACACACACACACATCCTGCCTTTTATAGATAGAGATATGTATTCAGCCATTTTGAATATATTGAGATATGGTCAGCAACAAGTTAGAAGGAACCTTACTGTTTCAGAACAAACAAACATTTTCTTGTGGAGTTTGTCATCAGTGAGTGAGCTTACAACTTGCCTAACAAATGCATTCACAGTAACCAAGAAGACATCCTTCACAATTTGTTCAGGGTTTGTTGAAAGCAGAGGTTGGGGTATACCACACCCAGCATTGAAGTCTCTTACACTCCAAATTTAGTAAAAAAAATATTCTTTAAATACTATAAATGAAAGCAAGAACATGCCAAAGTAACTGATGATGATTCTGAAAGAGGGTTTTACAAACTTTTGAAAATTCTAAGTCAACGGGATAAGTGCATGAAGATAAGTCCTTTGACTTATGCCCTAGATAGGCCATTTTTTATTTTGCAATATTAAAAAGGTTAATCTGACCTCATGTTTACTTAGAAAGAGGTTCTACTGTTCTTAACTTGATTTTAAATGACAAAAATTTTCAATGGAATTAATATAAAGTTACCATATGAATGAAGTACAAAATAGACACTTCATTCAATGAGAAATTAAGAGGTTTAATTGAATAATTTGAGAAATTAGTTCACATTTAGACAGGGATGGAGACATAGCTGTAGAAATTACAAGCATCATATTTTCAGAGTTCTAAAATTAAATATTGTTCTAGCAACTTGTTAACCACAGAAGAAATTTGTCATGCACAGTTGAGTAACAGAATTGCAATGATGTAAATTTAATTTGCATTCAATGGTTAGAAAACAATTTTTGGCAAACATGGACCTTTGTGCCTGAAAAAAAAAAATAAAAATAAAAAAAATAAACAAAAAAAAAAAAAAAAAATTAGAGTGTCAAAAGGATGGTGTCTCCATTAATACCATTATTATTTTAACTACCTTCTATCCTCTGCAACATTTGTTTTAAAAAAGCGATGATCAGAATTGTAATGAAACCTAGACATATAATGAAAGTGAATTTATACATATTTTTGTTCTTGAGAATTTACAAAAATATTAAACTATTAGATTGTTTATTTACAAGAATAATTTTATATTTAAAAACATTATAAGAACTAATACAATTAAAACTAATGAAATACAATATTTATCATTTACCAATCTATAAAGAAATAAATTTAAAAACAATTTATTCATAAATTTATAAACATTGACTGAATTATTAAAATATGTGAAATAAAAAAAAAAAGAAAATAAAAAGAAAAAAAAAGAAAAAAAAGAGTCCTTATTTACCATTTTATAAATTTTGAATCAATTGCCAATTAGTTGATGTTTTACCAACCATTCCAATAAAGAATATAATAAATAAATAGTGTTTATGATTTTTGTTGCAAAATCTCAAAGAACAAAGAAAATGCATAAATTCACTTTCATGTGTTTAGGTTTTATTAAAAATTTTAATCATCACTTTAGAAGAATAAACATTGCCAAGGAGTGAGGTTGTTAGAATAATAGTGGTGGGTAATGGAACCACACACACAAAAAAAAACAACAAAAAAAAACAAAAAAAAAACAAAACCCAGTACTTTTGACACTTTTTTGCAGGCATGAAAGTCCAAGTTTGGAAAAGAACTAGAGGGTGGCTAAAGACAAGATGGCATGATGATCTGACCAGATATTTGGCTCACTATGGCTAGAAATAGGAAATGGCAAAGGTCAACCAGGGAGGGGTTCCTCCAACAGGAGTGAGAAGGCCTTGGATTCGTAATTAGTTTTCATGAACCAGCCTCAGATACTGGTTGCAATTGACAATCTTTAAATATTGCTTTGTACTTTTCATTCTTTAACTCTTCTGAAATACTAAACTGAACTAACCAAAAAAAGGTGTTGGGGGGGGGATGCATGATTTTTCTAAAGATGGTTAATTGACAAAATGGTGGGAAAAAATCCTATGTGATGTTTTGACCTTCAAAAGGAATTTGTCATTTAGAGTCTGAAGAAGTCCTTTTCAAAGATGAAATGTATTTTGAAGGATATTTATCCCCCATTCCCATTTTGTCATTCAATTACCCAACATTAGTTTGCTATAGAGAGTTTATATATCTTATTTTGGGAATTTATATATCTCAAAAACAATTATAGAGGCAAGAAATGACAGTGGTAAAAGTTTTTGTGTGCGTATTCCTTCATTTAAGACTTCAGACTAAATTTATGTAAACATTCAACCTAGAGGATGAAAGAAATCACAAAAACTTTTTCCATTTTAGTATCTGTTGAAACGTAATAAATATGGTGACAAATATTAGGACAATAGTCCGAATAATGTAAATAGTGTTTTTCCACTTTGTCATACTTCTTTCCTCTAAAAATATATTGTTCTCCCAGATGATTAATCATGATTTTTTTTTAAAAATTACCACAATAATTTATTTATTTTTAATTATCTGGATTCAGCTAACATGGTTGTCAAAATTTGGATGAAGAAAAGAACAGAAAAAATACTGGCAAGAAACCAAACATTCTTAGCCATGGAGATGAAATTCCTTTGACAGGGGTAGGGGATACACTAGACATGTCATTGCTCTTTAGTACTGTTGCTCATCATTCAAGGTGCATACTCGGGATTTTCTTTCTTTTAATCATACAAAACAGGTAATACTATCTGTTAAAAGCAAACAGATATACAAATTCCATTGTCAATTTTTCCAAGTGGAAAATGTGATCAGCTTTCAAACTATTCTTGTGCTATCTTTTTGACAGAAGACAACTCTTAACAGTATGTAAAGCTTTATAATTAATTCAAGGCTTGGAGGGGGTCTAAAACTGATTTTTATTAAGAATTTCAAACCGATATATCTAATATTTTTTTTTCCTGTCATTTAATAGGATGTGTAGATAGTATCATGGATAGCCACTTGGTAAGAAAAATGGGAGAGGTGAGTTCAATTTCCAGTCAAATTCGTTACATTGACTTGATGTGCAAATACTCCTGGGAAAGATATGAATCAATCTCATCCCCCAGCTAAGGATTAAATAATAGGACCTATATCTGGAAAAAAAAATCATTGTTATTCTCAAACATTGCTATTGCAATATTCATTTACAAAAAAAAAATAAAATAAGATATTACAACCAGGAATATGTTTCCGTTTCAAATAACGCACAAAGGATCAAGTCATAAAAAAAACAAATCAATCAACCAACCCATCCCCTTGAATATAAAATACACTTAACATCAGGTTACTTTAGCAGAGTCTGGTCATGCTTAAAATATAATGAGGTATTTCAGTAACTTTCTTTAAGTTGAATTATCTGAGCCTTGATTCATGCTAAAAATATGCTTAATTTTTTATTTTTATTTTTTTATTTATTAACTCATTTGTACCTTACTATGCTTCCATCTTTCTCTCATATGTCTACTATTTGGGAGTATTATACCCTATCTATAAAGAGATAGAATCAAAAATAGTGGGATTACTGAAATCCTGTACACTATAGATGTCATTTTCAAGTTATATATATATATATATATATATAAATTAACTGATTTAAAATGTTTTTTTCGCTACACAGTAATAACCATGTTTCAAAAATGGAAGCTAAAAGCTTCAAATTTAATTTTGTAATTAAATTAAAAACATTAGTTCCATTTCATTCTCAAGTGAATTTTGGAGTAGCTTATTTTTTAAATTTATAGTTTTAAAGGCAATGAAAAAATTCATAATTCACTGTTTCCAAAGATAAACAATATATTACTAAGTTTATAAAAAATAAAATCTTACTAGATCAGAGAAATGAATTAGCTATTTTTTTGTTGTCATTGTCAAAAGTTTTCCTTAAATAATATTTAAAAATGAAATTTAAAAAAAAAAAAAAAAATGTGACTTGGTAATATACTTATACTTGATATGAGAAAATAATTTTATATACTGTAAGTAATTCTAGTACATTTACTTGTGTTAAAAGAAATGTAGTCTATTAAAAATTAAAAGTGAAAATATTTTAAAATTGTAGTTAAATAAAACGTATTTTAACCTAAACATCCCCCCAAAATCTTTAAATATACAAACAGAAAAAAATGCTGTAAGAATTTTTTGCCATTAACATTAAGATTTAAAAAAAAAAAAAAAAACCCTGACGACATGCATTTAACGGATGTCAGAATTTGTTCCCTACCCAACCTAAACATAACCCCTTTTTCGAATGTAACTAATAACTGATACAAAAGTTAATCAAAATGAACACGCTACCATTCCTTGTTTGAATGATTGGATCTCTCTGTATCATTGGAAACAGTGAATTATGAATTTTTCGTTGCCTTTAAAACTCTGTAAATTTAAAAAATAAGCTACTCCAAAATTCGCTTGAGGACGAAATGAAACTAATGTTTTTAATTTAATTACAAAATTAAATTTGAAGCTTTTAGCTTTCATTTTTGAAACATGGTTATTACTGTGTAGCGAAAAAAAAACATTTTAAATCAGTTAATTTATAATATTAATTCTCTGTAAATTTCCATTGAGCACTATTTTGTAAAAATAAAAATATCAATAAGAACACTGGATTATATATCATACTGTTCTTATATATATATATATATATATATATATATATATATATATATATATAAAAACAGTGGGTGAAAAAAAACTTGGATAGCACAATTTTCAAATAAATTGGCATCCGAGAAAAATGGAGAAAAGAAAAAATCCTAATGAGCTTACCTAGGTAGGTAGTACCTGGCTCATTAGGATTTATTTATTTTACTTTTGCTCTACTTAGTGTAATGAGCATTCTTCATTTTAACTTATTACTAGCAAGTTTTTTTTTTTTTCCTTCTTTGTACCAGAGATTTAAGGTACTAAACAATTTCTTTCACTCTGTTAAGAGTTCTGGTGCTTTCTTTCCCCACCCCCATTTTTCTTCAGATGCCAATTTATTTGAAAATTGTGCTATCCAGATTTTTTCATCCACCAAGTTTAAATAGAGTTTTATATATATATATATATATATATATAAATAAAAACTTACCCTTGTATTAGATTATGTGTATAAGGGCACCTAGTGAAGTAACATGACATATTCAAGTTAAATTCTTTGTTTTAATTGTTTTAAAGAGTAAAGATTGCATGTGTATTGATCATCATGAGGTAGATACATACAGCATTACAATCTGACCAGACTAATGAATATGACTGGCAATGGGACAGCATATAACAAACATCAAAATATTAATGCAAAAGAAATATCAGAAGTTATTTGAAACCAAAATAGGCGGTTCTATTTTCTCTAAACTGTCTTTTGAGTTGAGAATGAGATGTGGGATGCATAAAGATATCGATTTTGCTGACAATTGTTGAACAATAGTTTTATGCCATATATGTCAAAGTGAAGTTAAAAACTATTTACATAATTAAAATGAATCCAAAACCTCCATTAGCAAGGAAAGTTCAAAAGAGAAGGAAGTATTTTTTATTTAAAAAAAAAAAAAAATTAAAAAAAAAAATTACCAAGTAGATGAGCTAACAAACATTGGTAGGTCAAGGTTATTAAAAAAAAAAAAAATAAAAAATAAATAAACATCTTGAAATTAAACAATAGACCTGTGATTATGCACACACTAGTGCATCAATAAGTCCATGGACTGATGAACAGTTACTGTAATTAATGGCATTTAACCCTGCACTTAATAAATAAATAAATAAAAAGGAGAAATTTCCCTTCAGGTCTTACATACAAAATTAATGTTACCCAGATATAAACTACCAATAATTTTAAGTTTTTTTTAATGCCATGTTTCTTCAGGATATAGGTAATCATGAATTTTCACAAATTACTTTTCTTTATAACATGTGAATTTTAATGAGAAAGTTAATGGAATAGTTTCCCTTCATTTTTTTTTTATTGTTTTTAATCCTTTCACCCCAAGCAAGGCAATAAACCCACTAGCATGCAAGGGGTTACCAAGTATTAGAGTGTGTGTGTGAGAACAATGAAGGAGCAAGAATTAAGACTGAAGATAATGATTGACATTGCATTTAAATTTTTAAAGATCAAAGTTAACTGGGAAGCAAGAAGCTGGTAGAGTGTTTCACAAGTGAGAAGTCCAATAGAAGGAACTGCTAGCATAGAACTTATGGTTACATCTAGCTATTTCAACTGTAAAATGATGAGATCTTGGCACCAATCTAATACTATACTTAAATTCATAAAGTCTAGGTACCATAGAGGAAAGTTCATCAAAACAATTACTATGAAAATATTTATAGAAAAGTCATAGCAAAGCTATATTACAGTAGTGAGAAAGTGAGTGAAGCTGAGATACCAGGTCAGAACCAATAACATTGCAGATTATTTTTTGGATTTCATCAAGAATCTCTAAATATGTATATAGCCTTCTCTATGGCTTAGAAATCAGAATATTCCTTCTCTTAAAATGAATTAACCAAGGCTAGGAAGCCCACTCTACCCTACTATTTATCCCATAGCTGGGAGGGAGTATAAAGACAGTTTTTCCAATGGGATTACTGTGAAAGTGAATGCAACAGACTAACCCAGAATTTGAATTATGCTCATTGATTCCATTTCCAATGCTGATATCTGGAATGCTACTTTCACGTCTTTTTAACTATGTTAATATTAAATAAAAATAGGGAGGGGGGTCTTAACAGACATCCATTTATCTTGTTAGATAAAAGGTAGCACCTGCACCTTAGAGAAGTCATTCCAGTTTCACCACCAAAGGATTTGACCAATGTTATATAAAGGCTGTGCGCAACTCAGACCACCTGACCCTCCCCTCAATCATACTAACATTATACAAAAGAATACACAGCATTATATTTGGGGTCAGCTTGACTGCAGGAGTTGCTAGAAGATCATCAGTATTGACAGTCAACTGCATTTGGGGTTCCATTCGGGGTTTTTTATCCAGATTTACTGCCATAGCTTTTTCAATGTTCAATGATCAGAAAGCAAGGCAGTGGCAGTTTAAAATCACGGTTTTCTTTTCTCTAGATGAACTGTCTCCCTGGGCTGACAAACTCCATCTATTCAGAGCAGCTGGTGATGAGATGACAGTAGTCAGCTTTTGTCTCCTTCTCCAACTTGAAGCTGGATTTTGTCAGAGGCTATTTGAAACACATTCCATGAGAGCATTTTATAGACAGTGGGAGAGGGTCTTGCATGATATCAAATACTATATCAAATTAAAATTTCCACTGTACAATGTTCAATCTATGTGATCAATATTCATCATTGAATTAAGTGCATTGACAAGAATGAGAGATGTTGAAAAATGTGTAAAATGAATACTATTTTCATTAGATTTCACAAGTTGAAATTATAATTGCAGTTATTGTAGATAATCATTACATCCATTTTCCTCATCTATTTAATATATATATATATACATATATATATGATTAATAAAATTTGTCACAGTTGATTGATGCTATATTCAGTACCTCGAAGTTTCATAGATTAACTTTTTTGTAATTGCTTAATCTACTCTTCAGGAGATTTCAGCAATTAACTGCAGTTTTTGTCATTTTGTGTTTTCTTTATACTAATTATTTACATACATAGACAGACAGACACACATTATATAGCATAGCATGGTAACTGCCAATATCACACTTCAAGTATGAAATTGACCCGTCACCATGCTATGTCCACATTGTATATAATTATAAATGCACTGATATTCAGCACACTTCCCTTATAAATATAGAAAATTTTATTATATAAATAACACCAAATATAAATATAAAAAAATAAATAAAAAACAAATGGCAATATAAATTATTTTAACCTATGCTATGAAATATACAAGTGGGCTGTTGGACAAAGCCATATTTGGCCTAAGCACCCAGGAAATATTTGAGTTGGTTACATTTCAAGCCAGATGTTAATCATTTAATTCACAAATGCATTATGTTTGAATCTGACTCTTTTCAAGTCAGGCATTTTGAAATACTTGTTCTTTTTCCAAGATAAAGTCTTGCTTAAAAAAAAAAAAAAAAAAATGAAGAGGATTGTTATTCTAAGAATTACTCAAAAAGAATAATCACTTTTGAAAAATTTGCCTGGTGTGTTCTGTAACCATCTTCAAGTATTTTCAAATAATTATAAAGGAACTTTGAAAACAGTATACCTCATATTTTTTTTTTTTTTGCATGTTCCAAAGAGCAGCAAGGAAGTTGGTCTAATCAGAATGTTTTCATAAAGGAGCAAATGAATGGGAATCAAACTTTTTTTTTTTTTTTTTTTTTTTTTTTTTTACACACACATACACAGCTATTCCTCTTATAATAGGCCCAAGTGCTGCTAAAAAGTAGAGGGTTTTTGAATAGGGGGTTGTTTTATGGGCATAATTGTAGATTATGAAGATAAATCAACCATTCGCCCTTGCATGGAATACTGCTGCCATATATGGTCTGGAGCTCTCGCTGTTTGTCTCAAGGTCCTTGACAAAATCCAGGGACAGATACGCAATGTGATTGATCCTGATCTGGCATCTCATCTACAGTCACTGTCTCACAGATGTGTCGTTGCTTCCCTCTGTCTTTTTTACATACTTTGACTGCAACTGCTCCGATGAGCTACTTTTGCTCGTTCCCAAATTGCATGAATTTAAGTGTGCTACTAGGTTGGCATCTCAGTCCCACCCTTTCACTGTCGAAACTGTTAAATGTAGCTGTCTATTCTACTCCGATAGCTTCATGTCTCGTACTTCCTATCTGTGGAACACCCTTCGTCTTACTTGCTTCCCTGATAGCTATAATCTTCAATTAGTCAAGTGCAATGTCAGTCAACATCTTCAGATGCCTTGATCTAATTCCCCATCCTTCTCTTTATCCTTTCCTCTATCACACTGTAACCCCTTGCATTCTAGTGGCACTTCTGCCTTGCCTAGAGAAAAGTGCTTATATATATTATATATATATATATTAAAAATAAATAAATAATATATATATGCAGGATGACTGACCCCACACTTGAAGAGGTTTAAGATTGCAGTGGTCAGGTGGTAGCATCTTTCAGAAGTTGGTTTCCCAAATAAATGGCCTGTGAGAAGAAGCTGTTGAAATGTAACTTCTTTCTCACCATAGAATGAAGAGGATTTGACTGTGTATGTGACATGACAGATTACAGCTGTGAAGGTTTGAACAGGTGGGACTAGGAAATATAAGTCACCAGAACATTTTTCATGGAAAAAGTGATAGAGTAGCAATACATTTGATATGTACTTGTTATTTAGAACATTTTCCAAATTGTATCATATTTACCATTTCTTGGAAAGAGGAAGTTTGTATCAATAGATACCCCAGTCCCCACCTTGACTTTAGCAACTTAATAAGCTACAATACATTAGATACACAAATTTTCTAAATAAGTTAAATCTTAACACTCTTAAAATAAAAAAATAAAAAAATAAATAAAAAAAATTTAATTTTCTTTAACCCCAACATCTCAAAATATCAAATTTGTCTGGACTTATAAATTAAGTGAATCAATTTCTAAAAAGTTATTCTTAGCATCCCTTGATAATGGAATGGAACTTTGTATTTTAAGTTTAATTTGTATAAATGAATTTAAATTGAAGTTTTAGTTTTAAAACATGGGAACTTCGGTGTTGTAATGATTATATATTTTTAAAATATATATATATATATATATATATATATATATATATATGTGCGTGTGTGTGTGTGTAAGCAAATATATGGATATAGATCCAACAGTATGAAGAAAAATATACTGAAAAAACAAAAATCCTAATATGCGATTATGCTGTTTTAATGTTTAATGTCAACGTCGGATGTTTCGGTCTAATAGACCATCTTCAGGACATATTCATAAAACATAATTAACATAGACCATATACAATTCAACATGAAAAAGACGATGGACATAAAAGCAATACCAATCCAAACAGATAACTGAAATCTTTTATAAGATCAGTGTTCCATTTAAATAAATATAATATTAGGATTTTTGTTTGTTTTTTCAGTATATTTTTCTTATAGCAGGCTGGTAGAAAAAAAATACATACTGTTTAAAATAAAAGATGAGACATCTATTTCAAATATGAGTATCAAATGTAATAAAGTTTAAAGTAATAAATATATATCAAATAAATGATTTAGGATTTTTTCACAGGCTCACAGTACAGGAGATGAGTGAATAACCCTCAGGCCTTCACTGATAATTTAGGGTGAAAAGTGGTATGCGCATTACTAATTCCCCCACTTTAAAACAGGGCTCACATGCCACACATATAAAGAAAGAAGCCTTGCAGGCAAAAATAAGGATTTATTCACTATGCTTTAGATGCAACAGATTTTGCCATTTTTTCTCTTTCAAGATTTAATAGTTATCTAAAAATTACACAATTTGAGTTTGTGATAAAGAAAACTTAAGTTGTAAAAAAAAAAACAAAAAAAAAACACTGTTCTGCCTCAAATGTATTTTTTTTCTACCGAAATTCATAGTCTATCATGACTGATAGAGTACACGTTGAAAATGATGAAATGAATATTTCCATATGGGTAAACATACCATACAGAAATAATTTAATTTATATTTTTTAATATTTTTATTGTGCAAAAAACACACACTATATATATATATATATATATATATATATATATATATATATATATATAGAAATATAATGCTTTGCACAATAGCAAATATTAAAAAATTAAAATCTTCAGACACACTGGGTTGCATATTAATATTCTTTCGTTTTTTATTTCAATTAGATTCCTCAAGTAGTTTCAGTCAGCATGGCCATCATCATGAGAGAAAAAAAACAAATTCTGCTTGTTAGTAGCAGTGAACTACAGACAGAAATGATTTTATATATATATATATATATATATATATAAAAACCATGAAAAGTATTATACATAAAATATATAGAGGTACAAAGAGGTCAGGCTTTGACGTACTTTGTGTGTGTGTATATATATATATATATATATATATATATATATATATATATATATATATATATGTATGTATGTATGTAGTGCTCAACATCCATGATAGAGTATATATAAATAAAAGAGTCAACACAGAAGTCAACACCCATTGGAGAGCGTTTCATGCTTCAATGCAATCTTCATACATGGCCTGAAGATTGCATTGAAGCATGAAACACTGTTGCCACTTGGTGTTACCCATAAATATAGCATACCTTAAAACTGTGTGTGTGAGCATGTATGCTATTTGAAATATGGTGCACTAAATTAGAAAATTTGAAACCATATGGTATGAAACATAATACTAAGTTTCCTATTACATGTCAAAGATTATTGTTATTACATACTTCCATAGATACTCCCAAATTAAATTGAAGATATCAGAGAAGGCTCACTCTTGTTTAAATGCAATGGATAGTAATGACTGAAAAATTGCTACCTGGTGACCTGGCAACAATTTAGTGTTTCATAATAATATGGGCCATGTTACCAATAAAGATTACATATTTACAACCCTTCAATTTAAATAATTTCTGTGGTGGTTGTTACTCCAAACCAAAAATTGCAGATAACACAGACATTTAAACACAAAGAGATAAGATTCCATAATTACCTTGTTAGGCCATAAAGGCTTGAGAGGAGAGAGACCTTTAGTGCAGACTCGTATAATAAAAAAATGTATAGGGCCATATTGATCGCAGAAAAATAGTCATGGGCCATGAGAGTAAATTACTGAGCATGGTATATATGAAGAGTTAAAAGGATTAATTATATACAAAGACATTGGTTGAATAAAGTCATAACTGAATTTTTCATATGATCATTTGCCAAATTTCTGATGAACACAAAAATTTTTACTAAAAACCTATTGCAAGCTACACACGGTAGTCTCATGGGCCATATGCAGCCTGAATTTTGTGCAGACCTGTTTTATGGTATTAAATAAAATTAATGTTTAACTGTTCTTAACAGAAATTTTCTAATTCTTTAATTCTCTGATAAAGCTGTCAATTTATTAATTAAGGTGTTTTTGTGTCCTGCTTTTCCAGTACCAGGAAAATTTCTTGCATTAACTTTGAAATTCAGTCATCAAATATGGTAAAAAGATAGAATCAAACATATTCCCAAAAAGGAGAGATCTCCATATTTGTTTTATTGAATTGAAATAAATCATATACATCATATTTTGATAATATAGAGTAAAATGAAATACTATCAGTAAGAATGGATATTTACTTGGAGAGAATCCAACATTTGAACTGTGTACCTTTGTAATAGAATTATTATCTACTAGAAATTGGTTTTTCAACCTGAAACACTTTACTGGATGTACAGCTTTATGTCCATGTTACAAGTACAGAAAGTTCAATAGGCAAGCAGAATTCAAATTCCTGCCTAGTTCATTACATTCACTTCACATTATTGTCCTTCGGAAAGCACAAACCAATTTCTCATCACCTTCAACTATGTGTTAAATACTAAGGCAGTTTATTCTCTAAAGCCTTGGGTGGCAGCCAGTCTGATAAAAGGACAACTCCAAATTCAAAAAGCATGGAGAATACAATAGAAAACCATTCCACTATCTTTTCTGTGAAAAGAAAGTTGTGAAGACCCACAATCGTCTACATCCTAAAAGGATGAGAGGAAAAAATTTGTGTCTTATATTGATCAACATGGTTCTACAGAAGGATGCTGAGAATGATCATGTAAGCAATGAGAAAGTCTTAAGGAAAATGAGAAAAAAAAGACACTTCTTAAAATCAGAAAGAGACAGCTGAAATTTCTGGGACAGACGAGGAAGGAGGACTTGGAAGATTTGACACTCACAAGACATATCAAAGGCAAGCAGAACAGGGAGAGGCAGAAGGCTACCTACCTATTTTGTTTTTATAATCATTTCACCCCAAACAAGGCAGTAATGCCACTAGGACACAAGGGGTTACTGAGAGTGAAAGTGATTGAGAAGACTTTAGTGACAAGTGAGGAGAATGGACAATAAACGAACAGGATTGCATTTAAATTTGCCTGACAAACTTATGTGAATCAATGGCAGAACAGGAAGAACTAGTAAAAAAGTCAAACATTACTAAGAGCTACAAGGAATAGGAGGTTGTGGAGAGCTATGATTGCCGACGTTCTGTAGCGACACTGCACACAGAAGATCGGTAACCAAAATAGTCAAATGACAATAAAAGCTTAAAAAGGTTAATGCTTATTAAAAGGAGTCCTTTATTCTGCAGTCAAACAGGAACCCCCAATGAGGAATAATTCATTAATATGAGAGGATAATTAGAACAGTGCTTTAAGGAATATGGAGATTTTCTAAGCATAGCTTAGAAGTGGCTCAAAGTATAGGGCACCCAGTGAGGAGAAAACTTACTATTCAGTCATAATTGCAGTGCTTTAAGGTGTATGAACTGTTTTGCTTAAAACCCTATGATCTATAAACTAAAGCAATTCTTTTTTACCCCTACCCGCTATGAGTATCTGTAATATTTAAGAGACATGCATACAACCTAGAGACAATTTTTTTTTTTTTTTTTTTATTTAAGAACCCTCTTTCGAGTTTGACAAACATTGTCACATAACTGCCAGGTGATCACTTCAGAGGTTATGAGGACTACAGAGGTCAAGTGAAGCTAAAATCCTCTCTCCATCAAAAAACAAAACAAAAAAAAGAAATAGTATTTTTAGTAGTTCATTGCTTTTACTGGAAGAGACTGTGTTTTATGATTGGTCAATAAAAATTGACATTAATAATCACAGCAGGTTGGCTTAAATGTTGAATCCATTAAAGTAATTTAAGCTAATAACTTTGGAAAGAAGCTGGCATCTTAAAACTAAAGTTTCAGTCTGACTTGTGCCATTATTACAGAATTATTTTTTTATACTAGTGTCCTCATCTTGGTTAGTGTTTCAGATGAAACATTCTGACAAAAACAACCAAGATGAGGAAAAATCTAAACAAATCAGTAGATGATCAGACAATTGGTGACATCACAAATTTTTTGTTTACAAATCTTTGAAGAAAGAAATTTAAGTTTAGAGCAAAACGTTTTATATTTGTGCATTAAAGTTTGCTTTTTTTTTATCATGTCAGACTGACCCCCAAACCACTAATAAAGATTGGAAATAATTCATCTGATTTCTCCATTTCTAAGGAATTTAAAGAAAAACACACACACAAAAAAAAGAAAGAAATGGCAAATAACAGTAATGATTTAAAAACAAAAAAAAGCTTTTATAATTTTTATATTAAGGAATTGTAATGTTCAAAATAAAAATGGCAAATATATTAGTAGTTATATCTGAAGAGTAAGTCTGTAACAAAAGAGTCTCACTGGATTGAGAGAGAGAGAGAGAGAGAGAGAGAGAGAGAGAGAGAGAGAGAGAGAGAGAGTACTGATTAATAATAAAATTAACATCTTTTTGTTCCTCTTCTCGCTATTCTCTTGTTCTAGAATGTGTCTCAGCTCATTGGTTTACAAGGTCGATGTGACAGAGGTTCTCTCCAAAAAGCCAGACTGGGAAGAGTTGACAATACTCAGGATTGAGGGTGGGTGGGAGAGAAAGAAATCAAAGTCAAGGCTGACAGGAAATGAGGTCTGGGAAAATGATGGAGGAGACTTATCATTTAAAGACAAGGGTTGTTGAGAGTCTGACTGCGAGAAAGCTACCTGATTGCTGGGTAGCGGGGGAGGGGGCTAGAAGAAGGATTAAAGGCGAAAGCAGTGAAGAATGAAGCATATTCCTTCCTTTTTTTGTGCTAAAAAAAGAATATACGATTTTTGACACGATGACATATGGGTCAAGTCATACCTAAGATGGTTTCTTTTTGTGAGCTGACTAAGTCACTTTAGTGACTAGACAAGAGAGGAATTCTTTGCCACCGCGTCCGCCTCCTCCTCCATCGGGGAAGCAATTTAAGAGAAAGATGGGAAGAGCAGCAGCGAGCGTCACATCAATCTTTATTCTTTATTATCATTTCATTTACAATTATTTTACATATTTTTCTGACTGCTATTTTTACTGTTTCAAATTTTAATTTATTATAAATACTTTTTTTCCACAGAAAGTAGATTTCAACTGCGAATGAAAACCCGATTCTTTACGCAATTTCAGAAAATTGAAAATGCAATTATAAATTTGGTAATATTTATTTATTTATTTATTTATTTATTTTAGATAGAAGCTTTGATTGCATTCATCCGAGATTATGCCATTTTCATAGTATTTGATGGAAATGGTATTTTTCGAACATAGGGCCTTCTCCTGTTCATCCTTAGAATGTTCCGACTGTGGTCATGTGACTATAACCCAGTATAAAAGAAAAAGGACCAAAGGTTCAGTTGTACTATTTTTTTCTTTTTTTTTATAGCAATCAAAAGACAAGCAATATTGTTTTATATTAACATTTTAAAGATTTCCATGGGGCATAGGAAAATGAATTAATTTAATCTTTTTCCTTAGTATGAACTAAAAAGAGGTTTTTATTCTAACTTTTTTATTTATTTATTTTTTGCTATTCTAATTTTTAGTAGCTTTACTTTTATTTTGTCATTTATTCAAACGAAATAAAATAAAATGCTTTAAATTTTAAAACGTTGTATTCTGGCGAAAAACAGGGTAACAAGGGAAAAAATCTATTCGTAGGAAAGAAAAGAAAAATAAACGGTTTTCTGATCTAATAGCCGAAATGAGAATTAGTGTTTTACAGAACCTTCAAGTTCCTAGTATGGTGCCAATGAATATTTAAGAAACTCTTTCTCCTAATTCGAGACTGATGTCATTGACACAACGAAGCAGCTTCTTTTTCTAAATGTGTACAACTAATAATGAGCTTTCTTTAGAAGACACTTCAAGTTGTAAAAACGGAACACATAGCCGGTGCGAATACACACACAGTAATGAAAAATAAAGGTAATTTCTTTTAGTGTAATTAATCATGTGTGTTAAAAAGGGATTTTCTATTTTGAATAAATTCAAAAGAAAAATGGTGACGTCAAACTTAAGGAAAGAAAGAAAAATATAAAATAAAAAGATAAGCATGGCATGATGAGAAAACTAAAAAAAAAAAAAAAAAAAAAAAAAAAAAAAAAATTAATTTTTAAAGAAAAAGTTTTAGATTTTTAGACAAGTCGATCTTAAGGGTTTCTCTTGAAATAAAGAAATAGTTATAAAAATTATGATAATGATTAATAATTTGAGTTTTTGATTCTTTACATCATCTTTTTGCTTCTTCATCCCAGCCGATCCATTCAAGAAAAAGAGTCAGACATTTATGATAATCAGTCCATTTCTAGAAGAAAATTCAAATGCTATTTGATAGTAATGTTATATTTTAACGAATATTTGGCTATCTTTAAATACCGTTGTAGATTTGTAAAAAAAAAAAAAAAAAAAAAAGGTATATTTACAGAAAAAAAAAGGGAAATTGCAAATAAGCAATTTTTACAGACAAAGGAATTTCTTAAAAATAAAAAGGTAACAATCTCGAGAAACATATGGATATTTATTTCAAATTCGTCATTTCAAGTAAAATAAATCGCAATTAAAAGATTTTGATTTTTAATCATTTTCAGGTAAGTAGTTTTAATTAAAAGTCTTGCTTTTTAATGGAGAAATTAATCTTTAACACAAAGAAAGCGGCAGTCGCGACAGATACAGAGCCGGTGTTGAAGTCGTGGTAGTAGTGGTTAAAATGAATTTCCAAGGTCTAGGGCAAGAAATACGAGAGAAAGGGTAATCAAGAGAAGGCTGGATTGGTAGCAGCAGTGCAGCGGGCTTCATTCATTGTCAAGGGAAAAATAGGGAGTGAAGGAAAGCAAATATTTCAAATGAGATGAAAAAAAAAAAAGCATAAAAAAAAAAAAAATGAATAAGTGAATTTAAGGAGTTACAAAAGCGGGGACGAGTAAGTAAGATCGTTCGCTTCCCAAAATTCCTAAAGGGCAATACTAACCAGTTTGAACGGTAATACTAATACACTATCGATATCAAGGGAGAGGGGATCATACCCCCCACCATCACGCGTACTTGCTCTATCTTATTAGTTATTTATAGATATGTAAATTAGAAAGGCTAAAAAGCTATTTATTAGCCTATCTCCCCCACAATGAAAAACTAAAGTAAACTATTACCAAAATCACAATTGAGGATTTTATATGGAGTTAAAAATTATTCTCAGAACAACTTTAACAATAAAAATCAATCGGTAAGTTTCAAATTGAGCACTAACATCCAATTTTGACTAGACTAGAGTGAGAAACGAATCCTTAACGCCAAAATATGGATATCAATTACGATATCTTCGTTTCTCTATGTTTCAGGAAACCCCTGACAACAAGCCACAACATTATTTAATGAGAAATAATATCTTAGAAGTGTTGGGCGGGGTTAAGATAAATAAATACAGAAGTGGTACGTATTTGTGTGTGTGTGTGTGTATATATATATATATATATATATATATATATATATATATATATATATATCACAAAAAATGAGAGTCCTATATGCTCAAAAAGGTAGTAATTGTTCAAGTGGGTAGGCAGCCGCAGAGAAAACTGTTTTTGGTAAAAACGTGGGGATCTTAAAGCGGCGGCAACGGAAAGAGAGAAAAAAAAGTAGTTGTTGGAAGTTACTACTGCAAGAGTTGAGCGGTTTTTACTTGGCATTGTGCTGCACCCATGTAACAGTAAGACAACATTAAAAATCCTTGTCACACAAAAACAGAATAAACACTTCATGTCACATAGCAGATATAACAATAACATTTCAATTTTTAATTTATGGAAACGAGCTAAAAGCTGCTAAAAAGTAAAGTTTTTTTTAAAGTAAACCTTTCTTTATTAAAAAAAAATAAAATAAAATAATGATTTATATTGTGCGCTGTTTTCTTGAAATAAATAAAATAAAAACAGAACCAAAGCATGCACTACACAGTTATGCGGCAAAAATGGCGATTTATTAAAAAAAAAAAATTAAGGGACAGAAAACCTAGCTAATGTAAAACTAAAACATTGCCAGAATTAAACGCTAAGGTAATTTTAAAGTAAGTTAATTTTTACACTAAGACTTTCAATAACTTTCATTTTTCATTTCTACTAAAATCCTGGTCCCATTATTGATTATTGGTAGCTAAACTTATTCGTTTGGAACTGTCACTCACCTTGTTTAATAGAGACCAACTTTCCATTATGGGAGGTAAAAGTAACCTGAGGATGACTGTCTTCAATTGTGAATAATTCATCTTTGGTGATGGTTTTATTTCTAGCCTTCATCACAGCTTTGGGACCAACAGCGGTCAGGTAGCGACCCTCGATATCCTTAAGGGCAAGACCAGAACTTTGACCAGACTTGAGTTCCACCGTGAACTGTGTGTCCTGGCTCATTTCGTTGACCAGCGTGCCATCCCTGTGCAAATAACGATTATCACAGGTGACCAACGCGTACTTGCCATCGACAAATTTGAGGATGATAAGCGAGTCCTGACCCCAAGGAATTACCTCAGTAAATTGGATCTCGCCTTCTTCACCGGCCAGTCGCGCGTACCGCTTGCGATTTACGTTTTTCAAGTTGACTTGAGGGTGGATGGCCAATTGTAAGGTCCACCATTCGGTAGTTGAAGGCTGTTTAGCCTGTCCCACAATATTATCGCCACTACCTCCGACGTAAAAGCCGTGAGCCACATTCCGCAGTGCCCACTGACCTTTCGCACTGTATTCGATAGCAAATTTTTCGTCCTGGCCGGGTTCTTCGCTATCGCCGCTCACATTACCGTATTTATCAGCGGCCAGGTAACGACCCAGATGGCTTCGGATGTAAACCACCTCTTCCTTAGAATCTTGTTCCAATGTCCATGCTTGTTTCTTTTTTAGACCAGTGCCTGAAGCATTGATCTTAAAGCCAAATGTTTCGGCGGTCAAGTATTTCTGTTCAGAGTTGATCAAGCCAACTTTCCATTGCAGCCCGACGGAATGGGCTCTATGACCGTTAATTCCGTTTTCCGACATCTCTGTAGTATTATTTCCTGAAAAAAAAAATCAACTTTTTTTTGTTTGTTTTGTACACTTAAAATGATTTTTTGTTTGATTATAAATACACACGATCTTTTTTTGTGATCTTTTGATATATATAATTAATTATTAAACTCCTAGTGGCTTCTCGCTAGAAGGAGAGACAGGTGTAATAAAAAATTAGTCTCACACTTCTAGGAGATCGATCTGATAATGGTTGCTACTTTTTGTATATCGCAAAATAAGAGATAAGACAACCGACTGTAAGGCCTGAAAGAAGTGCCCGTCTCACTCCGTGTTGGTCGGCGACTGTTATGTATTAGGATTGTAGTTGCTGTAAAAATGTGGAGAGACCGGGAAAGAGAAAGAGAGACAAACGGTGGGAGAAGATCGACTTAGGGAAGACGGAGGAGTTGGTAGCTACTCCAAGAAGACCATGACACGAGCTGCTTCATTCCGATTGGTTGTTTCATTTACATCTCTTCTTTTTCTTCCTTTTCTTTTCTTTTTTTGCCATATGAACCGGCTTCTCTGTATACCATGTAGTTTTCTACCATTCCCCTTTCTTTCTTTCATCTAATCTCCACTTAAAAAATAAAAAAAAAATTCAGTCTTAATCTGTCATCTTAACTTTTATTTTTATTCATTTTTCTTTGTTTCGCTATTTTCTCTCTCCTTAATGCTTGGACTTGCTTTTTTTTGTTCTGTCGGCCAATCACCGTTACTTTCTTTTTCTCTTTCTTCTCTAGATTTATTTATGTATTTTCAAATTATATAGTTTGAATCTGTTTATTTCTTTAAACGAGTTGTTTTTTTTTTCTAATTTTCATGTCTCTTTGTTTCGCTTCCTTTTTTTTTTTTCTTTACTCGTTTCATCAATTGTTTAATTTGTTTTTTTTTTATCAACAGTGAGTACTAGTTAATTTAAGTTTAATTTTTTTCCATATCTTTTCGTTCGTTTCTGATTTCATTTATCATTTGGTTCAAGGCTGCGTTAGCGGAGCGCCTAGTGGTACTTGAACCAATATCAAATTCAAAGGTCTGTGACACTAGAGCTCTACGGCATGTAAATCCCCGCTAAACCCCTTTCTTTTCACTCCCATATTGTCATCAGCTGACAACACTTTCTCTTGTCTTTCCTTCTGAGTTCAGTTTTTAAAAACAAAATTATCCGTAAATAAAAAAAAAGATAAATAAATAAATAAAAGTACAATTTAAAAAAGAGAAAAGAAATTAAATATCTTGTTGGGTGTAGGAAAATGACTAAAAAAAATTTCTGGGGTCGATTAAGGTTCATTTTTTTTTTTTTTTTTTTTACACGAATCACTCAGACATTCGGGCAGGACTTAGACACGACTTGTCAGATTTCATTTCGGACAATACGTGAACCAGTTATTACTTGCTGTGGGAATTTTCACTGCTTTTTAATTTAATAAAGATAAAAAGAATGACACCCACTTAATTAGTAATGTAAATGGAATAGCAGAATTCAATACTTAAGGACGAGGTATACAATGGTTTACTTTTGGTTGAAATAAAGAGGGAAGCTATATGTGATGTATTTTTTAGTATTACTACTACTACTAGGCATATTTTGTTTCAATTTTTAAATTATTTTCATTAAAAAAACAAACACAAAATCAAGCATATCTGAAACGTGTAATTATGTGATGTCGCAAACATAAAATAAAAAGCATGATGCCCCAGGGCCAGAACAAAAAATACTTTTGGTTACGTGTAGTTCGTTTGGCATATCATTCTGTA
The DNA here is from genome assembly GCA_903632075.3 of Acanthosepion pharaonis. Taxonomy (NCBI): domain Eukaryota; kingdom Metazoa; phylum Mollusca; class Cephalopoda; order Sepiida; family Sepiidae; genus Acanthosepion; species Acanthosepion pharaonis. The sequence goes on from CAHIKZ030005532.1 coordinate 3,966,778, forward strand.
GTAGTATGATGATCATTTGGAGATTTTTGATTCCGTCCATGTGAGTTTAAAAACGCAAACAACATTCACACGTCCCTCTTTTTTTTTTCTAAAACTTTAAAAAAAAATTATTTTAGATGATTTTGAGAAATGTACACGGACTTTTAAATATCGACGAAAATACAAAACAAAACCTGCACACAGAAAAATGTGGAGTTTTTGAGCAAAAGAGAAATTTTATCTAACAAAAAGTCGTTTAGTATTCGAGCGAACACACACACACACACACACGACTAAAAGCAAGCAAAATATTGAACATTGAATGAAAAGTTGTTTTTATTTTCTTTATTATTCAAGCAAACAGCAGGTAATATGTACTTTTCATTAGTTAGGATTACCTTTTGGTGTGAAGTGAAATGAACTATTGGAAAAACATTTAAAAAAGCAAGCTTACTTAACTAATCTTTCTTTGCAAATAAGGACAAAAAAATCATAAAAAATAATTTTTAAAGATGTTTAGTTTAAAAAATTTTTTTAAGATAAGGGATCGTTTTTTCTTTTGAATTAAATGAAAAAAAATATAATAAAGTCCAGACAATGTAGTGTAGGAGAATGACTTATGAAAAGCGCTGAGTGAATTAACAATCGATATTGAAAATTAAATTAGCAATGGCAAAAGAAAGAGTAAGAGAAGATGTTTGGGGAGCCGAGATATTCTTGTGTTAATTTCCACCCGGTATTTGAAATTGGTATCTGATCCCCACAAGATGTCGAGTGTATGATCATTTATTTTTCAAGGCATTTGAAAAGCCATACTAAAACAGAAAAGTGGATTGAAGTAACAAAAATCTGTAATACCCCTGTGACATGTTTATTTACTGTTTTGAAGAAAAAAAAATAATAATAATAATTGTCGTGTGACAGTGTTTTAAAAATGTTTTAATTTATTTTTATCCCTAGAGCGGAGTTATTCTTGAGTTGAAATTGATTTTTAAAAGGAGCACCTTTTTTTTAACGTAATTTAGACGAGCCTCACTAACCAGTGGTAAAAACAACTTTTAGAGCTTAGGGCAGCGTGTTTTTACTCTAACAAGAAAGTTTGTGTGTAGTGATTTAAAAAGTGTTGCTTAGATGTGGCACAAGGCCGCAAGTATGGAGTGTTTTAATGAGGATCGAACTTTAATGAATTCAGTTGCATTGCATTGACCTAGCGAGACAAGTTTGCTAACCATTACGTCGAAGTGCCAATAATAATAATAATAATAATAATAAGCTTAGCTTTTAAGGCCACGCGTATGGGATACCCAGTGAGAATCGAACTCACTAGCCAACCAACAAGATTACCAAAAAAATTCTGTGTAACAACAATACAGCTTGATCACACAACAAATAACGAGACTCACCTACCCGGACCTAACGATGGACCCTAAAGAAAGTGTGAATAATGTTGCCATGGAATAATAAAGTATTTTTCTTTTCTAAACGTTGTTGAGGTTCGAATTTTCTTGTTTTTAGTTAGTGGATGGGTTTTATTTACAGTATATTCTCGCGTGTATGGTAGCCAGTTTGATTTTTAAATTTTCGACAGGATTAAGTAAGAATTTATTTAAATTATCTATCTTTTCATAAACCATAAGAATAAGATTCTTTCTTTGTAAAGAATATGGTTTTTATTGGCGTGTAAATATATATTCATGCCAAAACAAAATCAAGAACCTTGTTCGAGACAACGTGCTTCGTGATAAAATAAGTTAACATGCGTTTGTTATTGAATTTTTTTTCATTCCAAATAAATTCATGGTAAATGAATTTTATTGTTTTAGCTGATTTTAAAAACATATTTCCGAAATCATTCTTCCCAAAAGATATTTACAAGCCATGTAACCAAAGTAAAAAAAAAAGTATCGAATAATCGCCATAAAAAATAAAAATGATTGAAAATAAAAACAAACCGGTCTCTCAATAATTTTTTTAATGATTATTTTCATAAAAGTATAAATAAATCATTTTGTCTTTTGTTAATTGGTAATGATTTTTTTAACTGATATATAAAAATAATAAAATAATAATCCCGAATTTATTTTCTCTTTCTTCAATCTTCCTTCATTCATTACTAATTTTGACCAAATTGTACTGATTTATATTCGATCGATTTCGAATCATCAAATCGATTTGAAGAGAAAACACGTGTCATCATCCATAAAAAAAATTGTATATTTTGCTTTAGATGGGAGAATATAAAAATTGTAAGATTTCAGTTTGACTGAGAAAAAAAAAATCTGTTCATTATTCGTCCGTTAAAAAACTGAAACAAAGAAATGCTAATAAAATAAAGAATTCATTCATTCTGTCTTGTCACGAGGAAACGATTTTTTGCCCGACGAAATTTGCAGAACTGAACAAAGAATGACTAAGTTAAAGGCCAAAAATCCATTTTTGTTAAAATTAAAATTAAAAACGTTCAAATTAGAGATTCATTTTTCAAAATTGCGGTTTTAAATTCCTCTATTTATTTTATTAATTTAAAATTAATTAAAAAAAAAATCACAATTCGTAAAAAATAAAATAATAAAAAAGGCAGTTAATTTTTTTGTTTTTGACTAATTCATTTATTACTTTTTAATTTGTATATATATTTTTAGCAATGATGAATAATTTACCTGATTGTGAAAACAAAAGATAAAAAAGCTTTCATTGACAATGCATGAATAAATATTTAAAATTACATTTCCAGTTTTATCTTTCATGCGACAATGTGTAGCCGGCATTATCTGGAAAAAAAAAACACGAAAAAGTGAAGGAAGAATATGTTTGTTGGTACCATTTAAAAAGCAGCTGAACATTTTTTTAGACGAGATCGATTGAAATGGTTCTTTAACAACAGTATATTGAATTAGATATGGATTTTTTAAAAATTACTAGTTGTTTTTATCTACATCTCTGAATTAGTAGCTTGACACGATAAAATAGATTGATATTTTTTAAATTATCTTAGTAGTATGGCTCATCATGCATTCAAATAGCTCAGTGGTAGAGCATAGGACTCGAGATTAAGAAAAAGGTTTTACTTTTATTTCTGGTTCTCAGATTTTTGAGATTCGTTTATATAATTATATTTACCTGGTTGTTCACTTGAAAATGGTTTTGAGACAGGGACACCAAAAGGAAAAGGCTTTATTGTAAGAGCACTAAAACGACAATTAAGCTTAAAAAAGAGTGACTGTCGGACATAGGAAGAGAAAAAAAAATGACTGACTTTTTTTTAGTTTTTTTTTAAACTAAAAAATTTAAAATTTAAAAAACCATGGTGACAAGCTCTTTTTCATTTGTGAGTAGTTAATCATTTAAAAACTAAAAAAGAAGAAATACCTTGATCTTATTTTATTTAATGTGAAATTATTACCAGGTAAATATTTTTTTTTAAATAATGAATTTTTTTTTTTACTTTCCATCCAGTTCATGAGGACACCCAGCACTGGAAATTAAAAAGATGAAATTTTAAAATTTTTTTGATTTCATAGTTTTTATGAAAATTGCCGTCAAAGTTTCAAAGAAAATTGCACGTTATTTTTAAATTCTTTCTTTTGCTTTAGGAAGATGTTTTTAAATAAGTTGAAATAAAAACGATTATTTTATTAACTATCAAAAAATGAGATGAATTTTTCAATTTTGGCACATCGTGTTTTTACTGTCACTTCTTAAAAAAAAAAAAAAAAATATAATGTCATTTGTACACACATTTAGGCTTATTTGCGTCAGTTTGAATAATAGTTCGATATTTTATTACAAAATCAAAGAACTGTTTCCACGTTGAAAAATGAAGGACTCGTTACAAGCTTTGCTTTGCTAATTGATGGATCAGGGTTCGAATTACAATTCAAACCTAGCGTTCTTCACTTCGACTTTAGAGAGAGATTTACTAAGTGAATTTGAAGATCGAACCAACTATTTAATATTTGATCTGGTTTAATTATATACTTGTTTATCTTCCAAAAAGCACCGAGATCTACTAATCCTCTTTTTGTGACTCATTAATCTTCTTAGAAAAAATACAGAAACAACTTGAAAAGGAAAAAATATATAAAATATCATTATTATCTCTGCTAAATAATCGATGTGTGTGTACAACTGAATAATAACTCTATGAGCTGATAAATAGATATGGGCGTAGATAAATAATGAACAGGTTTCGATAGACAGATATGAACACACTAACTAACATCATAGATATACAAGGGTAAGTTAAAAATTATCCCACACTTTTACCATATTTTTAGGCTTGTCACATGGCCTTCTGCTCATGTGTGCTTATAGTTGGTACTCTTGTAGTCACGTGATCGAAGTTTGAGCTTGATCGCACCAGTATCGGGTTACCTCCTCCTAATTTTCAAAACTGCTCCTACAGGACACTCTCAGGACTATAAATGTTCTGTGATAATTTTTTATCACTCTCTTCTTACTTTTTCCGCTTACACGTCAACATGTAAGTCTCTTGCAGAAAAATGCATTTCCCATTGGGAACCACATGAACAAACCACATACACATAACACATATATGTACACACATTCATTCATTACACATACTTTGCACCCAAAAAGCTTCCACATTCTTTTATTACACATCTTTATTTTGTCACTTGTATACCTTTGTTAATAACATTATCATTTGTACATATATATTGGTTCTCATCATTTCTTTACCTTTCTTTATGTGGACTCACATGCTGAGTCTGCCATGTTTGTTGTGGACATTTCAGGAGACATACATGTTTATCTTTCAATGTATAAACCGGCCTGCAACACCAGTTTTCTTGCTAGCAGTGTTTGCCAAGGAGGAACAAAGAGCAGTGATTCAAATCTGCAGCAAACATGTTACCTCATTGATGACAATTCACCAATTTGCCATTACCATCTCTCAATCTTCTCATCAAGTGATAGTGGTGGTTGATGGACGTCTTGCTCCTTCTTTGTGCGTCATGCTTGTCCAGTCACTTTTAAACTTCTCATACACACTTCTACACGGTAATGCATTGTCGTTGTATTGTGTTAAAAGCTTCTGCTGACCAGAGAAATTGGATCACTACTCTTTATTCCTCCATTGCCAGTGGAGCGCCCATGTTTTCACTGTAACAGCAGCAAGAAAACTAGCACAATCAAGCTCAAACTTTGATCACATGACTACAAGAATAAAAACTATAAGCAGGTATGAGCAAAAGGTAGTGTGACAAGCCTAAAGATATATTATGGTGAAAGTGTGAATAATTTTTGACTTACCCTCATAAATATGAACAAATAGACAATGTATTGAGCTAGCTAAGTAGATCACAGTAATGTAGTCAATGCCTCTTTTTCAGTTAAGGTTTTTTGTAAAGGCTCAAATTGGATTTTTCATGTATTCTCTCAATGAGACTTAGTTCTAGACTTACTCAAATTAAAAATTTGAAAGTTGATAAAGTGTGCAGACTTTTTTTGTGCTGTTGGATTACCACTCCCTGATAATAATCACAGGAGGTATGATATTTGAAAGGCTCTTTCTCTTTTCCCTTTGATTTTTGGAGCAGCAACACACGATTCATTTCACTATCAGAAGCATGTACTTCAGAGACACTGGCTGAAGATTGTATTGAACTGTCCATAACTTTAATTTTTTTCATTATCTTTTCATAACATGTCTTGTTTGTTTGATTTCTATGTTTTGTATTTTTTTTTTTTATTTATCCCCTCCAGACTCACATGAGTCCATCAAATATTTTTTCTGGCACAAATTTACCAGGGGGCATAAAATGATAATGCCTTTCATTCTCACAACAATGTATTTGATTTTTTTTTTTTTTTAAATTAAAAAGAATTCTATTGCTATTACAAAACAAACATAACCTGCTACTTAATTAATTTTCAGTTAATAAATAGTAATTATGCAATTAACAAACAGATTTTTATACATTTTGAAGGTGAAGGTGATTTTGAATGGAACAATGAATGAAAGTAAAATTAACTAAGTCAAGTGTGTTTTTATTTAAAAGATTATGATGAATATTATTTACACAACATTTATTATCATGTTTCAACCACTGTGCCCTCCAGCCTTCTTCAGATATCCATTGGTCCAGGTAACCTTAAGGGAATTTCAAACTGATTCTTTAATATATAAAAAATATTCTTTAGTTTTTCATGTTCTCTTTAATTACTTGAGTGAATATATTCATTTTATTTCTGACTGAAGTTTTGGGATGAGCAGTTATCATTATTTATATTATTTATGGCTAGACTAATGTCTTCATCTTTGTTGTTATTATCACAACAGTTGGGCCATTGTGCTTTCTGGGATTCTTTAAGTGTCTGTCAGTCAGGATAGTCTACAGTGAATTTCTCTATTTACAGTTGGTCTAATATTCCCATCTTTGTTGTTATCACAATATTTCTGCCATTGTGACTGTCAGCCTTTTTTTGTAGATTAAATAAAGGGTTCGTTTAAAAATTCACTGAAGGTTACTCAGATCTGACAGACACCTGAAGAAGGTGAAAAAACACAACTGATGAAATGTGGTAATATTGCAAATATGAGGACATTAGTCTGACTGTTAATGTAAATAATGATAACTCTTTGTCCCAGTAATTTAAGCAGAGATAAGGTGAATATTTAAGTAATTAAAGAGAACATGAAAAGCTTGAGAATATTTGTTTAGAACAGGGGTTAGCAACCTTTTAGTAAGAGCAGGCAAGACAGCTATACAGTGTTTTGGAGGAGGGCCATGATATCAAATTGTTGTGTACGATACACCTAATTTACATAAGTGGAGTACCGACCATATAAATATGGGTTGGTACCGGAAGACGGGGGATAGTAGGATTGTAAGAAGAGATCGAATCCAGAGACTCTGCCCGACAGCGATTTAGTCAACCCATTATGCAGGAACAGTCTTCCCAAGAATATACCAAAACTAACTGTAAATATTGTGTACCTTTTCCTTGTTTCAATACATTTTGTTTACGTACATTTTGTGTTGTATTATTATTATTCCATGCTTATCCAAGTTTCAACACAAATATACTATAATAAATTGTCTGGACCTCAGATTGCTCCTTCAATCAGTGGTGGGGGAGCTTCCTTGGTATGGAGGTTTAAAGTAAAGCAACAAAGTTAATATTATATAATTTAAACAAAGTTCCTTATTTTACTGCAGGAACAACAGGATAACAACTAACACAATCAACAAAAAATGCAAATTCTTTACTATGGTTAAGTTGGTGGGCTAGACAAAAATCTGACCCCTGGTTTAGAAGTTCAGGTATTTTGCATGTTATCAGAAACAAAAGAAAAACAAGACAAAACAATAGTCAACATGAATTTGCCAGAACTTCATTTCCTAATCAGTTTTTGATTGACAGAAACTGCTGTTTTATATTGAAAACTTTCAATTGGATTTATCATTTACTAAACCAAATGAATAGAAGCGAGAGGAGGAAGACTGTATAGCTTCAGTCTTCCAAGTGAGGAAGAACTATATGTTAAGTAAGTCATCATTCAAAATATTGGGTTCAATCTCAAACTTTGGTTGCAGTCAGAAACAAACTGTCCTTTTTTTCTCTTCTCTATACTCTATTACTTACACCACCCCCCACATGCATTCATAATTATAAGATTTAAAAGTTGTTTATTTATTAGGACAGATTACTGAGTATTGGGGAGAGAGTGTTTGTAGACATAAATGTGAACCATGATATTGTCTAATGATTGCAATATCTGTTTTTTATTTCTCTCACTCACCCAATTCTCTCTCTCTTTCTTTTTCTCATATACAGGGTGACCCCAAAAAATGGGAATTTTTGAAGTGCATATTGCCAGACAAGTGGCAACACTGCGAGACAGTGATCTTGAGCAAGTAAACATTTTGCCATTTAGAATTCAAGATGAAATTCACAGTATCTCAGCTGAGATGCTGCAGCAGTCAATGAGGAATCTCAACAGCAGATTTCAAGAATGCATTAAGATGCCATCTACAGGATGTAATTTTAAAAAAATGAAAATTCCATCATTGTTTCTTAAATGGCATATTTTAAGGTTTCAATTACTATGAATAAAATATTTTTCTTCCATCACTCTTGGTTTTATTGGATTGTTAAAAAGTTCCTGTTTTTGGGGTCACCCCTATATATATATATATATATATATATATATATATATATATATATATATGGGAGAAAGTGTGAGTTTGTAAACAGTGACTATTACTGCTACTAATGAAATACTCTTCAATAAAATGAATTGAGTTCTCTCAGTCACTGGTGTGTTTATCTAAAAATAAATACACTTAAATTCACCTTCATCCCTGCCATGGGCCAATGGGTTAGGGGTAGATTCTCCAATTGATGCCAATTCAGCCAGGTTTTGATCCTAGCTAGAGGCAAACGGACGTCTAGCCACACTGATTATCTGTGATACAGTCTGTCTGTGGATGACAATATATATATATATATATATATATATATATATATATATATACACCAGTTGAATCAAAATTACAAAGAACCAACATTATCTATGAGTTCAAATTCCCCTTAAGGAACTGTGTTCCTGATCAAAACAGACTCATAAATAATTACATTGGTTACACAACTGCATGCTTATCCAGACACCTTACGTTACACCTATCTGATCATAGCTCCATTAGAACACATTTAAACACCCACACAAACTTACCAGACTCCGTTAGGAACATACTAGTAGAAAACACAAACATAATAAATTCATCCACTTGTAAAAAAAGATTAAGAATAATGGAAGCTTTAATAATAAAAAAAGAAAAAGCCAACTCTTAACAATATTAACTATAAACAAGGCCACAATGTGCTAACCATATTCGGAAATTAAAAACATCTCTACAACACACTACAACATACACATAATGCACACACTCAATTAAGTTGAAAAATTGAATCATCCTTGATAATGGCTAAAGGTATAGCCAAAAGTGCTCAGAACTATAAAACATTTGGACAGTTTTACACGCTCTTTGTCCAGAAAAGAAAGCTCTTGTTTGAACACAAGAAAAATTAAACAAAAAGCTTAACTGTAGTACCTTGTCTGTCATATTACCATATCTTTCACAGATGAGATCCACCTCCTCACTTCTTGCACCATGTGTGATGGCCTCCATTTTGTTTCAGCATCCATGGACCTTGAGACCAGCATTTGATTTCATTGATATCAGGCATATATGACAGATAAACTGTGTATCCTTGATTGGGTTGATTAGATCTGCATGGCCTACAACTTCTGTATACTACAATGTAACATCTCAGTCAAGATGATGACCTGCAAACCTTATTGCAAACAACTGACCTTAAGTTTTCATTCAACCATGAAACAGACTGTTGCTATTTGGTCTTGACCTTAGTGTCCACATATCTATATATATATATATATATATATATATATATATATATATATATATGTAATATTTTTCACCTCCTCAGTTGACAAATTTAATATTTATTAGGTTTTTTTTTTGTCATACCCAGTAAGGATTGAACTCACTACAAATAGTCTAATGACATTAATCTGTTAAATAGTACTCCATGACAATATGTTCCCCAAGTTATTATTAAGTTTGGCACAAGGCTATAAGTGTGGGGCATCCTGTGGTAATCCTATGAAATGAGCTAATGGTATTAACTTGTTAATCATTGCTCCAGGGTAAGATGTAGTTTCTCTTAAGAGTTTAGATTTGGGATTTTTGAACTTTTGTTTTGAAATTCCATTTTGTTTTGTTTTATGTCAAATCTCTGCATGTACCAATTAGCATTGGAGAATTTCAAACTTCTTATTTAAGGATCCTTGATGTTTATATTTGTTAGAAATTCTGATAAATTTTTGTGGTTTTTGACTGCGTAGAGTAAATGGCCATGGTTAAAGGTAATTGTCAAAAATGCCCAATAAACAGAATTGACAAAGTTTCCAATAAACAAAACAATAGGACAAAAATAATACTAAGCAAACAATATACATATGCAAGACAAAAGTAGGCAAAGCAACACTAATAAGGCAAAAAATTCATGAAGTAAGAATGGTGTTAACATACAAAAGGGAGACAGTCAAGTGATTGTAGTATTCTGACCTCAAGACAAGAAACAAGAAAGAACAACAATATGGCAGATGAGACTGAGAAGTGGTCTATTTTTATTGGTTAGAAAGAAATCCTAGCATGTATCTACATGATTTGTCTGTAAATTTGAAGAGGAGATGTTTTTGCTGCCATTCCTTGTTAGATTGGAACTAACAGGCTGAAAACCAATTAAGATGCTCCGTGCCAAATTACATTGATGAATATTCTTGATCTTTTTTCTTTTTCCTGTTTAAAAATGCCTTGTCTCTTCAGGATGGTGATCATCTTGGTTCTCTATATATTCCTTTTTCTTTATTTGTGAAGTGTCATAATTTCTTAGGAAAGATAGTGGAGTTATTTCCCATTGCTTTCTCCAAGGTTTTGAATTCAAAGTTTTCCTTCTAAACTTTCTCTTACAAGACTAAAGAGCCCAGTCTTCCTTGCTATTTAACCTATAACTTTGGAGAGAATTGATTGATTCATATCTTTTGCCAGGTTATTAATGCAAAAGTGTATGCAACAGACTTGGTTAGAATTTGAACTTGATTTGCTGATTCCATTTTCTTTACTGATGTAATGAATATGCATACACCTGTGTTCCCCCTCACAGTAATATGATTGGCTGGTGTCAGCCATAAATACAGACTGATGTGGAGGTACATGGAGGACGCTTATCGTCTTCGCCTATTGCCTACGACTATTGCCTACCACTATGACAAGGACCAGTCCATTACGGTTACCTGCTAGTTTGTCCTACTCGGTTACAGTAGTGCAAAAACCACTTTGCTACTTCGAACAAATATATCCCTTTCCGGGACATATCATTTACCATTAACCATTATGCTGCCTGCACCATCTACATGCTTGCTACTCAATCTGTGTCAAATGATGTGAATTATGTAATATCCCCATTTTTGAAATTTGCACCTTGTTTTCATTTTTACCTTCTTATTGTTTTATTTTTAACTTATGTATGTCATTGAAAAAGATCTACCAAAGATGTTAAGCATTTAAAGTATACTATCTAAAAGTTTGCTTTGAATTTTTTCTATTTTTTGCTTACCAGTACAACGATTATGCCCCACACCAGCCAATATCTATATTTTTATCTGAATCAGATTTGATACTAAAATTTGGTTGATCATGTTTGATCCCAGACCCATCACCAGAGTGTTCTGTGTGTGTGTGTGGGGGGGGGGGAGGTCATCCAGCTTTTAAAAGGAGGCAGGGCATGAGTTAGAATTTGCATACTAAAATTAGCTGACGTCATTTTTATAGGAGAGGACAAATGTTTTTGTGAGAGGGGGATCTTGTGACAGGACTGTTCAATTTACTTTGAAGATGAAATCTCCCAGTTTTCTATCTAAATCACTTTCTCTTTCTTAATACTTTATTTAGCTTTTGTTTTGTATCTTTAAAGAGGTTACAAACAGACAAAGGTGGTACTCGAATGAAAGAACAGCAACATGTGTGTAGATGAAAGAAGAGAGGTTTATTGTAAAAGAGAATACACTACAGAAAAATAGGGAATCAGGTAGCAGGCTAGTAATTTCTGAAGCAAGGATGAGGCAGGATGTGGCACAAGGCCGTTTTTAATGTGGGGCAAATTCAAGCCTGTAGGCTCTGGCAAAAATTCCCCATAGACCCTGTATACACAGGGTTGGGTAGCTGTCTACCACCCCAGACAAGAGACTACCCTTCGGCAAAGCCTCGTCTGGGTTCCTCTCTGCCCGAAGGCAGAGAGCTCGACCAGCACAGCTGGAGATGAATCTCCAACTAATTCCTGAAGCAAGGATATTTGCCAACTGCCCCACGTGGTCAGATGTGGTACAAGGCCGAATTTAACGTAGGGTATCCGAGCTGTAGGCCCGGGCAAAAATTCCCCATAGACCCTGTAAAAAATGAGGTCAGGTAGCTGTCTACCACCCCAGATGAAACTCTGCCCTTCGGCATAGCCTCATCTGGCAAAGAGTTCAACCAGCTCAGCTGGAGATGAATCTCCAACTAATTCCTGAAGCAAGCACTTAGGTATATCCTGTGCTAACTATATATATATATCTGCTGATATAGTCAGTCCACATAGAGAGTGTGGGACATTCCATTACAACATTTTGGAAGGCAACTTTCACTATCCCAATGCGTCTTCAGGTTTCAGTGTCACATTTTCCATCCTCTGTTGAAATACTTCCTAGATATTTAAATTGTTGTACTTATTTGATTTTTGGTATCCAATTTGTAATTTGCATGTTAGGCTGTTCCAAAAAGTTTCATAACTCATAATCAGAAACTTGAATTAAAAAATCTTTGTTTTTCCTCGCCCCTTCGTTTATGAATTTTTATTTTACAAATTTCTGATCTGGAACTTTGGGTCTCTGATCAAAAATTTTATAACAACATCAGTAAAGATGATGCTGATGATTGTAAGGACTTCCAGTCCCAATAGGGACTGTTGGGATGATGATGAATCCAGTGGGCAGTTTAAATAAATGTGTTGTTAAGTTTACCACATGTCATATTGTTTTTGTATTGCTTTGACTTTTCAGTGGCAAGACTCATATAATATTATCTTTCCACCCTAAGTTAATTGTAACAGAAAACTAAATAGTGAATAGAGATATTACTCTCTCACTATTAACATGAGAAAGTCAAGGTAAGAAGTTGCTTTTAATTTTAAAATAATAATAAAAGCATTGTTTAGAATTGTATTTTGATGTTGAGTTTAAATTTTTGATGATTACAGGTGGCTGAGCAGCAAGACACTAGAAGAGAGTTCCACAAGCCAGAAGTGCAAGAAAGGAAACTGTTAGAATAGAACTCATAGTTAGATATAGATTTCTTAAAAAATACAAAGTTTATTAAGTTTTTTAATTGGTCTCATTTTCAAGAGTTGAAGAGAATGACCTTGATTCTTCAGATATGTCTAAATATGTTTAGATACATTTGAATTGCTAAATATGTTTCTGAATCCAGAAAATCAGCTCTCAACTCACACCAGCCCTGGGAAAATATGGACAATCTAACTGTATGAATATTCTTCGATGCTGGCCACAAGAAAAAAACAAGAATATTTTTTTTTAAGGCTGAGAAACTTTCCTCTTTTTCAAACCTTCTTTCTCTCACCGAATATATATATATATATATATATATATATATATATATATATATATATATGGGCTGACAACTATATTAAGTTGAAACATTGGTTCTCATACAATCATCAAAGTTAACCAGCATTGAGCTTGGTAAGTATTTATATAGGTGACCGCTTGTGGATACTAGCTATGGGTTAATTAGTAGAACTTGTATAAGTAAAAATCATTATTATCTCCAAAAAATTCTTAGAATCTAAAAATATATTCTGGCTTTAATAACCTGCAGAAGGTTGATAAGCCATAAAAAACAAATCAGAGGAAATGAGGTTGACACAAAATGAATTACTAAATAGGTTTTTGAATCTAGAAAATTAACTCCAAACTCACACCAGCCCTGGGAAAATATGGACAATCTTGTAGAATGAATATTCTTCAATATTTACCACAAGAATATTTTTTATTGTGATTTAGTAAGTGTAGCTTGTGGCACAAGGCCAGAAATATGGAGCACCCATTGAGTATCAAACTCACTACTTGATCTTAGTTTGCTAACCATTACACCACATTGAAATGCTCAAAGAATACTTCTTTTATAAGGCTGAGAAACCTTCCTCATTTTCCAATTTTCTCTCTCTGTCCATGTGTTTCAAACTTTATTATAGTGATCCCTTCTTATTTGAAATAGACACTGCATTTTTATTTATTAGTGTGCATTACATCCATTGGTCTGCATATCATAAATCCTAATAATAAGTAATAAAAATGTCAGATTAAAAATAAATCCATTAATTCTTTAGAAATTCTTTTGTTTATGCTTTGAATACAAAACTAAACAGATGTGGGAGTCTTGAGAAAAATAAAGTGAAGTGGATGTGCTTTCCTTAAACAGGGTAGAAAGAGCCTTGCTTACTTCAAAGTCCTTTGTGGCTGAGTGATGAAGCACACCGGATCAAATGGGGGTTTCACCAACAAAGGGGGATGCTGGTTTGATCACTGCCAGAAAAAGCATTTTCTTTAATAAGGTTTCTAGAATTTCTAGAATATGCTTGTAAATAAAAATGCTGTGTCTATTTCAAATAAGAAATATTCACTAGAATAACATTTGAACTAATAAGAATGTAAGATTATATATATATATATATATATATATGTGTGTGAAAATATATAGAAAATAGGAAGGAACTGGTTAGGTAAATAATCCAAAGTCCCTTAGTATTTTAGTTATTATTTTTTTTTTTTTTTAAATAGTGCTCGATACAAAAGTAGAGCATAAATATAATTATTTATTTAAAAATATGATTCCAAATCGCTACATAAGAGGTCTCATGTTTCAAAACAAGAGCCGAAAACTACAATATAATCCTTTAAATTAAATTGAGTTTAAATTAAAATGGGCTCCGTTCCATCTTCAAGCGAAATTTTTGTTGTATATATATATATATATACATGCACACACACACACACAAGTTTTGCTAAATTCAACAAAGTCTGTTTAATTTTTTATTGTAATTTTCCAATTTTCAAATAAGTTAATGTATATCCAAATCAAAATTGTTTGTAATCTGTCTAAAGTTCATGTTTGTATTCAAGTACTTTTGACTGTCTCAGTCATTATGAAGAACTGGGTGTTGGTAAACTAGATTTTGTTGGCTACAGCCTGGCATTTTGGAGGGCACTAGGATTCAAATTAGTCCCAAATAGCATAATTGGAGCTACCATTACACATGTTGTCATAGTATGAATTTCAATTCTAAAAGAACCTATGGTATGGTTTTTCAGGCATGTTCCAATGTGGTGGGATCACCTCCCCAGGCTTATAACATCAAAAAGTCATTGCTTGTTTAATCGACCATGATGAGATTTGAACCTCTGTCTCATGGTCAGAAATTGAATATTGTAACCACTCAGCCATTATATATATATATATATATATATATATATATATATATATATATATATATATATATATATATAAAATTTCTATATATATTATATATTCACAGTACTTATTGGAGTTTGATGATTGCAAAAGTGTGAATCTGGTGTTCTTATAGATATTTTTATTTTTACAAAATAGTGCTCAATGTAAATTTAGAAAGCATTAATATTATAAATTATTGATTTAAAATATGGTTTTTTCCGTTACACTGTTCTAACCATGTTTCAAAAATGGAAGCTAAAAGCGAATTTTGGACTCCAAAATTTGCTTGAGGATGAAATGGAACTAATGTCTTTAATTTAATTACAAAAATTAAATTCGGGGCTTTTAGCTTCCATTTTTTGAAACATGGTTAGAACTGTGTAGCGAAAAACCATATTTTAAATCAATTAATTTATAATATATATATATATATATATATATATATATATATATATGAAGAAATATAGTTTTAACGTGTGCTATATTTATGGGATAAAGTACTTAATATCAGAGATAGAGCTTGTGTATATATAAAAGTGAAAATTCAATGTTCACTTATATATATAGAGAGAGCTTTCCTCTTTGGCATCTTGACATTACGAATTTATGAGCAGTACTTGATTGGCAGCTAAGTTTCATCATTTTGTAATTGAAATTGTTAGATATAACTGTAAGTTCTATGCTAACAGTTTCTTCTCTCCCACTTCATACTTCTGGAACTCTCTTCTGGCCTCTTGCTTTCCAGTAAACTTTGATCTACAAAATTTTAAATGCAATGTTAATCATTATCTTCTGTCATCTTAATTCCTATTCTTTTATTGGCCTCTCTCTTTAATAATATTTGAAAATTTCAATTAAGCATTATGGAATTACATCCACACTTCAAGAGATTTGATTGTTCACTATCAAATCTCTGGAAAATTGAATGTGATTCTGTGATACTAAATTCAGATTTTCAACAGGTAAGTAAACAAATCATCATTATTATTCTAATGATTGTCGTCATAATCATCATCAACAATAACAATTCCTTGATATTGAACATTGTTAGGCTTAAATACATTATCTTCTAGGATTTCCCTGTTCAACCAATGAAATACAATCTTTGCTTATATATTAATTAAACTATATACTTATTTCATGACATATTAACTGAAAACACTTGTAAAAATAGAATACGTGGATTTACCACATCACAAAAAAAGTTCAAATAAAAATTCTCACTTAAAATTTTGAAAAACTTAGTGTTGCGTCTTTGCACGTTCCGATATTGTACACAACCATCAATAATAGCACATTCTCAAAAAAAATCTTTCGGTCTGCAAACAATTATTTTGTCTCCAAGTTTTAATTTTAAAAGGAAAAAAATATGCCTGAGTATGAATAAAGGATTATTCGAAAGTAATTGCATTTTAAAAAAATATAAACTGGAAACAACAGACAACAGTTTTATAAATGCGGATCACATCATTCTATGGATTAACAGTATTTTAATGCATACATTATATTCTACTAGCAATGTGATATCGCCAATAATAGCATTAATATTGCTGATTGATTCTATGCGTGATTATTTATTTGTATATATATATATATATAAGTAAAAGGTTTGTCATTTGATTGATGTTACTTTTACCAGTGTTTCATAAATGAACCCATCCATCCACTTGTCAGGGGGTAATCAGCAATTGACTGCTTATACTTTTCAATTTTTCTTTTTTATATGTACTTATCATTGGTGCAATTATTTTTAGTGTGTGTGCACATGTGTGTGTGCATGATCTGATGTGCCCATGTGTTGGATGTTGTGATTATTTGTCCTTTTCTTTTTTGTTGTTGTTTTTCATTTTACACTCACTCCTTAGCTTTTTCCTCTTTTTTTTTTTTTGTCTAGCACAAAGTCACAAGTGATTGTAACCGAGAGTTTGAGTGTACTGGCTTTGATAAAACTTTGGATCATGCCAGATGATGTGTTCTCCCACAGAAACTGTAACTAAGGTCTGTTCATCATAGTTGAAGTATAAACCATGGGTAAGCTCTGTGGCTGTTCAAAAAACACAAATGTGCCTGAGCAGGCGTCTACAACAGGGATTGGCTAGCCGGCCCTAGCAGACATACATGGAAATGAGTGGCCAGCCATTATTATATACATTAACAGATACATTTTCTAAAAGTATGTGTGTGAGTCAGAGAGAGAGAGAGAGAGAGAGAAAAAGTGTGTGTGTGTGTGTGTGTGAGGATGTCTGACAAACAGGTTATTTGTGAGTTTTTATTTTTAAAGTGTCCATCTGGTCAATTAAATAAGCTTGTTTTCACTCTGGTTAAGGTGTGTTATCAATTTTATTTGTATTTCACTCATGATTTGACCAACCTTTCCTCAGAGACACAAAATTCATTGTTTTGATTTCCCACTTGTGTAGGATTAGAATTTTTTTTTGATTAGAATTCAAATTCTAAAAAAAACAAACAAAAATACAGTTTCTTTTTTTATTACTTAGAGTAAATAGATAGATGCATGAGGAATTAAAATGTTAAATTCAGTGGACCTCTGCGAAAAATACATTTTTTATTTGAGACAGAACTAAAATAAGTTTATTCAAAATTTTATTTCATTGAATTAACATTAAAAGAAATTATTTGAAATTTTGCTAAAATAATTAAGAAATCAAATCCTTAGCTAAAACTGAAATTTACATATACAAGATCTTCTTTGAAAAGGTCCAAACGTAATTTCTACAAATATTTTCATGGCTACTACTCTGACAAGCTTTTTTCACTGGTGCCCTGACTACATGAATTTAAGGAAACTACTAGAATGGCGTCTAGGTCTCACCCTTTTACTGTTGAAATAGTTAAATGTAACCACCACTTCTACTCCAACATTTTCTTTTCTTGCACTTCCTGACAGTGGAACTCCCTTCTTACTTGCTTCCTTGATAACTACAATCTTCAAAAATTTAAATGCAGTGTCAGTTGCCATCTTTTGTCTTGAACACCATTCATCTTTTATCCTTGCCTCAATCCCCTCCCAATACCCAGTCTTTTCTCTCACTTTCACTCTCTGTAACCCCCTGCATACTAGTGGCACTCCTGCTTTGCTTGGTATGAAATACTTAAAAAAAAAATAAATTAAACAATAATAAAAAAGTTGCCTACCTAAGGTAGTAGCAACTTTTTTTCTTCTATGTGCTGTGTCCCTTCAGGACCTGAGCAGTCATGGCTCTCCACAACTTCCTGTTCTTTGTAAAGTTAGTAAAGTTTGTCTTTTTGCAATCACTTCTAAATCTTGTTCCACCATCCATTTTACTCAAGCTTGCTAGGTAGGTTACACATTGTTTTCCTTTGTCCCTCTTGTCTTCAGTCTGTCCTGTGAGTATTAAATTTTTCAAGTCCTCTTTCCTTATTATGTGCTCTATAAATTTCAACTGTCTCTTTCTGATGTTATGTAAAGTGTCCTTTTTTTCCATTTTCTCTAAAACTTTGTCATTGTTCACATGTTCAGTCTATGGTATTCTCAGTAACCTTCTATAAAAACACATTTGTTTTGCTACAGGTCACTTCTCTATCTGTGATGAAATTGCCCAGAATTCACTGCCATATAGTAGTACCAATATGACATAACAATTCAGTACTGTTTTCTTTATTTCCAATGAAATTTTCCTGTTTCTTAATACTTTTCTTACCTTTTGGAAGGCATCTTTTGCTGATATCCCAATGGACCTTCAGATTTCAGTGTCAAATTTTACTTCTCTGTTAAAACACTTTGTCGATATTTAAATTTTTACACTTGTTTAATTTTACATCTCCAATTTGTAATTTGCATATTGAGTTGTTTCTTTTGCTAACAGCCATACAATCTATCTTCTTACAATTGATGTTTATTCCTTTCTTCTTGCTCTCCTTTATTGCCTTCTGTTTGAGTTCCTGTAGTTCCCTTTCTCTGTCTGTTATCAACATTGTGTCAACTGCATATCTTATGTTACTAAGATTTTATCTGCCAATAATGAATCCTGATAGGACTCCTAATTCTCTCAGAATTAGTTCACAGTAGAGCAATGGTTCTCAACATTACTGGGGGTCCACACAAAAAAAATAGCAAATTGGGGGTCCATGATAATATTTTAGTAGTCCATAGAGCAATTTTACTTCAGAACGGTTGCTACAAAAGAGAATTGGAATTTCTACAATAATCTATGCCATATTAAAATACTAAAAATCAAAAAACAACTCTAAAACTAGCAGAAAATGTGATCAAGCAATGTAAGTTAGCATCCCTTTTACTCTACCAGATGCTTTAATTGTAAAAGTTGAATAAAAACTGAGAAGGATATATAAAGAAAGGATCATATATATATATATAATTTATTCGAAAATTATAACATAATTCTTACTTATTATAAAACACAGATTGTGTGTGTGTGTGTCTGTACGTTTATATACTCGATCGAATTTCCTACATTTTTCAACCGATTTTAACAAAACTTCACAGGACTACGCAAAATTACCTTGCAGTGGTTCTGACAGTGCCAAAAATTGGAAAAACACAATTGTTTTTGCACAAAATCAATTTGAAAACACGATTAAGAGGTATTAATGAAAGGGGGACAACTCATATCGAGTTATACTTATTAATATCGAATTATTGAGTTATACTTATTATAAAACCCAGGTTGGTTGTTTGTTTGTGTGTGTGTGTGTGTGTGTGTGTGTGTTCGTTTATATATGGGATCACATTTCCTACATTTTTCAACCGATTTCAACAAAACTTCACTTTTTTTTGGCAGGTAGTGTTTCTTATTGTCTTGCACACTTTTTCTTTATTTTTACATTCAGAATGCTTTAAAAATTCCATTTACAAGACAATTGTTTATAATAAAATTCTATTCAATCGGTATACTCATAACGATTGAAAACAATGTTTTTGTTTGAGTTTGGGTTTGACCAATTCGTAAAAAAAAAAAAAAAAGAAAACAAAAAAATAAAACTAATTAAGACATGCGTGTCCATCAACCTTAAACAATAATCTTTGTCAATTTTATTTTTCAGTCTTTATGATGGTCAATATTTGATCTATCTCTTACTGTTACATCCCCGGGCAACGTCGGGCTCTACTGCTAGTATGTTATAAAATCACTACAAAAATAGCCATTTTGTTTCAACACATCTGGTGTTTTATCAAATGATAATGTTGAATGTAGAATAATATATAAATAATATAATATAAATGATATACATATATATATATATATAATATAATAATATGTATAATATAATATATGATAATATATATATATATATATATATATATATATATATATATATAAAATATATATAAAGATTATAATTATATAAATTCATTTAATATATTAATAATAAATAATATTAATTTTAAGTATTAATAAAATAAAATATAAATATATTAATATAAATTAATAAAATAAAATATTAATATAAATAATTAAAAAAATATTAATATAAATTAATATAAAATATTAAAAAATAAAATATTAATAATAAAATTAATATAATATAATGATTATATATAAAAGGTAGGATTAACATTATTAACCTCTTCAGCAGCAGGGGCAATTCCCAGTGAAACCATCCAGTCTGAGGGCCTATACTTGTACTAGTGCACATAAATGTTTCGTAGAATTTACTTGCTAAATACAAGTTTATTTTCATTAAATTAGTTTTACTTTAAAATAAAGCATATACATTTATTATTTCTATAATAGAATTCCTAAACTTATCTATTAGTAAAAAATAAAATAAGCTTTTTTTATTGATGGTTATAGGGGTCCACAAAAAAATTAAGAATAAAAGTGTTCCATGAATAAAAAAAGGTTGAATAGGTCTTGTGAGAAGTCTTGTGTCCCTTTCTATTTTTTCATATTTACTGAATTATTTTTCTATCCTCATGCAGACAGTTTGCTACTAGTATAAGTTCTAGATTAACCTCACAAACCTATCCCAGCATTCCTTCCATATCTGAAAACCGTCTACAAAGTTCTTTTTAAGGATGGCTACTATCTTTAATCTTATTCAGAGTCGGAAATTTCCTCTTTTACAATAGCAATTTTAGATTTGACCAAAAAAAAAAACAGAAGTTGCTGGAAGACAGATCTGGACTGTAGCAGATATGGCTGACAGATGTGGATAGTGTAATGTTTTGCAAAAAGACCATAACAAAATATGATGAATGGGCAATTGAGGTATTCATAATAGTTGGATACTTTCCAGACAGCCCATAGAATTTACAGATTTTTTTTAAAATAAATCTTCACTATATACAAAGCCCAAGAGCCACTCAAGGTAGAGGGTTACTTTATGAGGTTGTTGTATGGATGTAGGATGGGGAGGTAAGTGCAGATTATGAGGATACAGATGATAGGTAACAGTTGGACACTTGACTTGAAGGTTAAATTGTAGTCGTCTGGTTGGTTGTTTTTTTTAGTGGCATATCAACCTCAATCGCTTATTTAATGTATTATATACAATTTTATTTGCTAATTTTTTTGTTAGAGATAATTTAGTGATACTAGTCTTACTAATTAATCCATTGCTGAAGGGAGAAGAGATGGATTCATACTTTTCCCAAGGGCATTTGCACATAAGGGAATATAACAAACTGAATTGGAACTTGGCCCTTCGATTAACAATTCTGAGTCATTGTCCATTACACCACCTGCACATCCAACCTTACTACACTTGGTATTTCCAAGTGGTCACCCATCTAGGTACTGACCAGGCTTGACATTGCTTAAATTTAGTGATCATGCAGGAACCAATGTTTCAATGTGGCTGTAAGCTATAGTAATAGCCAGGAAAGCATCCTCTAGGAAGTCAATTCTATAAAGTAGTGACTCTTGGTAAGAAGCTGTCCAAATTGAACTCCCTTTTTTACTAATGGCATACAAAGATAATGAGGATGGTTCACTCCTGTGGATGCAGCAAAGCGGCTCTTAACTGTAAATGTTTGAACGGGTGGAACTTGGAAATGTAGCCTGTCAGAACATTTTCAATATGGCGGTAGAATAGCAAGAGGCTTTCACTGTTGTGTCTATAAGAGAGGATTTGTAGGGTGGAAAACAGAAGTTGCTGGAAGACAGATCTGGACTGTAGCAGATATGGCTGACAGATGTGGATAGTGTAATGTTTTGCAAAAAGACCATAACAAAATATGATGAATGGGCAATTGAGGTATTCATAATAGTTGGATACTTTCCAGACAGCCCATCAAAAAGGTTGCATAAATGCATTTGAACTCTGTCAAGTTTTGAAAGTGAGGATTGGTCAGGTCCAGCCCAGATATAGCAATAATACTTTAATGTTTGTACAGTTAATCATTGACTTTCTTTGATTACAGCCTGAATTCATGTGTCATGTTTGTTGAAGGCTTTCATAATATAATTGGAATAGATAGGTTTGAATATCATTCAGTTCACTCTACTCCTCATTCTTTTGAACAGGAGTAGAGGTTTATCCCTTGTTTAAGTTTGGGCTTCTGGTTTCTTTTAAAGTCTTTACTAGTAGCCCCTTGCATCTTAGTGGCATTATTGCCTTCCTTGGGGTAAATTGATAAAAAAAAAAACATTTACATGATGAATATAACAAGTGAATTTCAGCTTATAATATCTATTTTTATTAGAAATATTTAGAAAAGATTATTTGGCGGTGTGAGATTTTAATTTCCTTTAATGCTTATCATGTGAGATTTTATTGTATAACTCAAGGCTTGTTCATCATATTATAAATAAATATCATAATTCTGCTTGTTCCTTTATACCTTTGTTAATTAGCATGAGGAATAGATAGGTTCACCTATTGTCTGGTTCACATTTTTGAACAGGATTAGAGGTTTATCCCTTGTTCCCTGTTTAGGATTGGGTTTTCAATTCTTTCCAAAGTCATTTCATTCTCTTTCACTCCAAGTAGTTTCTTGTGTCTTATGGGCATTATCGCCTTGCTTGGGTGGAACTGATTTGAAAAAAAAAAAACTTCAAGGATATTCTTACTAATTAATGAGGATGGTTGTAATAGATTGTCTGTCCCCTGCCCACAAATTTAGTTTGCTTGCTTCCATAAATTTTTGGTATAGCAGATAATGGACAGAGTAAATCTCTATTTTTTAAACACCTGGCAAAGAGAAAGGAAATAGAATAGAGAGAGAGAGAGAGAGAGAGAGAGAGAGAGAGTATGAGGAGACAAGAAAATGATGTAAAGGAGAAATAACCACAACATTCTACACACAAACACACACACACACACACACACACACAAAAAAAAATTAACCTAACACCAATAAATAGTGCATAAATTAATTATTTTTTTAACTCAATATAAAAATAACAAAAATGAGAAAATCAACAGTTAATTGCTGAAACCTCCTGATGAGTGGACCAAGCAATTGCAAAAAAATTCATCTACAAAACTCTGGAGTTGGAGTGCTGAATATAACATCAATCAGCTTAGTGACAAATTTTATATTTGTATTTATCCATTATATTTATTATTGTGTTTCTAGGAAGAAAGAAAGAGAAGATAGAGGAAACAATAATGCTCTTGTGCATTTAATGTCTGCTTCAGTGAAATGGTAGAGTAATATTAAATATGTCAACCCCAAATGATTAGTTTCAGTAATAAAAATTAGCAAAAAGCTGTAATTTTCATGGGCCCCACTCTACATGATCAATGGAAATAGATATCATAAAAAAACTATTTGAAAAATTATTATTATGCAATATACAGTATATGATAATGGATATTGATTGATATTTATCTTTTAATTTCAGATATTGAAAGAAGGCCATGGATTATAAGAAAGTCAGTCAGTTATGTGCTATGTGTGATATACACTTAGGCGATCCTGTATCTTTTGATACATGACCAATGAGGCAAATTTTTTTTCCCGCAGTAGGTTGCCATTTTTTTCTGCAGTAGACCAGTTGCCATCCAAGGCTATAGAATCTGGTCTGTCCTGCTATTTACCCATAGCTGGAAGGAGAAGAAGAGGATTCATACCTTTCTCAAGAGTATTAGGACATAAGTGAATGTAATAGATTTGACTGGAATTTGAACTCAGCTCTCCGATTCCTCAATCCGAGCTGCTATCCATTACTCTACTGTGCCTCCTTGCTTATAAGAAAGGTATAGATTTAAAAGAGAAAGAAGTTACTGCAAAATTGTTGAGAGATGGAAACACAATGTTGGAAATTGGAAGAAAGTTGAAGAGAAATCATAGAACAATCAAAAAAGAACAAGAAAAAAAATCTTGTTTTAATAATGTCAGAAAAGAGTCTTGAGACAAATTACAAGGGTAACAAGTAGAAGAAGTGGATTTACCAGCAAGAAAATATTTGAAGAAACTAATGTTGCAGATGTAAACAGAGAGAAAATATTCAGAATATTACATTTAATTAAACAATACAAAGTGAAAAACATGTTAATTTGGGCAAAGAAGTATATGTAAACTGATTTATCAATAGTAATTTTTAGTGGTGAATGGATGTACTTGATGGGTTAGAAGTTGGGTCTTTTATGGATTTGTTTTTTTTTTTGTTTTTTTTAGCTTATCAACCTTTTGCTGAAACATATTTTGGATTGTAAGAATAATTTTTGTTCTGTGAAATATTGCATTAACAATTTTTGAGAATAACAACAATTTTTTTTTTTTTAGATACAAGAGGATCTTGCATGGAAATCGTCACTGATTTAAAAGACAACAGAGAAGAGGTGATGTTTTGGGTTAATATTGTAAGCAGTAAAGTATAGTTCCTTTCAAAATTAATGAAGGTATCAAGATAAATGTAGAGAATTACTGTTAAGTTCTAAGATGAGTTGTTTTTTGAGTGGTTCAATAGAATAGTTATTGTTATTTGCTTTAATTTCACATATATTAAAAATATTCTAGTTATTAAGTGAAAGGAACAACATTGGAAAGTGCAAAACAAAAAATATTAAATAGAGATCAAAAAAGAAATTGAAAATATTGGCAAGAACAAGAAAAAAAAATTGGTTTTTAAGAATGTCAGAAAAAAAACTTGAGAAATATTACAAGAGTAACAAGCAAGGAAAGTGGATTTACCAGCAAGAAAATATTTGAAGACACTAGATGATAGTCCAATCAGGAAAATAAGGAAGTTGATCAACCAGTTCAAAGCCATAATCATGCACAACAGCCACAGAAACTAAAGACGTGTGTGCTGTAGCATTGACCTAATGAAACAAGATCCCTTTCATCAGTTTTTCTGGTATTTTGTCTTCATAGTCTTTTGTAACTGCCTTAGCAGTTGGGATAGTACTCTCCATCTTTTGAAGATGGCCAATAAACACAAAACTTTTGTATCCCCCAAAACTGAGGCCATCACCTTCCCTGCAGATGAAACAACCTTGGCTTTCTTTGTGATGTGATGGAATAATCTGCCATCCCCATGAGTGGTGGCACTATAGGTGGTAACCACCTATAAGTATCTGTGAGGACAGCGGATGAAAGAGACAAGCTGGGATCTTCAAGACTATTAGCCTTCTGATAACAGCACGCACACAACTGTACTGACTTGCAACGACCATGCACATAACTATTACTTCCTTGCTTGTTGTACTGGTTTCTACAATAAACCTGTTACTATTTATCCACTGTGTTTGTCCATTCCATATTTCTATTAGCTCGGAATATAACACTTTGGGACAAGTGAAGAGGGATGTTTCCACTGCATGGATTGTTTCTTAGGTTTTAGCATAAAGTGATGAACTCAACACTCATTCTGGGTTAGAAAATGTTCAAGGAAACCAACTGGATCAGCCTCAAATTATGTCAGAATTCCCATGATGTGTTTTTGATTGGGTGTGAAAAGATGTGGCATCCTCCTAGCAGAAACTTTCATCATCAACTTCATTGTGAGGATATTCTTTCACGGGATATGCTGATAGCTTTGGCTATTTGATTTATAGCCAATAGCCTGACATCCATCACCATGTGGTAAACACAATCAATGTTTCATTTGGTAGCTGCCATTTCAGGATGTCCAGATCTTGGGTCATCTTCAAGAATTTCCCTATCCATCCTAAATTCAGTTCCCCACTTTTGCACTATTGATAAAGCCAGACCATCATACCCTAATGTAGCAACCATGTCAGTATGAATGTCCTTGAAGGCTAAACCATTTTTCTGTTGTTACTTCATAACACAACAATGCCAAATTTTGTCCACTTTCAAGAGAATTTCTTACTTGTTACTTTTGAAGTCTTCTTTGAAAAGTCAGATGTCAATTTATCTGGAAGAAAACAATGCTGTTATTAATAAGAATAGTTAAATTTAAAGCATGCAAGATATCACAGCTCTAGCATCACACCTTCATTGTCAGCCTATGAACTTTTCAGCCTACCCTCATATATATATATATATATATATATATATATATATATATATATATATATATATGCACATTACTCTTCAAGTAAAATTGAATTGAGTTCTATGAGCTGCTAGTGTATTTCGTATAGAGAAAAACATTAAAATTGCCTTCCTTTCCTGCTGTGCAATGATGGCCTAGAGGTAAGAGATCTGACTGATGTCAAATCAGTCTGGATTCAATCCTGGCTTGAAGCAATTGGATGTCTATACACACTGAGGAGCTGTGATACAACAAAACAGTCTGTCTGTGGATGACTATATATATATAGATGATTGTGCCTAGCATGAAACAGCCTGTCACCTCTGAGTGTTGACTTCAATGTTTACTTATATATATATAGGAAGGATGATGTACAACAAAATTGAAAAAGTCTTTGTATGATGCATTTAGGACTTCATCGGACTAGGTTTGTTTATGTTGATGTGACTACAAATGTGCGCAATCAAGAGATGCTAGGAATTAGAAAATTTCTAAAAAATAATTAAAAGAGAAAACAATTCACTAAGATGAAAATGTTTAGAAAATGCTAGTTCATTCACAGTAAATTTGTGTCCAGGTTCCTACAATGTTTTACCGTTCTTGGTAGATCTTCTGTTATCACAGTGTGGGATATTTAATAACAAAAATGATGGAAACAAGAAGTAAAAAAATCTATATTATGTACACAAAACACATAAAAAAAAATTATTCTTTTAAATTTAAAATTTGCAGTGTCTCTCATTTGTGCATGTGTAGTCGCATAAACATAAACAAATCTAGTCCAGTGAAGTCCTAAAGGCCAAAATGTATCACACAAACACCTTTTCTGCTTTGTCATACAATCTTTCCTCCAAAATTGTTCTTTATATATATATATATATATATATATATATATATATATATATATATATATATATATATATATATACACACACACAAACACATACAAGGTGCCATGTATAATTTGTCATCAAAAATTATGTAAAAATGAGAATAACACTGACATCTCATTTTAACAGATATATTTACCAAGATTATGCAAATATATCTTGAAATACTAAAGAGTAAATTTATTCAATAAAATTGCCTTTGGCTTCAACCACAGTCTCCAGACAACTTTGGAATCTCTTGCAACTCTTCTAGACGGTTTCCTTGTTTAAGTTGATGAATAATCCTTGCCTTCAGTTCATCTTTGGTGTTACAAGGAGTTTTTTTGGTCTCTTGCTCAACTGTGCCCCACACATAATAATTAAGGGGGTTGCAGTCTGGGTAGTTAGGTGGCTAGATTTTAGAGGTGATGTGTTCACAAATTGATTGAGAGCCATGATTGGGTTCTCCTGCTTGTGTGGCATGGTTCAGAATCCTGTTGCCAGGGTCTTCCATTACTTTTATCATCCATTAAAATGGATAAATGGGGTTTATTTCTATTAGATTAATTTTTTTTCTGTTTTCTATGGATATGTATTTATTATGCATCTGTGTACAGTTAATTATATGAAAAGTATGTTTATTCATTTGTTGGAAATACAATAAATTAAAAATTTGTATGTGTACAAATATTTGTTTCCTCCCAATGTGTGTTTGTATGTGTGTGTATATATATATATATATATATATATATATATATATATATATATATATTTAATACTATTATATACTACTAGCGATGGATATTGCCAATAATAGCATTCATATTGCTGATTGATTCTATGCATGATTATTTCTTTGTATATAAATTATATGCTGCCTAATGTTTTATGTTTATAAAAAACTATCGATCTGCAGTACAAAAAAAAATTCCTATAAAAAAACTACTACTAAGACAACACTATATTAATTGAACTATATACTTAGTTCATGACATATTAATTGAAAACACTTGTAGAAAATAGAATACGTGGATTTACCACATCACAAGAAAAGTTCAAATAAAATTCTCACTTAAAATTTTGAAAAACTTAGCATTGCATCTTTGCACGTTCTGATATTGTACACAACCATCAATAATAGCACATTCTCAAAAAAAAACATCTTTCGGTCTACAAACAATTATTTGTCTCCAAGTTTTGATTTTATAAGGAAAAGATATGCCTGACAATGAATAAAGGATTATTCGAAAGTAGTTGCATTTTAAAAAAATATAAACTGGAAACAACAGACAACAGTTTTATAAATGAGGATCACATCATTCTATGGATTAACAGTATTTTAATGCATACATTATACACTACTAGTGATGGATATTGCCAATAATAGCATTAATATTGCTGATTGATTCTATGTGTGATTATTTCTTTATATATATATATATATATATATATATATATTTGCTGGTCCAGCTAAAATAGACAAACCTGCTTTTAAGCTTATTTTACCAGTAAATAATTTTATTATTATGAAGGCAGTTAATGTCAAAAATAACACACAGATTTAACACAGAAATTTATTTATTTTCACCATCAATTGTTAAGAAAATTTTAAATCTTTTCCATCATCAATTGTTAAAACACAAGTTAAAATCATTTACTCATCATCAATTATTAAAAGAAATATAGAAGTCTCTGAATATTTTAACCATTTCAGGCATAATGTTCTCTGCAAATCCAAAGGGGGATTTCTTGAGAGGTGTGACTGCTGGAATTACTTTTATCCCCTCATAAAATTCTTCTACAAAGGCATGATTTTCAACTTGTTCTCTTTGACACCAGTCCAAATTATGAATACAAATAGCTTTGATATTAAAAATTAAATTAAACCAGTCCAAATTATAAATAAAAATAGCTTTGATATTACAAAGTTAAATTAAATCATTGTTTTATGTTATGTTAGGTCATAGGTAATCATGGCTCTTCACAGATATCATTTCTTTATTATCTGAGAATTACCATGCCTAGAGAGCTCAAACTAAACTGTTATTTAGCCCATAGCAGGGAGGAAAAGAGATGGACTCAAGCCTTTCCCAAGAGCATTAGTGTAAAAATAAAGAAAACAGTCTAGAATTTGAATCCAGATCACCAATCTTGCTCTCCTTGATGATAACCATTATACTAATCACATATTCAATTAACCATTAATTAGTCTTAAACAAATTTAAATAGCACATTAACATTGCTACTCAAGTTTTAAGCAATTTAACATATGCACTTTTCCAGAACAGTTTCATAAAAATTTCAGAATACTTCACAAATGTCATTCTTTTAAAAAAAATTATTGCTTATCATATTATGAATTAAAGAATGAATTTAAAAACAATGAATGTTCCAATCTTTGTTGCCTTTGCTTAATGTTATCAGATAGTTATTGTTACCTAAATAAATAAATGAAAAAATAAGCCTCCAATAAAAATTAATAATAATTGACAATGTTTAATCTAAGAAATTAGAATCCTATTAATACTACTAGTAATTAACCATATTTAGGTCAGCAAAGCAGATGAGAAATAAAGCCTCCAATAAAAAGCAAGAGAAATAAGATGAAAGAAATACTAGCCCAAAATTAATAATAATTGACAATGCTTCATCTAAGAAATTTGAATCCTACTAATACTACAATGAATAAAGTAAGAAGGGCAAATGAGAAAGCAAGAAAAAGTTAATAATAATTAACTGTATTCTTTCCAGATATATATTTTTTTATTTTATGTCAGGTTATTCTACAAGTGATACCATGTAACCTTGTAAAGCCTATGGCATAGTTGAGTCATCAGTAACTAAACCACTTCTGCCCATCAGGATATTCTGATGGGGAGGGTGCCTAGACATCCAGTAGGATTAAAGCAAGAACTTTAAGTGGGTGGATATAACTTTCTTGTAGGGTCAATGGTCATCTAGCATAATGGGGTACACTGGGTTTCATAGGTATTCATGCAGCTAGTTTGTTTTTTTATAAAGAAAAGACTGAAATTTGTGGGGACTAAGATTAGAAAAGCCTGAGATGTGTGGGTGGCTTAGGTTATAAAAGCCTGCTATGTATGGGGGGCAAAATTAGAAAAACCTGAGAAGTGTCAGGCTGAAAATTAAAAAAGTCTGAGAAGTGTAGAGGCCAAGATTTGAAAAGCCTGAGATATGTGGAAGCCAAGATTAGAAAAGCCTGAAAAGTGTGGTGGCCAAGATTAGAAAAACCTGAGAAGTGTGGGAGCCAAGATTAGAAAAGCCTGAGAAGTGTGGAGGCCAAGATTAGAAAAGCCTGAGAAGTGTGGAGGCCAAGATTAGAAAAGCCTGAGAAGTGTGGAGGTCAAGATTAGAAAAACCTGAGAAGTGTGGAGGCCAAGATAAGAAAAGCCTGAGAAGTGTGGAGGCCAAGATTAGAAAAGTCTGAGATATGTGGAAGCCAAGGTTAGAAATCTTGAGAAAAGTCAGGGCAAAATTAGAAAAACCTTAGAAAAGTGGAGGCCAAAATTAGAAAAGCTATAGATGTGTGGTGGCCAAGATTAGAAAAGATATGTGGAGGCCAAAATTAGAATGAGTGAGATTCTCCAGAGACTAGACATCATTTCTGGGTGGAGAGTTTCCTTGATGGAAGGGTAGTGTAATGCATAAATCTAGTTGGTTTTGTTACATTCATTTATATGCAAATACCCTTGAGGAAAGTATGAATCCATCTCCCCACTCAGCTATGGATTAAATAGTATTTGTAGCTATAAAAATCATTATTGTTCTCCAAAAACTGTCAATGTAATATTCACTTGCAAAAGAAGAATTATTCTTACAATCCAAAATATGTTTTGGCTTTAAATAACCAGTACGGGTTGATAAGACATAAAAACAAATCAATCAATCCTTTGGTGGAATCAACAGCCATGTATCCATGACCAAGGCAAGCCAAATTGGAGGACATTAGCTGTGGTCTGATTTGGAGAGGGATGGGCTCTGCCAGGTCTACTTGTTCAAGACATGCTATATTTAAATGATTAATTTTCCACTTTTCAACATAGGTATGTGGAAGGAACTAATCAGGTGCTTAGCTGTGCAGCCACCCTACAACCACGCCTTGTCATGGGACAACCACATCATGTCATGGGATTATGATGTCTTGATTGAATATCAAATATATCAAAAAAGATTATCTGTTATCTTTTTGCTTTTTAATACAAACAAATATATAGATATTTGGGATGATAAAAATAAAAATAATAACACAGATCATTATGGAGTTTAACATATTTAAATGCAAGTAGATTTTTGTAAACAAAATGCTAAATATTAAAAAATATATCAATAATCATTAATAGATAAAAAAAAAGTTCAAAGGATTTATTTATTGGACTTCAATTTTCGCAGATATACCACTCATCAGCATCAAATAAATCTGTACTTAAATACTCATAAGAACAAGACTTTGATATAGATGACATGCATAGCACAAAAAACATTTAGAAATATCTAAACTATCAGCTATATCTGATCAATCTCAGAGCAATGGTTAAAAATGGCTTTAAGTGAGTGAAACCTGAAGGTCTTAGCAAAGATCATCCTTTTTCAAACCTTGTAGACTGGTGCTAGGAAATCACAAACTAAGAACTGTACTCGATAAAAGAAACCACATCATTTGAGGACAACCAACAGCAGCAAAAACTAAAATGAGTATCATATGTAACTTGAAGAGAAAATAATGATTTTGTCATTCCACAGTACTTCAGATAAAAGGTTAGGAAGGAAACCCTCATCAATACTGGAAAGAGCAATAACAGCTACTGGACTTGAGAAACCTATTTTCCTAAAAAATTGTTTTAAGAGAAAAATTTTATAAATGTAAAAACAGACAACATTATTTGCTTTTTGGTCAATGAATGCTGAATGTTTCCTTATAAGGAAACAGCTAAATTAACATTGCCATTCTATTATAAATAGACTTATTTGATACTGATGAGCAGTGTGTCTGTGGAACCTGAAGTCCAATAAATAAGTCATTTGAACTTTTTTTTTTATCCATTAACAATTTGGGATGGTAGAAATTTAAAATTAAGAATACTCAGTAACAGTGCCAAATTATGCTTTGGTTTTAAGTCATTTCTCTTCTTAATTCACATGGGGTGTTTTTCTACCCTCTACATTTTTAAAGTACTTATTATTCCTAGTTTTCTGTTTTCCTCCCATTACTCTCCTCACTCAGTGGGAGTTTTTATAGCATGCAGTATCGTACAGTTATCATGGGAGACAATTGCCAGAAGACTATCCATTTTTTGAAATCTGTGGGGACTAATGCAGGGTTAAGTGGAACTCGTATATATGACACATCAATAAAGACCCAGGAAAGCTAGTTGGCACCTTTCACCTCTCCAGAAAATACCTAACTCCACCTGCCATGCTCTATCTTATGTGAGTCAAACCAGGCCAAAAATGGAGTATTCTCGTCATATCTGGGCTGGAGCTGCCCAGATCTCTCTTTCCAGCCTTGACAGAGTTTAAAAGTGTTTATGTGGCTTTGTAGGAGATAAGTTGTTTTCACACCCTCCAAACCTTTTCGCCCGCACACAGACACAACATCATCAACTTATTGCTATTTCCATAGAAAATATTCTGAAATGCTACATTCTTCAGTTCCAGCAGCTCAGACCTTTACAACTAGGATCTGCTCTTCCACATACACAGGGTTGAATTAGCATTGTTCCCTTCATATTCCATTGTTAAGAAGTTAGTTCCACTTAGACAGATTCTTCCAGAAAACTGTTACTTTGTAGAAAAGACCCCTGAAAGGATGCTTCCCCAACCACTAACCTCCTCAAGTCTAAGGTTAACTGTTATCTATCTTATTTTTCCTGATAATCTACAATTCTTGCATCCATAAAACAACCCCATCCAGTAACACTCTAACTTGAGTAGCAGTTGTGCCTTGTATTGGGTGAACATATTGTATAAGAAAGAAAAAAGTTAAAAGTTGGTTAAATCAAAGAAACTCAACTAGACAAGTGTGACATAAGTACTCTTTTTTAACTTTTGGTAAAATTGTCCAAAATGAAAATGACAATATCTGGAGACAAAACTAAGGACGTAAACTTGTAACTTTGAAAATTCTACCAAAAGACCTCTTCCCTACTGTGACATCAAGATAATAATCTATATTTATTGCATCATTCTATGCATAGAGACTAATATCGCTATCTTCATTTTTAGTCCAATATTTCCTCTAGGTTAGTGGTAGTATGAGGACCCTCCCTCCAACACACACTTACCACTGTCACAAAAGTAAGGGTTGATATATCAAATAGGGCCTGCAGTGAGAACTGCAAAAGATCCAATTTCTCTTACCTGTGTGGGGAAGGAGAGAAGGTAGGAGTTGCAGTTACCATTCAGGGTGCTATACACCCAATTACAAACAGATCATTTTACAAGGACATAGCAGGGGGGAGGGAAGTACAAGATTTGTTTTTTTAATTTTTCTTTCTATCATTTTCATCTTTTATCTTTCTCTTGCCTCTCTTGCTAAACACTAGTTGTTATTTGTTTCTTTTTATGTCTACCCCCCCCAATTTATCTATCAATCTACATTTGCTCATATCTATCTATCTTGTTTTGTTCATATCTATCTATCTAGTTTTGTTCTTATCTATCTATCTGTTTTATTCTTATCTATCTATCTATCTATCTAGTTTTGTTCTTATCTCATTACAAAATGACTGCAAAACTATCTCCCAAACACTTAATAGCAACTCAAAAAAATGTTCCCCACTAACCAAATCTAAAATAACAGCTTGTCCCTGACATTTACCTGTCCCCACCACTTCTGAAAACAACTGTACCCTGAATGAACACTTGATATCATTCTGAGAATCTTGTAACCCATTTTGATCTTTGTGTGTCTTATGCTAAGATTTCTGAGGAAATTTGATGTTACCAGAGATGAAAACATTTGCCATAGCTTCTGTTGTAATCTCTACAGACCAAAGCTTCAAAATATTTATATTTCTTTGAAATAAAGGCATTCTTAAGAGATTTTGTTTTTAGAAATAAAATGTTTCTTTGAATTTGACAAAGTAAAAATAACATTTACTTGAGAAGTTGATTTCTGTAAGTGATTAAATTGACAAGGATCTGTTGCTGATTTTGTTTGATAGGTATTAGATATAATTTATAGGTTTAAAGTAAAGATAATTATTTTCTTTTTTTACCTGAAACATTTATTGCAAAAAAAGACCTAGTTTTTGATTTAGTGGATCTACTGTGCATGTAAACGAATGAAAAATTAGTTGCTGTTATGACCTACTATATTTGGTTTATATAGTGTATGAACACACATGGATATGCATACATACTTTACTTACATATTCATAAGTACACATGCACTCATATACACTCATGTGTGCTCAAAAAACTCAAATCCAGGAGTAACAGCAGCCATTAGTATCAGAGCCATAAACATCTAAACCTATAGAGATTTTCCTATTAGGAAAAAA
The DNA here is from genome assembly GCA_903632075.3 of Acanthosepion pharaonis. Taxonomy (NCBI): domain Eukaryota; kingdom Metazoa; phylum Mollusca; class Cephalopoda; order Sepiida; family Sepiidae; genus Acanthosepion; species Acanthosepion pharaonis. The sequence continues at coordinate 4,001,664 of CAHIKZ030005532.1, forward strand.
ATTCTGGTCTGGGGCTCCTGCTGTATATCTCAAGATAAAATCAAAAAAAGTGTATGTAATGTTATTAGTATCTTGACTTCAGTCACTTTCCCATCACATGGTTTTCTTTTGTCTTTTTTATCAATATTTTCATTCTAGTGAACTCTCCTCATTGGGGTTTGATTTTTTTTTAATTGTTGTTTTTATTATTGACAAAAATTCTACATATAGAGACTAGCTAGGACTTCATAGAGACTTTGAGGTATTATGGTGAATGTAGTAAGAATGGTAAGTAAGAATATGTTGTTTTGTTGTAAGGAATACTGTGGTATGTTTGGGTCAGTAATTGTGGCTAGCTAAGTTGAATTATAAGACAGAAGAAGGCCAGCCTTTCCCATCAACCCTTTTGGCCTTGTGCCACATTTTTGTATCTTTACAAAATAAATATTGCTCTCCTTCTTGGTACCTTGACTGCATTAATTTAAGTGTGTTAATAAATTTGCAACTAGGTCTCAGAGTTACACTGTTGAATTAGCTGGATCTAACTGTAAGTTCTATTCTAACCATTTCTTTTCACACACTTCTCATCTGTGGAACTCTCTTTCGGTTTCTTGCTCCTCTGCCATCTATAACCCTTAAAAAATAAAACGTAATGTCAATTGAAATATTCTGTCTTCCTGAAACCTGTTCTTTTGTTGACCTTTTTCCTCAATAAAGTCTTCTCATTCTCTTTCTGTTGTAGCATACCTACGGACGATAATGGGTATGCCCCCATTTCCATAAATACAGTAGTGAATACTGTATGTGTTGGTCGGCCGTCCTGCAGTTAGAGATTTGTCTTCAGCTGGGCTGGTTAAACTCTCTGCCTCTGGGCAGAGAGCATTCCCATACGGGGCTATGTTGACCCGATCCCATTTTTATATGGGATTTACAGGGAATTTTTGGCTGAGCCTACAGGCTGGAGAACCCCACATTAAATTTGGCCTTGTGCCACATGTGACTGTGTGGGGCAGTTGGTAGATACTGTCTGAGGTCTGCAGTTGGAGATTCATTGCAGAAATCACTTGACTCACTTCTAGCAGTTGACTACTTCTTGTGTTGCTGGTGAATCTTATATATGTTGTTCATGTCCTAAGTGTTATTGTTTATTACCAACCTTTGTGTGATTATTCTATTCAGTAACCTTCCTTAAGTTACAACACTTTCATTCCCAGTAACCCCTTGCATCTTAGTGACATTATTGTCTTGCTTGGGATGAAATGATTAAAAGATTTTTTCCGATATTTATTAGAGTAAACCATGTAAGTCAAAGAGAAAATAATGACATAATCAAGATGTTGACATTCCACACTATTTCAAACAAAAGGCAAGGAAAGAACCCCCCATCAATACTGGAAAGAGTAATAACAGCTACTGGACTTGAGAAACTTGAGGTCTTAAATTAGTTGACAAGGTTAAAAAAATGTAGCTTAGTAGAAGGAAACAGTTAAGGTTCACTAGGTGTTCTTAATATTATGACCTGTCTGGATCAATAGTCATCATAATAGTGGTGTAGGGATACAAGATACTGAGTATCCACTCAGTCATATGTTATGAACAAATAGTAATTTAATCCCCCTTTGATCTTGCTTATATTTGTATTGGTATGCTCAGAAAGTTATCTTCAAATTATTGCAGGTTTCAAATTATGTTCCCCTGATTGGTTGAAAATAATACAGAAGTGAGTTTTCTTCTCAATCTTTTTTTTTTCCAGATCATTCCTTTTTTATTACAGATATTGAAGCACTGCCATAATCAGGCTCAGAATCAAGGCTTATCAAAAAAGTCATGTCCAAACACCTCATTTCTTGATATCTTAATTTAAGGAGCAGAGCAGTGTTTGTTTTTTTTTCACATAAAATTTTAGAAACCCACCAAAACCTAAGCATATTAAAACCAACTCATGTCAAAACATTAGTGTTACAAAAACCTCATTTCTCACAATCATCAAACATACAGCAATATGATTGAGTGACTTGTTTTTTATATCTTATCAACCCTTTGTGGGTTATTTAAAGCTGAAACATTTTTGGTAGTGTAAGAATAAATTTTTCTTTCTTTTTTTGCAAGAGAATATTGCATTTTTTGAGAATAACAACGATTTTTTTCAGATACAAATCCTACTATTTAAACTATAGCTGGTGGGGAGGAGATGGATTCATGCCTTTTCTTATGGGTATTCGTGTGTAAGTGAATGTAATGAACCTGGCTGGCATAACAACATGAGCTTTAAATATCACAAATATAAAACCTATGTGCATCAAAGTAATGAGTGCCAAAATTGAAGAATGTTAAATCCACAAGTGTTAAAAACTATGAGGATTGAAATCTTCAGAATCTCTAGACAAAAGGTGACAGATTCTCAATGAGGCAATAAACAACTGAAACTTGTATTTATCACCAGCCATAAATGTCACAAATTGTTGGCATAACATTCCTTCCTTTTCCAAAATTAGTATGCTTGTCCAGTCATGTGACTTAACCAATTAAAAGAGCCTTGTATTTGAGAATGCCAAAGAGGAAAAAGGTGCTCCTGACGTGTGTAGAGACAGCCTATTGCAACAACCTTTAGTTTCTTTTTGGAGTTAAAGAGAAGGTCTGTTTACATTTTTCTGACTGTTGTTATTTTTCCTTGTTATAAATAATTGGGTTTATGGCTATATTGCATTGAAACACCAGTTCTTGTCTGATCATCAAAGTTAAGCAACATTGAGCCTGGTCAGGACTCAAATGGGTGATCACTGGGGAATACCAGGTGCTGTAAGTTATGTGACAAGCCTAGCAAGCTGGCGACGGACAATATCACTACTTATCTATATAAATAAATGCGAATGTCAGTGTGTCACACTTTTTCATCTTTACTCCTAGAGACCATAGCCTAACATATCACTCTTTTGGAATCAGGGTGACTCTGTGAGAAAATTAAAAACATTCTGGGTTGGATCCAGACCCACAATCCTGAAATTTTGGAGACCCACGTTTTCATTATTGTGATTTTTTTTGGCAATTTTTTATGTGATTTTTTGCAACAATTTTTTTTTTACAATAACAATATTTATAGCTTGGAAATAAATTTGGGAATAATTGAAATTATTTACAAAATCTAGTGAAAGTCACCCATGAGATAAAAATATTTTTTGTACAGAAAGTAAGGACATATGTACACAAAATTGTCTTTAAGTAGCAGCAGAAGCATTATTATTGAGCTTGAATATTAATGCAATACTTAAATGTAGTGATTAATTTTGAGTTCTTATGTAGTTTATTATTGCCTCTCACATACAGCAGCAGTAAAAGAAATCTCTACCAACAGAGGACCAAATTGCAATCAATAGAGTCAATGCTGTAGTGAGGAAAAAAAAGTCCTGTGCAAATGAAAACCTAGGTCAAATGGCAGCCAGGAGAGCATCTAATACTGAGAATATGCAAAGACTTAGGAACTCTCAAACTCATAAACAAACCAAAGGCCCTATGATATTATTTATCATTGCCATGGTAAAATGGAAGGTGTTGTTAAAACATAAGAAAATGTTATGTCCTGAGAGATATGGAAACAAGAAGAATTAATACCAAATGAACCACTGGAAAAAAATTGAAGATTAAATTCACATATAAATGGCTTGAATTGTATGTTGAGCAGTTTGTACAATGGAAAAATGACTCAAACTTGTGGGTTGATGTTTGACTGATGCACAGCTGCAAGCAGAAATTTAATTTTCATTAAACAACAGATGTGAACTTGATTTGAGACAGAAGGGGATAGATAGGCCATCCACTCTCACTGAAAAGGTATGATGTACACCGGAGGGGATTCACTGAAATGTCTCTACTTCACCATTACTCCATGTCAGATTTGGGTAAATGTCCATAATTACGAATGAGCAAAGCGAATTCACCAGACAAGAGTGAGATGGGCTGGAGATGAGACAGAAGAGAGGCTACGTGATTACCTGTTGAATAGAAGCTATGACTTCAACCTTGTGCCAAACTTTACCAAAACAGCAAACCAGATTTGTGCGAGGTTGATGGGAGTATCACTTTTGATTTAGATGTGGGCTGGGTTGATAAGTCATTGCATGCAAACTCTGACATAAACCAATTACTGTATGAAAATTGTTATAAAATCAATGTTTACTTTTGTTCAATTTATTCAAGTGTTATTTTTTTTCCTTGTACATCATCGCCCTGCTTGGACTTGCCTAAAATGAAAATACCTGTGATGATTTGATCTTGGCTGCCTTATGATCTAAAAAATCACAACATAGGAAAAGGTTAGCTCTGGATTGAAGTGGTCACTTCAGCGACCAACCGCAGTAATGGAAGTCTTGAACAGCCAACTGGGATGTGTGCATGTTTACAGTCCAATCAAGAGCCCTGCACAGGAGCTAGCTTAAATGCCACCTAATAGTACTAAAATATACTTGATATATAGAGGTGCTTATGGACTGACCTGGAATTGGGTGAGTGATAAATGACTAGATAGTTATCTGCTTCAATGGCCTGATATCATCAAGGCTGGCCAACATTCATCTGGGTGCCTAATCAAGTTTATTGGTGCTACTTTTTCATAATAGTTCACATCTCTGGAAACAAAACCAGTGAATTAATTTCAAATTTCAGTCACTTTTACACTAATACTCTTGGGAAAGGAATGAATCCAACATTCTTTACAAACAGGTCTACTATCATCTGTCTTAACAAACACTATCTTCTGACAATTATACAGTCCTGCCATGATTATCTGGACACCTTGGGACAGGTGCTGAAAAATGTTTGAATAATTCAAAATTCTGGATAACTGAATACCTAAATTATTAAAAAGGAAAGAAGCAAAAAGTAATTTTCTGAAATAAATTTAACATTTACATCATCAAAAAACATTTTCTAATGGTTTGTTTAAGGTTTTGTCCAGTTTATTTTTAACAGAAACAAAGTTTCATCAGTTTCAAATATTACTAAATGGTAATTTCCTTATAATATATTTCTGTAGAGGGTGTGATAGCTACAATTTATCTCATTGGCCCTAAGTTAGCAACACCTCTAACTATAGAAACATGAATAAACATAAAAATGAATTTATAAGACAAACAATAACAACTATTTATCAGGCAGAACACTAGCACTGGGGAAAAGAAAAAAAACAGAGTCTCTGTTGGAGCAATTAATTTGTTATGGGAACAGCAAGCACTGATCATAAATCACACATGAAAGCTTTTTGTATTTAGTTTTAGTATACAAAGATTGTATTTACAAATAAATCCAATTATCAATCAATGGAATGTTACTTATATCAAATTCCTTGTCAGGAAGTGGAATTTTACTGTGCAGATGTTTCACTCCTGGTCCGTCAATGTGGTTGCTTCTTTCTTCTCACTATACCACTATCTTTTTAAATGCTGATTCTCCTCTGCTTATATCAGTAGAGATAGGCTCAATGTGAACACAATTTTAGATTATCAATCCTCTGCTTGATTGACCAATGTTGAATCATTAATTCTGATTTGCTGGCTTTGTTAATTTACTGAAAGTATGCCTGTGTGCTGTTTACATTACAGCATCTAAATGTCTAAGTTAACTAATGCTTTGATCCTGACTACATCTGTCTGTGTGCAGGAAAATATGTTTTAGAACTTTGAAGGTGTAACATTTCGCAAGGCTCTCAGTTTTTGGAATTTTCTTCTACACAATGTCACAATCATTTAATTTATCCTCAACAGATAACACTACCACTTTTAGTTTTATCATTCAATTTGAATTTGAGGACATTTTGATTTAAAAGTATAAGATCACAAATTATAACAAAACCAGACTTGTGTTAAAAAGCAAAACCCCAGAATGAGCTGTCTCCTCAATCAGAAAATGTTACCATTGATGTTCATTTTATATCCCCCCACCCCAGTGGATAAGTATTGTACTAAGATAGTAAAGAAAAAATGACAGAGTTAGTTCACTTTCTCATAATTATCTCTCTTTGCTAGTAATGTCAAAATGGTTGCTACATTCTTTACTTGCCTTCCCAGTTGGAGGTCACCAATTATCTGATTACTTTGATGGTAAAAATGACTTTGAGTAAGTGAAACCTGGTGGTCTTGGTTAAAAATGACTTTGACTAAGTGAAGACTGAGGCTCTTGGCAAAGATCATTCTTCTTTGAACATCTTGGACTGGTGCTACAGAATCATAAACAAAGAACTGTACCAAATAACAAAGCATATCACTTGAGGACTATCAACAACAGAAACAACTAAAATGGATAGCACATGTAACTTGAAGAGAAATTAATGACATAATCAAGATGTTGGCATTCCACACTGCTTCAAACAAAAGGTTAGGAAGGAAATTTTTTTCAATACTAGAAAGTGCAATATTAGCTACTAAACTTGAGAAATCTATTTTCCTGAAAAATTGTTTTAAGAAAAAGATTTTATAAATTTCAACTGAAAGCAGTAGTAGCTGCTAAGTTAATGAATACCAAAGTTTTCTTGTAGGGAAACAGTTAATATTTCCATTGTAATTAAAGGTTAGGGGAACAGACACTGCACTTTGATCTCTGCCTGATGTCAAGAGAGTGAAGTAAAGTGCAACTTGAATAGCACTGGCTGATTGGTTGATTTTGTGTAGCAGCAGATCAACTTCCATGAGTTATTTAATGCCAAAATCTAAATATTTTGTGTGCAATTTTATTGCTTCAGCTACAGATATTTTGTATATAATCTTATACTTTCAGGGTAAATGTATATTTTTTTTAGGTATATAGTTCATAGATGATATTGCTGTTATATAATTGCATATTACACAGTGATATATAATTTATGCCAATAATTACATAATTACCATCAATACATTTTCATAGTAAAATGAGCAACAATACAACACTAAAAAGTATAATTTTTATAATAAAATTTATAAAAATTATACTTTTTAGTGTTGTATCGTTGATCATTTTACTATGAAAATGTATTGCTGGTAATTGTGTATTGGTAATTATGTAATTATTGGCATAAATTATATACCACTGTGTAATATACAATTATGTAATAACTAGCTTAAAAGCTGTTCTATTGGCCAGCAATTAAGCTAGCTCCTTCAGGTAGGCCTTCATCACAATAGGTAGAGAGGATTAGATATGATATGCAACAAAAGGTGACAGATTCTCATTGAGGCAATAAACAACTGAAACTTGTGCTTATCACCAGCCATAAATGTCACAAATTGTTGGGATAAAAAAGAACTCAAAATTGATCACTGCATTCAAGTATTGCATTAATATCTAAGCTTACCTCTTAAAAGTTCAACAATAATTCTTCTGCTACCACTTAATTTAAAGACAATTTGATGTATGTAGGGCCTTACTTTCTATACAAACAAATATGTAGGGCCTTACTTTCCATACAAACAAATATTTTTATTCATGGTTGACTTTTGCTGGATTTTGCAATTTAATTATTCCCAAATTTATTTCCAAAATTAAATAAAAATTGTTATTGTACAAAAAAAAAAAAAAAATTGCTGAAAACAATCGCAGTAATGAAAATTTACAAATCCAAAATTACATGATTGCAATTTTGGATCTGTCCCAGAATTTTTTTAATTTGCTCATACAGTCAGCCTGATTCCAAAATGGTATGATATGTTGAGCTACAGCCTGTAGAAGTAAAGTTTAAAATGTGTGGCACGGTGATATACTGACATTCACATTTTTTATATAGAGGAAGATGAGATATTTAAAAGTTAGTTCCCTTTAATTGAAAAAAGTGTGACACACTGATATTCTCATTTATTATATAGATGTAATAATGTATTATTAATCAGTTATGTATTAGGTAATTGCGTAATTATTGGTCTGATAAAATGTATTGCTGGTAATTTATTTTATAAAAAATGTATTGCCATTATTTTCACTATAAAAATGTATTTTTATACTTTTCTAGCATTTTTATTTTTGTTTAAGGATTCAATATTTGCCTATAGCCGGGACCCTAACAGGAGCTACTACCCCAGATCAGAGTGGACCTGGGAACAGCATCAATTAAGAGGTGGTTCCATACGTCTCAAAACCTTCAATTTCCTGATCAGAGGCCTTGCAGCTGGATGTAGTTTATTGGACTGGTTGGCCAATGAATGGTAAATGTTTCCCTGAAGGGAAATGGCTAATATTAACAATGCAATTAAAGATGAGGGGAACCTGTACTACATTTTGATTCTTGTCTGATGGCCTGGGAATGAAGTAAAGCATAACTTGGATAGCACTATCTGCTTGGTCATGGAATGCCAAATTTTTCCTTGTAGGGAAATGCCTATTATCATCTTTACAACTGCTTATGAAAACATATGAAAATCAAGGCCATACTTTTGAAATGCAGTCTTGCATCATTTGATAATTCCATTTTTATAATGTTGGAACTAATTTGTATGGTGACCAATGATATCAAAAAATGGGTAAAATATTTTAGGAAAAGTTTCTTAAATCTCTACAGGCAGGTCTCTGCTGATTTCATATATTAAAACTGGTTAGTTTGGTTTGGTTTGGTTTGTTTTATGGCATATCAACACCTCAATAGGTTATTTAATGCCGACAAAATTTTTATTGCTGATAATCTTTTTCTTCAAAAATCTATTTCTAGGAATATTTTTCCTTGAAGAAATCTATAGCTGGTCATATTTCTTTTTAAAGAATGTATAACTGTTTGTATTGGTGGTATTTTTTTTTTTAAAGTATTGCTGATAATAATTTTTCCTTCAAAAATTATTGCTGGTAATAATTTTTTTATTACAAAGTATTTCTGGTATTAAAACCTATTTTTACACAAGTTTGGGTGTTAAGTATTTTCCCATAGCTGGGATCCTAACAGGTGCTACCACCCTAAGTCAGGGTGGACCTGGGAACATCAGCAATTAAGAGGTGGTTCTACACTCTTCAAAACCTCCTGATCAGAGGCCTTGCTGTTGGATGTAGTTTATTGTCTTACCCAGGACACATATTACAGCTGTTTCTTGTATTCTCTTCAATTGCCATAATAAATGTGGATCATAAAAATTAAAATTAGACTGTAAGAGTTACCCATCTTGACTGCCAAAATAGCCACTAGTTTCTTTTATCACACTTCTCACTCATGGAACTCTCTTCTGGCTTCTTGCTTTCCAGTCAAGTTCTTCTGTCTTTTTAAATTTTGTTCTTTTATCGTTCTTTCACACTCAGTATCCACCTGCGTGTTAGTGGATCTCTTGCTTTGTTTGGGGTGAAATGATTAAAAAAGAAAGAAAAAAAAGAGATGTTTTTTTTTTTTATTCAGGACTATAAAAGCAAGGGACACAAACCTCATTTTTTTCCTCCAAGATGTAGTAATGACATCACTGGACTTCTCATTAGGAGAGATTTCTTCCTCCAGGAGTCTGACTTCTTAATTTCACCCAGCCACGTGGTGCACTCACATGCATGCACTTATTTTTTTCACAGCTGAGTACATGTTTTTCTTCCTTTATACCTGTAAATATGATTTTCTCTTTTTCTTCTTTTGTAAGTTATGTTTTTAATGTAAATATATAGAGAAATTCTCCCATTATCTCCTTTTGAAAATGTTGAATTTGATTATTTTGAAAGTCTTAGACCTTTACCTAAAATTGAAAAAAAAAAAAAGAAAAAAGGATTTCAACACATTGAAGAAATTGATAGTGCATATAGCAGAGGAATCTTCTGGGTTAATGCTGAAAATGAATTCTGAGGAAAAACCTGTAACCGAAAATATATTGAATTCAGACGTTATTCCCTTTTATATAATTATGTGTCAGTAATAAATTTACAGATGTGTTTTGATTGGTTTGTGTTAATTTGTGATATGTGACACAGTACTTAAATGTTTTTAGTACAGTGTGACCCGGATATAAGAGAAACCCGGATATAAGAGACTTCTTCTCCAATCCCGACAACTCTCTTATATCCGGGTTACTCTGTATTATGATTATTTGTTTGTATTATGCGTTATTTAAAATTTTTTTTATTTAATTTAGCTTCCTTGAATGTATCAGTCCGGAACTCTTTTGAGAATTAAACTGCATAACTAGTAGTGAGATTTGGAGATTGGGTTTTCACTGTTTTGTATTAGTCAAATTTTCACATCTGTTGTATGGTGAATCAAAGGTCCTATTGCTTGTCTAGTAGTTAAGGCAGTATTTCTCAACATTTTTAAGCAATGGCACACCTAGGAGTAAAGGAAAATATCGCTGCACACTTAGCATAATTTTTAAGGGGTATACATTTAAATGCTATGAAATAAAACTATAGATTAAAAAAATATACACACAAATATGAACTTACTTTATTTCAATGTTCCTATTCAACTATTTGTGCAGCTTATTTAGCGTGAAACCTTTGCCTGGTGTTTTTTCTGAAATTTCCTGACAATATTTGAGAATACCTGAATTAAAGAAACACTAATTCTAGTATCACATAGATTTTGGTGGCAAAAAAGGGAAATGTTTTCTATTTTTAGATGTAATGAAATATCATTTACAGATCACCTAAATTAATTGACAATATATAAGAATAATTATTTTATAGATGGTTCATGATCAGCAAAGTGAGTTGGGGTAATTTAACATCTGTTTGGTTCAAATAAAAGGTCTGTATGTTTATGTCTGAATAAGAGAGTTGGTTTATATACATAGAGTGAAAGAATCAGTCAGAGTCATTCAGTTGGTATTATAGGAAATAAAACCAGATTTCCAACACAATTACATTCCCATATACATACCATATTAAAACATGGCCAAACTTTATTTTCTACCCAAACGAGACAATAATACAAACATGCCCAAAAGATTCCACAACATAGACCATTTAAATCAAAATGTCTATTTGTTAGCAATTAACTTCACCATCTGAAATATTTGATCAATCACAGAAAACTAAAACCCTGTTTTTCTCAAGCTTGTTTTCTGGAAAAATTTCTTATAAAAATCCACAGATTTTGACTTTCAAAGAGCAGAGGTGTGGCTGTCTCCAAGCTAAACACAAGATGTAGCTATCTAGCTTTTTCCTTCCACACAGCAAATACTGAAAGAAATATGTGTCAGTGAATCTTTGCTGGTGATCATGTGTTGGTGACTTCAAATGAACCATTTCCAACAACAAAAACTGTCAGTGAATGTTCATTAACAATGAAATTATTTTCTAAACTGCAGTTTTTTTTTGTGAGCCAACAACCCAAGGATTTTAACTCAACTAAAGACTATTTTTAAAACTTTTTAACTTTTTAAATTATATATATATATATATATATATATATATATATATATATATATTACATATATGTTGTAACTTAGGGAAGGTTACTGAATGGAATAATTGCAACGAAGGTTGGCAATGAACGATAATACTTAGGACAAGAACAACATGTATAAGATTGGCCAGTGGTGCATAGAAGAAGTAGTGAACTGCTAGAAGTAAGTCAAGTGAATTCCACAATGAATCTCCAAATGTAGACCGCAGATGGTATCTACCAACTGCCCAACAGTCAGATGTAGCACAAGGCCAAATTTAATGTGGGGTTCCCGAGCTTGTCAAAAATTCCCTGTAGATCCTGTATAAAATGGGTCATGTCGGTTTTTTCCAAGACAAGACTTTGCCCTTTGGTATAGCCCCATCTGGAGATGCTCTCTGCCTAGAGGCAGAGAGCTTAACCAACCCAGCTGAAGACAAATCTCCAACTGCAGACCAACACATACTGTATTTATGTGAATGGGAACACACCCATTATCGTCTGTAGGTATGCTACAACACTACATGTTTGTAAATATAAATGATTTAACAGGCTGTGGTAATAAAATAAGCACATCCCATCTCCCCTCTTGCTTGCAACTATTCATTATAATAAATATAATATTTTCAGTGCTAAAGCTGAATTAGTCTAATAAAACTTCATAAGCTTCGACTTGGTGCTGTTATTATATTACACAGGCATACTCATGTTTTCTTTATTTTTATTTAATTATATTTTGGAATTTGGACATTTAGATTTTTAGGGGTGGCACAGTGGAGTAATGGATAATGGCTCAGATTGTGGAATCGAAGAGTTGAATTCAAATTCCATTTGAATCCATTACATTCACTTACATGCTAATAACCTTGGGGAAGGTATGAATCCTCTTCTTCTCCCTCCAGTTATGGGTAAATAGCAGGACAGACCAGGCTCTATAGCCTTGGATTGCAACTGGTCTACCACAGAAAGAAATGGTAATCTACTGCAGGAAAAATCTGCCTCGTCAGTCATGTATCAAAAGATACTGATCACCTAAGTATGATACACAGTTAGGAAATCATGTGCATCACACATGGCACGTAACTAACTGACTATATACACACAAAGAAAATGAACAAGGTATTGAATAATGCAGGGTAGATCACTATGTCTATAGCCTGTTATAGAGTTAGCTGAATTTTTATCTAAATTTTTTATTTTTTAAATTTTTACTGATTAACATTTAACCTATGTAATTAATGGAGAAGTACTAGATTAAGTGCATTGACAAGAAGATTATATGGAAAAATAAATATTTAGGCAAAATTTTTTTTTTTTTTTTAAATCAATTTACCCAAAGCAAGGTGATGACACCATTAAAACGCAAGGGGCTACTTGGAGTGAAAGTAAACACAGCTAGCAGCTCGGATTGAGGAATCAAAGAATCGAATTCGAATTCCACTTGAATCCATTACATTTACTTGCATGCTAATACCCTTGGAAAAGGTATGAATCCTTTTCTTCTCCCCCACCCCCGTTATGGGTAAATAGCAGGACACACTGGGTTCTATAGCCTTGGATGGCAACTGGTCTACCGCAGAAAGAAATGGTAACCTACTGCAGGAAAAAATCTGCCTAGTTAGTCATGTATTGAAAGATACATGATCGCTTAAGCGTGTATCACACATGGCACATAACTGACTGAGATTTTTAATATAAAAAAACTGGTTGACTGAATTTCTTACAGTATCTTTTGGTGTAAGGATGTTTGCAAAATAAAGTTGGCATTTGGTAGTGGTTTCTTTGAAGTTACAGGTACCAAGTGGATCCTTTTGAAATGAGTGTGATGACTAATTTTTGGGTTTCCAACTTTGTTTTTATTTTTTTTCAGAGGCTCCAAGAATAGAAAACTTGGAAGCTAAAATAGAGCAATTTCATTGGTTTCTTGTTTGTCATGTGACATTGTTTATTTTGTGACATATGATGGCCTTTAATAATTAAATATAACTCAAGACTCCAATACTAAGAGAAAACAGTATTTAATTAAAACCGCAAATAAATACTTAACAAGAACAAAGAAGTAAAAGTCAACTAAAGATAATTAACCATTTCAGTTAATACCTTGCTAGTAGCGTGGCTCAGCTTAATGTCTGGTAAATCCTAAATCAAAACCCAAATCATCAATACACAATAATTCACATTAATTCAACTGGATAGTTCCTCTCAATAGTCATTTAGTAAATCACTCAATAATCACTCCAGTCAGTAACACTGCTATTTATACAACTGGTGGAAACATATATTCATAATTCCTGAGTGTCATGTCCGAACCTTCTTATCGATAGTTACTTATTTTCTTCCTATATGGCATTTTACTACTACTAAGTCCGTATGGAACAGATTTAGTTAATCCAATTTTGAAATTTTACAACCTGAGTGCATAAGTGTGGAATATGTGTGTGTAGCCCACAATACCTTAATATATCATTAATTATACAATCAATGCACATAAATTACATAGTAATGTATGATAGATTAACAGAAAGGCAATTAAAGAAAGGAAAAAAACTAAAAAGTTGGACGTGTTCGATGGGAAAGACAAAAAATAGGAATTTTAATTTTAATTACAGCTAAATAAAGCCATTGATAATACTAAGAGAAGTCATTAAAAAAAATATGCAAACCTTTCATTTTATTATGAACAAAGGGAGACAACTTGCTTTAATAGACATCTTAAAATAAAAGTAGGAATATTTCTTCGCCTCCGCACGAGGACAAAATACGACACAAAGTCCCCCTTTAAAGTAAAGATACTTATGCATACGTGCGAGTAGAGACAAAAATTGTTTCGCTCCGTCGTTAACTGCCTTTTGGTAAACCTTAGACATCAAAGATTGACACTGATCTTATTTTTCTTATTGCAATGTGCGACTTTTGCTTTGGGAGACAGCTTCCAGGAATTTAGAGACATTTATTTTTACTTATTTTTGCTTTTAAATAAATTCGAACATTGTGAAAAAATAATTTTTTTTCATTGCAGATTATGATATTTGTGTGTTGCCATACATGTCATTTGTGACTTCATTTATTCATTATTTACAATGCACATCATGTCTTCCATCTTGCTTACCAAATCTGATTTTAATTTATTTAGAAAAAGGAATTAAAAATTAAAACAAACATTTCACATAAAATAGCTTTATTGAAAATATAAGAACTGATGAATTAAAAAAAAGTATTTGAAAAATAAATAGAATATTTTATAAGCTTTGCCAGTTTTTTAAAACATCTGAGAGAAACTTCTTTGCCTTTGCATGGCTGATACTAATCTCCAGGAGAGTGACACATTGAACATACTTAGGCTAACATTTTCTACTGAAAATGAAGTGGAAAAATTATATTGAATAAAATTATAAGTCTGCTGTCAAAAAAATTGGTTAACTGTGTTGTGCTAGACAATTTTTCTCACTAGAATATATCTAACACATTTATAAGTCTGTCGGAGTTAGCTCCTCCTCAGTTCCTTAATCCTTCACCAGGGGTCTCTCTACCCTGGCTATAAATACTGGGTGATCCTTTGCCTCGATCTCTTTTTTTCCTCAGGCCTTGGGCCTTATACCACCTCGCGTTGATGAGTTGGGGTAATTCTTTTCTCTTCATTTCAGCTAATATCAATATGTGAGCTCTCACCAATACAGTGTTTCCCAAATTCTGGGAACATGCTAAGAACAATACACATACGTACAAATACTCACCACAATGCACACACATATTATTCACCACACAAACTTAAGGTAACTGTCCAGCACTTGTAACTTCTTGTTAATACATATATTTGTTTGTATGTAATTATTGGTCTTGTTTGTTTTCTTTGGACTTGCATTCTTGAAGTCCAACATTCTCATGTAGCTGGACTGGCTAGCAGGAAATTTTAACCCACGTGTGTTCTTCACATCCTCATCACCTCCACGGTCCACTACAAGTCTACTATTCATCCGTGCATTGAATGTTGCTGCCACATCTGGTCTGGTGCTTTTGCTATGTATTTAGAGGTTCTTGATAGAATCCAAAGAAGAATCTGCAATATTATCAGTCTTGAGCTGGCATCTCGACTTCAGTCATATTCCCAGCACTATAACATAGCTTCCCTGTGCCTTTTCTATAAATATTTTCATGGTAACTGTACTGGTGAGCTTTCCTCTTTAGTACTTAGACTTTATGAAATTAATCACAGAACTAGATTGGTGGTAAAGTATCATTTTACAATTGAAATGGCCACATGTAACCATAAATTTTATGCTAACAGTTTATTCTCTTGCACTTTCCACTTATGGAACTCTTTTCCAGTTTCTTGAAGGTGCCAACTTTGATCTTTAAAACTTTAAATGCAACATCAATCATTATCTTCTGTCTTTGTAATTCCTGTTCTCTAACTGTTCTCATATTCTCTAAAACTCAGTAACCTCTTGCATCTTAGTGGCTTTATTGCCTTGGTTGGGATGAAATGATTAAAAAAGAAAGGTAAAAACAACTGGAGAAATGGATAATCAAAGGATATATTGAAAGCAAGAAAAGCAGAAAAACTATAGCTATTTGGCCCACAAAATTTTCACACAAAATGAAGTAATATTGGACAAAGTTTTTATCAAATGATAGTTTATTTGATTTAATGAAGCTGGGTTTTGGTGTAATGCAACAAAAGAAATTGTTTTGATATTTAATTATGTGTAAAAATTTCATAAATGGTTCAATGTTTAGAAACCAAGCTGCTCTGACCATAGTTAAGGGGGTTAAGTAAGGATTTTACTATATGACAGTGAATGCTGGGCAATTTCATTACAAATGAAGAAAAAACCTGAGTGGCATATCTAGTTCTACCAATGAATATTAAGAACACAGTAGACAAAGCATGTGACAAATGAGGTCTGGTTTTTCTACATACTTAGAGATTCTTGATAAAATCCAAAGTAGAATCTGCAATGTTATCAATGTTGACCTGGCATCTTGGGTTCAGTCACTTTCCTACCACTTTAATGTAACTTTCCTGTGCCTTTCCTATAAATATTTTCATGACAATTGAGCTTTCCTCTTTGGTATCTAGACTTTATGAATTTAAGCGCAGTACTAGATTGGCAGCTTGGTCTCATCATTTTACAGTTGAAATTGCAAGATGTAACTAAGTCCTATGCTAGCAGTTTCCTCTTTTGCACTTCTCACTAGTGGAACTTTCTTCCAGTCTCTTGCTTTCCTGTTAACTTTGATCTTTAAAAATTAACATATAATGTCAATCATTATTTTCTGTCTTAATTTCTCTTTTTTTTATTGTTCTCATATTCTTTCACATTCAGTAACTACTTGTCTTTATTGCCTTGCTTGGGATGAGATGATTAAAAAATAAAAAAGTCAAAATGCATAGAGAAATGGATAGTCAAAAGATATATTGAAAGCAAGAAAAACTGAGGAAAACAAATATTTTGGGCATAGAATTTTCACACAAAAAGAAGTAATGTTGAACAAAATTGTTATTAAATGATAGTCATTTTGGTTTAATGAAAGAGAATTTTGCTGAAATGCAAGAAAAGAAATTAATTGAATATTTAATTATGTGTAAAATTTTTTAGATAGATTATATCTGTAAAAGAAAAAGACAAAGGAAAAACTTATCTGATGCGTTTCATCTTCATGAGGGACATTATCAAAGCAAATGCAAGGATTTTATTTTGTTACAAGTATTTATAGACAAGGACAAAATGTTAGTGTTTTCAAAATTTTTAAATTTACGAAACATTCATGAATATTCATCAGGTTAGCTAAAAAGTCTTGGTAAGTTATGAAGGACACAATGTGACATAATTTATTGTTTAATAAACAAAAGTGAGTAAAAGATGATCTTGAAATATTTTTATGCAAATTAATATCTAAATTATTTAAGTTTGAGATTAATTTACATGTTATATATTTTAAATAACATGAGCTTATGAATTTAATTATACTAGCATAAATTATTCTAACATAGAATTCATTTTTTATATTTAAAAATTTCTAGCATTGATACAATTAACTACAATATGTTTGACTCATACTACATTTCTTTTTAGTAGTTCTAAGTTTGTTTTTCTTTTTAAGCCAACCAGTGATGTTTCATCTGATTTTTGTTACTTAGAAAGCAAATGCAATTCACCATTGTTTACTGAAATATTTACAAAGCTGTGTAAACATTACAAGCAAAATTTTCTCTTCACAAAAAATCTTCAAGCCACACTTGAATCTTTTGTAGGTTTGGACCCTTTCTTCATTTAACCTGAGAGAAAACAAGTAGCTGTCATTTTTAGATAAGTGATAACAACTTTAAACCAATTAATTCTCTTTCCAACATAAGAGTTCATTTGAGTTATGCTCTCTTTGATAATTGGATTTTTGGAGCATAGCCATTGTGATGGTGGGCCACTTACCAATTATGGGTGACTTGTGGTTAGAACTATAGGTATATATGTTATTCACTTTAAAATATAATCAAAACTGATGAAGGCATATGAGCTTATTGGCATGGGGTAATGTTTAGCAAGAAGTAGTGAATTTATTGTTAATATTTAGCAAACAGAAAGCACGCCCATAGGGTGCATTCCAACTACAGTGTTTATAGTTGAATTCTCACCTTAAACAATACTAAATGGTTAATTAGTCATGCAGATATTTAATAACATTATCCTCACTGGGTGCCCTAAATTGCCAGAGTAAGCTAAGCTTAGTAAATATCTACTCAGAGGCACTCAAATAGCAGTGGTTTGCAAACCATTAAGGAATTTTATTCTCACTATGTGTCTGAAGATTACAGTGTTGTTGTGTAAAACTTAGTAAATCTTTCCAAGTTTTACAATATAATGTCATGGAAGAGATATTATCAGAAGTGTGCAGATTCTAGTGTTGAATGGAATCTGTTAACTCATGAATGCTTTTAATAAGAGAAGAGTTGGTTTGAGTTATGCCCACTTTGATGGTGATTCTATAAGTGTAGCTTAGATGTGGTTTGGTTTGGTTTATTTTACGGCATATCAACCTCAGTGGGTTATTTAATGCTGATAACATTTTTAGGATAGATTCGTATGAATGGAGTATGTATTCTTTAGTTTAGATTGGTTTGGTTTATTTTGTTTAATGGCATATCAACCTCAGTGGGTTATTTAATGCTGACAACATTTTTAGGATAGATTCATATGAATAGAGCATGTATTCTTTGGTTTAGATTATTTTGTTTTATGGCATATCAACCTCAATGGGTTATTTAATGCTGACAAAAATTTCTATTGCTGGTAATATTTTGTTTTGTCAAAAATCTGTTTCTGGTAATATATTTCCTTCAAAATTGTATTGCTGGTAATAACTTTTTTCAAAAAAGTATTGCTGGTAATAATTAACTATTTGCCCATAGCTGGGACCCTAACAGGCGCTACCACCCTGGGTCAGGGTGGACCTGGGAACACCAGCAATTAAGAGGTGGTTCCACACTCCTCAAAACCTCCTGATCAGAGGCCTTGCTGCTGGACATAGTTTAATGTCTTACCCAGGACGCGGATGTAGTTTAACGTCTTACCCAGGACGAGCTTAGATGTGGCACAAAGCTGAAAGTACAGAGTACCCAGTGAGGATTGAATTCCCTACTCAGTAGTAATTGCTCTAGCTTGATAAGCTTATTAACCATTAAACCATATTGAAGTGCCCTGGTAATTTTCTAAGTATACCTTAGATATGGCACAAACCCTAAAATACGGGGCACCCAGTGAGGGTTGAATTCACTAGACAGTCATAATTGTTCTTCTGAGACAAACTTGCTAACCATTACACCATGTTGAGGTGCTCGTGATTTTCTAAGCATAGCTTAGACGTGGCACAAGGCCAAATGTATGTGGCACCTAGTAAGGCTTGAACTCACTACTCAATAGTAATTGATTTAGCGAGACAAACATGCTAAAAATTACACCATATTGAAGTGCTCAAAAATGATTTTCTAAGCTTACCTTATATGTGGCACAAGGCCGAACATATGGAGCACCTAGCTAGGATTGAACTCACTATTCAGTCATAATTGATTGCTAACCATTACACCATATTGGAGTGCCCATTATGCCCACTTTGGTGATTGGATTTTTGGAGTGAATGATTGATCAAGATAGATGATGCTACTCAACTAATTTTCATTGCAACTGTGATGGTAGGCCACTGACTAATCATGTCTGACTTGTAGTTAAAGACATTGGCAAATAAACTTCATAAGATTCACGTGTAAGATTTTGAATTGTTACCCAAGATTTGGAGCTTAAATACAACACCAACAATAATTAATTGATGTTCATTGGCAGGATTTCTGTCTCCCCAGGAAATGCAGCTTTGTGGGGAGGCTAGTGTTAATCCATAATGTCTAAGGCATCCCCCAGAAAGAACAATTGCTGAGGGAGCTGGATTATTTTTGGCCTCTGGTCCTATGTAAGCATGGGACTCCCACTTAAAATTTTGCCTTGTGCCATATTATTTGAGTGTTTGTTCAGTTATAATCCAAGTTTAAAAACTTGGGCAGGTTACTATAGTGACTAAATACAAATTGTAACAAAGATTTTCTTACCTTCTCAAATGTTTCAAATAATGTTTATTCATTGTCTTTTAGTATGAAACAGAATGGCACTATTTAAATAGACCTGGTTAATTGTAGAAAATAGGGGATATAATTTTTGTAACATTTATTAGACCTTCTGCAAGGCATGACATTTGTTAGAATTGAAAACGAAATGTTTTTTTTATCATTTTGGAAAGAGGTTCTGTTCATAATATCAATACAGTATAAAATCAATGCCTGACTTTTTACAGAGTTATCTTGACTTAGTTGTTTTTTATACAAAAAGAAATTTTTTTTTTTATAAAAGATTTAAAAATAGACACAGAGGTAAATATATATATATTTAATTAAAGAAGAGAAATTTACATAAATTAATAAAAGTATATATATATTTAATCTGCATTTAAGATAAATAGTTAGTATTAACAAATATTTGTGCATATGCTTTGGAAAAATTCCCCCTACAAAAATGTCTTTAAAAAAAAGTAAACAATTTTTTTAAAATTCAGAAATTAAAAAAAAATCAGATGTCAATGATGTAAGCAAAGTTTGAAACTTGACATTTGTAAATAACAGTTAAGTTCCATTAACTCTGTAAAAATCAGGGATTGATATTGTTGTGTCCATAAAAATAAACAAATAAAAATTAATTATAGTGCCAAAAATAATTTTAACAATTATAATTAGCATTAATTCACTCATTCTAAACCAATGAGGATCGATTGCACTTTTCTTCTCTACACAAACATGTGACATTCTCAGTATTGGACAAACAGTTCACACAGACAGGTCATTAACACATTCATCAACAAATATTTAATCTCTTTTTCTTTTTTCAGGTCATAATAGTAGCATTTATCTTTCAACAAAAATTTGAGATAAAAAAAA
The DNA here is from genome assembly GCA_903632075.3 of Acanthosepion pharaonis. Classification (NCBI taxonomy): domain Eukaryota; kingdom Metazoa; phylum Mollusca; class Cephalopoda; order Sepiida; family Sepiidae; genus Acanthosepion; species Acanthosepion pharaonis. The sequence goes on from CAHIKZ030005532.1 coordinate 4,022,414, forward strand.
AACCCAGATTCTTGTATTTTTTTTAACTAAATTATCTGAATACTCATTACACACATCGATAAAAAAATGCATACAAGAAAAACTGTATACACTTTGGTTATTCTTTATCTTATTCATATTTGATTTACATTTGACCTCAAACTCACAATTTTACTAAGTATTACTGTCTCTCCTGTCACCAACACTACTACATAGAAACAAGATAATAATTCTTGCTTTATTGTTTGCACGTCTTGCTGTTTCTCATTTTTATGAGTATTTTTGCATATATACATTTTAGGGAGTTTATAATTATTTACTCAGTGTTATAACTCCCTTATAATATTATGTATACTAATCCCACTTCTAAATTGATAAAAAAATTCAATATCTTTCAATTCTGACAACAGGCTTGATGAAGGTGTAATGAATTTTAATCTAGAACAAGTATTTCACCAAAATTTTTCCCTATTTTTTTTATTTAAGTTGTGCTGTTGTAAAGGCTGCCATATCACCAATTGTAAAAGCGCGGATCGTAGATGGACCAATACTATTTATATTAACGATATTTCCAATGTACAGGATTAATCAACAAATATATATTGAAATAAAACACAAGAACAAACATGCAATAAAATTGTGTTCAATATATAGATTGAGGGAAAGAAGTTGTTCCCCTTTAATTGTAGAATGATTTGTAATTGATTGTTCGAAGAAAGTTCTCTTGAGAGAAAAATGTTCAGAAATCAATATTAGAGCAAAGTTTGCATGTTAAGAATAAATAACACAAGAATATAATTAATTAAAGATTTGTTGTGTATAGACTGGTTTGAATCAACAGAATTCTGGTTGATTGAACTTGGCAAAGTCACAGAGAGAAATGCAAGTTTATATTACAAAGTTGTGTGTCTGTGTGTGCGTTTGAAATGTGACGAGTAAGATTGTGGATTTGTGCTGATGGCTGGAATGTTACGGGATCTTACTGACGACTTGCGAAAAGTCGCCTCTTTTAAGGAAAAAGGATAGGCTCCCACAGCAATGCGGGAAAACTTAATCTTGCACTAAAATATGCGATTGGTTAAAAATTAACCAATCACCTCATTCCTACTAACAGAATAAGCAAGCAAGCTCAAAACTGAAAGATTCAAAGAAACGACTGTTTAGTAGTGATTTATTAGCCAATGGCAGGTCAATAAAATCTGGGCGTGGAAAAACATAGCAATCGCTACACTTTCAAAATTTTTTTTTTATCACAGTTAAATCATTAATAGATCTGTGGATAGTGATGATTAAATCAAAGAAAATGAATTCTGAAGCAACCTATGGAAACTGTTGTTTTAATATATTTTAAGGAAAAGATATAATTTGAATATTCAATATAAGTATAAATCATTAATGGATCAGTTGGTAGGAATGTAGCTTTTGAAAGCAGATCTGTAGTAAATATATTTCCCTAATTGGTATTTAAAATCATCAGTTGTATTCTGCAGTACTTGACTTGAAATCTCGAGCTACTTGAAATATAATGCATATTTTTTTTTAATAAGAGGAAAGAACAAAAGAAAATAAAAACAATTATATTCATTTGATTCAAAAGAAGATTTCGTTTCAGATTTCCACAAGATACTAATAAATGTTTTTGTATTTTTAAAATATAAACTTGTTCTAGGAAGTTACTTCCCTTGAATTTACAGTTATTTTCGTTGAATTCAGAGAATCACCGTATTTGACGGCATTATAAGGCGCACTTTTTTTTTTTTTTTTTTTTACAAAAAATATCATTTAAAATTCTCTTGCGTCTTATATGCCATTTGTATGTTTAACATTTGTGGTACAGTGTAACCCGGATATAAGAGAGATTTTCTCTGGTCCCAAATTAGAGCCTGTGTTAATATATATATAATAGACCAGACCCGGATATAAGAGAAAACCGGATATAAGAGAGATTTTCTCTGGTCCCAAATTAGAGCCTGTGTTAATATATATATAATAGACCAGACCCGGATATAGAGAAAACCGGAAACCAAATTAGAGCCTGTGGATATAAATAGACTAAACCCGGATATAAGAGAAACCCGGATATAAGAGACTTTTCTCCGGTCCCGACAACTCTCTTATATCCGGGTTACACTGTAGTTGGCTAAAATTAGCTACCTGGCCATTCCTATTATTTTAGACTATTATGTTATCATTGATAATATTCATTCATTATTAATTTCATCACATTTTAAACAGTTTAATATTAGTACTTTGTTTCAATAAAATTATATGCAAAATATATATATATATATATATATATATATATATATATATATAAAATATTTTTATTTTTTTTATTAATATTTTTTTTGCGATAACTTCTGGTTGAATTTGTAATACAATCAGAATTTTTATATCCTAATTATTCCACTAAGACGTTTACAAGATGCAGGTTGTACAGACCATATAAAGGAAAATTTTTGACTGAATTTTAATGTTAACTGTACTGTTTTGCTCGATTGTAACAATTGCTTGATTTTTATTTTGTTTTCTTACTTTTGGATATAATAAAGTTATTATAGGCTCTTGTTCTTTTTTCCTATTATTTTGCATTTAATTGTAATCATTGCTTGTTTAACCAAAATGATACCTCATAAATATAGCCTATACTGTATCATTTACTAATAATTTTACTAATTACTAATTTTTTCCTGATTTGCTCTGCTGAAATTGGGATTCGTCTTATACACCCATAAAGATCAGACATTCATCTTGAAAGTTAAAAACTTTGTTGGTGGAATATTCAAATTAGAAACAAGTCAGTCGCCATAAAAGTATTTTGGATATGCTAATATTGTGCGTCCTCTCCCAGTCGTCGACGAATGAAAAAAAATGCGCAGTCGATAAAAGCAGTTGGTGTTCTCGAATCAGTGTGGGGGGGATAGATAAAATTCGTGTATTTTAGCTACCGCATTTGTCGGGGAGTTATGTGCATTGTGATTTGTGATATAGTACCTGCAAATGGAGATTTTGGTTTTTCTTTCTGCCTCTGATATTCTAGTCTGAACTTACAGTGATTTGTTCTCTGCGTTGTGGAAGTAATCCGAGATGAATATTTACTTTGCAATCTCATTACTCTTACAGGTTCGAAAGGAAATTTCTATTAATACTGGAAAGAACAATAAGAGCTACTGGACTTGAGAAACCTATTTTCTTGAAAAATTGTTTTAAGAGAAAGATTTTATTTATTTTAATCGAAAGTTGTACTGGCTGCCCTGTTAATGAATATCAAATGTTTCCTTGCAGGGAAATGGTTAATATTACTATTATGCAGAAGCCGTATAACTAAAGTATTATAAATGACTTTTAGCTTAGATTAGGATATCATAAATATATATTGAATTGTTTTGATTGTTATTAACCACAACTGGTCTATCTGATTGTGGAGTGTTGTTTAGCAAGAAATCGCCAGTAAGAAACTTCGCAAAAGAACCCCCCCCCAAAAAAAACACTTTTGATATATTTGACTGGTGGTCATAGAACCTTCTCTATTTTTTTTTTAAATGCTATGCTTCAAGACATAGGCGGTCATGACTCTCCACACGTTGGTTTTCTTTATTATCTGTGAATTGTCATGACTTCTTGACAAAGACAGAGAAGTTGTTTCTTGAAGTCATTATGTTTTTTTTTCTTTTTAAAATCAAAGCTTTCCTATAGACTAGCACACAAGGTTAGAATCAGTGGTGGATCTACATTTTTGGGGCCTTGAAGCTTGAAACAAATATGAGGTATCCTTTGCAACCAGTATCAATATAGAAAAATTCAACAAGGCCTCAAGGTCCTTGCAATGTTACGACCTCAAAGTTCAAATGGTAGATAACAGGGTGGTGGCGTAGAGTCCTTGAAAATGGTCCATACAATAATCCCCTTCCCCCTAGGGCTGGGTAACCGCTGTTGACTTCTTCAAAGTAGATGTTTCATAAGAGATCACCAAAATTTTTTTTTTTATTTTTTACCACTACAAAGATTTTGATTAAAATTGTTGTACTGGGTTATTTCACATGCGAAAATTACTCATTAAAAAAAAAGCTGTTTCAGGGGAGACTCTTAGATTAGGGGCCCTTAAGCTTGAACTTCATTAATTTCATAGTAGATACGCCACTGGCTAGAGAGTGTACACTTATATTTAGTCTATATCAAGGGTGTATGGTAGAAGATATGTTGTCATGCTAAAAAATTTAAAAAAAGTAAAAGAAAACATGTAAAAAAAAAAATTTACTTTTTTCAATCTTCAATGGTAAAATAGTAAAAATAAACGAAAGCTGCGACAATTTGAAACGTATACAGTAATTTCAGCTATCATAATACAATGAAAAGCGATCATTAAAAAAAAAAATTAATGGTGAAGTTAGAAAATATTTTAATTTTATGATACATAAAAATGTGACTACAATTATCTGGCGTTATTGGTCCATGGGAGACAACTCATAGAAATTTACGTCAAAGTTACTTCCCTTGAAATTTAGCATTGTTGACATGAGTATCGATTTTTTAACCGTATTTAATATTACTGAAAATGAAAATATTTTTTGTTGAAGATTTATGTATTAATCAGAAGGATTTTAACAGGAACTGAAAATAAATAATTTTGCTAATTTTTGATGACTTGTCTTTACTTTGCTACAACTTTTAAGCATTGATTTAATATTTAAATCACATCATTTAAAAAAAAAAAAAAAAATGAACATGCGTTTTTGCGTTGCATGGGAGACAACTCATGTGAGAGTTAACTCCCTTGAACGCGGCTTACACCACGCAGAAAATACGAGAAATGACAGAAATTTAAAAAAAAAAAAAACCCAAAAAATGAAGAGTTTTATCCATTACTTTTTTTAAAACAAACAAATGCACTATTTATAAATGTTCTTAATTTTGATAGGTGTATATTTTTTTTAAAGAATTCCGTCTCCTAATTAGAGGAAAAAATATAAATTTTCGTACTGTTAATGGGAAATGCTATTTATTAAGAATTTTATCATAGAAAGTTAATGCCATAATTAAATTTCGTAAATTTAATATTTTATTACCGTTCTTTAAAATATATAAAAAAAATTCAAGAGAAGAGAGCAATAAATTTTTGCAGTATAGTTGAACTATTTTAAACTATAAAGCTCACTAAAAATGCCATTATTAATAATTTCGTCACAAAGTGAATATTTTTCCCTTTAATAATAAACATTGATTGTAAAATTTATATCTATGAATAATTTTTGTTCCTTTTAACTTATGTTTTTGTTTTCGAAAAAGTTTACTGAAAGTATTTGACAGTTCTTTGTAAATAGACAAAATATGTAATTTTTTTTGTAGATTTCTGCAATATGCACAGAAACATTAATTCTGGTGGTGTATAGTTTATAACAGTACAAAATGTTATTGAAAAATTTCACATTGACAAAGCTAAATGACTTATTTAATCGAATGCTGAAGTTAATAAATACAACTTTGATCCATGTTGAAAATGAATATTTGCTGGCTGAAATATGCCATAATTTCATAATTTAGTGAACCTTGAAACAAGATATTAAGATGTCACTTCTGTCTATAGCAGGCTCTGTTATAAGGAGAGACTTTAGAAGAATTATTTAATACCAATACAACATTTTATTTTCAAGATTATGGAAATCTTTTGAAAGAAGTAGCTTTTTGGTATGTACCTATATTTCTGAGATAGGTATTGTAAATATTTATTCTATTTACATTGTTCAAACTGTCGTCCTCATCTTTGTTGCCATATTCACAACATTTTAAGACTGGATTGTACAATGGCCAAACAATGTAAATAGTGTAATGAAAGCTTGTAGTAATATTAAAATCACATTGGATGCCATAGTTTAGTGGGTTGGTTGGTTGAATTTGTTTAGTGGCATATCAACCTCTGTCGGTTATTTAATGCTGAAATTTAATTAACTTTAACACAACCTTATGGCTTCAACTACAATAAATAAGTATTGTTGGAAGGTTTTTATTATATAAAAATGAATTGTTGGTATTTTTACTATAAAAATGTATTTTTATACTTTCATAGTCTTTTGGTTTTGTTCTGAGTTCATTATTTTCCCATAGCCAAGACCCTAACAAGTGCTACCACCCAACAGTTTAGTGGGTACTTTACTGTTTTATAAGGTTTGGTTTTGCTAAGTTAAAACTCATAGGAATTACTTAACAAAAATATTGATACTAGTTTCTGAAATGTATAGTTTCAATATAAAAAGCATGGGAATATATTGTCAAATATATATACATATATATATATATATATATATATATGTATGTATATATATATACATATATTTTAAACACAGGTTAATTAAATTTTAAATGAGCTAATTTTGTGCAAATAACATTTATAAAAATTATATTTTTTCAAAGATTTTTAAAAAAAGAGAATTTTGTGTTGACAGATCTAATATGGATGAATTTACAGATTTTACTGATAAGAAAAAAATATTCTGATCAATTTAAATTCGGTTTGAAATACAAAGTATTTTGATTATTAGAAATATTAAATTTATTACCTTGAATTTTAGACGAGTTTACACTTTTTTTTTGATGTACCTTTAACCGTAATAAAAGCAATCATGAAGATAAGAAATAAAAACAAAATTGACAAAGTTGAAAGGCAGCGTCTGTGGGAGTCTCATCTGTTACCCCTCCCTATAGCTTTAATTTATTCTCGCATTCGTCCCACACTCTCATACATACACTCTCACTAAATTTTATTTTTTATTCCCGGAGTTATTTTTTCTGATTTCTTTTTGAATAGGTCTGATGAATTGGATTGTATTTACGATTCCAATATAATAAATTATAACCATGGAGTACTAGTGTTAAACCTTTTTATTATATCCTTACTCTATTGAGTTCTACCTGGATTCTATCCTCTTGAAATTTTTTAAAATATATATATATCTGTATGTGTATGTATATATATTTGTGTGTTTTAGATATATGTACATATATGTATGTGCATATTAACCACTAATATTATATATATCTATTATTTTACATTATTATACAATAACAATATATATCCAAATCAAATACTTGATCTATATAAGGGAAATAACTTATAAAATATATCTTTGAGTTATCTCCCTTGAAAAAATACTTAGAAAAATAATTACCTTAAATTTCTTTATCAATTTCCTTTTCGATTGATAATTAATAACAAGCGTAGTTGAAGCCATGTCGCAATCTTCTGGTAAAACATGTTAACTAACAAGAATTTCCTGGTTGTTTTTTTTTTGTAAATTCCGAGTCATAGTCAAATATAAAGAATTCATTTATTAATCAGTTGATTAATATTTGGTAAAAACAGTGACGCAGTTCTTCGGATACTTTCTAAATAAATGTAAGCATTACTAATTAAAGTGAATATTTTTGGTTTTTATAAAATAAATGTTTCAGAATAAATTAACGATTTCGAATCTTCTTTTCGTTAAAAAAAAAAAAATTAAAAAAGCCACTTCTTTTTTTAAACTAAAGAAATATTTCAAATTAGAGAAAGGAGTTAAAATATTTATGGCTAATAAAATCTTGACTCACAACAAGTTAATTTCGATTCTAAAAATAAAATAAACTTGTTGCTACACTATGCATGCAGTAAAAAAGTTGAATGTGCACTCTTTATAAAAATGTAACTCAGAATGTCCCATCATAAAGTACGTATAACGTAATGTACTGGAACACAATAGCAATTTGGACATGGCAGCCACACGTTTCTATATTTCCCATGGTGCATTTCGTTATACTTAATCAGTATATGTGTCTATACATACACATACGACGTTAACCGGAAATGTACGATGATCACACCAGTAATTGTTAAAAATAATAAAATAAATTTAAGAAACATGATTATATGTGAATCTATGGTGAAAATGGTTTTGCATAAATTACTTAAAATAGAGATGAGAAAAATCTTGGAGATATTAACTAAGCTTAGTCTGGCACAGGATCACAATAGAGGAGCACCTTTTAAAAAGTTGTGTCTTAAATTTCAAGTGAATTTCGTTGGCATTCAGAATTTCAGGTAACAATGATTGCCTCATTATCTGAAAAACAAACTTTAAGATGCTAGTCATAAAACATATTGACTTGATCTCAAAATCCAGGGTCGAACAAACTTTAAAAGTCTTCAATTTAACATCAATTATTTCACACCCTCAAAAATTGAAGAAGAGAAAAAAAAAAGAAAAAGAAAAGCGAAGCAAACTTCAAGTGAGCCGATTCAAAAAAATCATTAAAAAAACATACCCCCCCCAAAAAAAAATACAAGATTCGATGTACTTACATTATTTACATTATTCGGACTGTTATCCCATCTTCATTGCCATATTCACAATGTTTCAGCCGTTGTACACTCCGGCCTTCTTTAAGTGATTGGAATTTCGAACCGAACCCTTTATTTCGTCCACCAGGGTAGATTGTTCTAGTTCCACGGGCCATGTCTCTTCCTGCCAAATACAAACATTAAGTAGATTGAAAACTTAGAAGGTGACGCACAAGGTTCATCACCCACCAGTGAAGGCAGTAATCAACGTCAGTCAACATCAGCTGAGTGCCTCTGAGGAGTCAGTACTAAACAAGGATTTCAACTTCGCCACAACCATACTTGAACATCAATGATCAAATCGAGTAAATAGCCTTGAACTTCCCTCAAGCTGAACTAAGACAGAAAGTGAGACAGATACTGGAGAAAGCTAAGCCGACCAAATCAAACATCACGAAATTGGAGAGGCTGTCAATCAGAACCCTACAGAGGAATGAAAACATCATCATACTATCAGCTGAAAAAGGCAATGCAACTGTAGTGATGAACAAATCGGAATATACAGAAAAAACTGGAAGACGTCATTGCGAATGGTAGTTACAGTAAAGAAAGATTCTACGATGAAATAGAATGCAAATTGTTACAGATCCTAATCAAGAACAAGGACCACTTCCCACCTAAGACATACAGACAGTTGCCACAGCGTTACACCAAGTTACCTCACATATACGGTCTCTCCCAAAAATTCACAAAGATGGTATTCCGCTCAGGCCGATTGTAATCTGCCAAGGCTCCGTGTGCCATCCTCTGAGTTGCTTCCTATAATCGACCCATTAATAGGAAAGTCACCATCGTATGTCTGGAACTCCGCCGACTTCTTGGAAATAATTAAAGATGCTCCCATCCAATCCAACCAGATGGTGAGCCTGGAAGGTCGTGAGTTTGTTCACCAAGGTACAAAAAAATTGCAATATAAGCTCTGGTAAAAAAATATGCAATACTAATAACAGAAAAATTGCAATATGAGCACTGGTAAAAATGGTTGCTGAGACATTAGGTTTATAAGTCCCAGAAATTCATACACAGATGTCCTTAAGTACACATGGTCCAGTTGATAAAAGCGTTGGTTACATTCAGTGTCTAGACCCAAAGAGTTGTGAGTTCAATAGCGGCGAACCAAAAACTTGGAAAGTTGACTTAAAGGGAAATAACTGAAACTGAGACATCAGGAAGAGGCATGGCACGTGGAACTTGAACAATCTACCCCGGTGAACGAAATAAAAGGTTCGGTTCGAAATTCCAATCACCTGAAGAAGGCTGGAGCATACAACGCTTGAATATGACACTGAAGATGAGGAACAATATAAATAATGTAAGTAATCATAATACCTCATCTCATAGGTATTATGATTATAGACAGATATTGAAAATTCGATGTCGAGAACGGAGATTGAACTGGGAATATTATTTTGGTCTGTTGGCTACTTCTATAATTACGGTATAAGGTTTCTCATGAGAATATATTCCAGTACATGAAATAAGGGCGGTAAAAAGGTATGTGTACAGAATAACGGAGGCACGGTGGAGTAATGGATAGCAGAGAGCCGAGTTCGAATTCCAGTCGAATCCATTACATTCACTTATGTGCTAATACCTTTGGGAAAGATATGAATCCTCTTCTCAAGCCAGGACAGACCGGGTTCTATAGTTTATGATGGCAACTGGTTTACTGCAAAAAGAAATGGTAACCTACTGCGGGAAAAAATCTGCCTTGTCAGTCTGAACGAGTATCACTCATGGCACATAGCTGACAGAATAACAGAGAGATCGATTGATTTGCAATGCAAGATAACGTTAAACAAAATTAACAAAAGGAAAGTTTAAAACAAGAGTTTCTTTTCCTAGAAGTAAATTACATATACAACGAAATGTTCATGAATATATTTGAGTATGATTTGCCTGTGTAGGTGTGTTTGTGTGTGAAGTGTCCACAGCCCTTTTAGCTTCAGTGTAAAAAGTTCATGTCACACACTTTTAAAGGAGGAAAACAGGAAGAGAGTTACTTTAAGGATTCGCATTGTTTTTATACCCGCGGGGCTGCTGGTGATACTATGTTTATTAAGACACTACATTAGATTTTTACTTCATTGAGATTTTGGTTTGGTTAATACTATTAAAATGTTTTAACTGATAAATAAAGCAATTTACAGTCCATTTTTATGTCTACGGAGGGTACTGATACCATGTAGCCCAGTACTGCCTGTCGCGTGGTCAGGTCATGAGCCACTAAACTGGCTAAAATTTAAACCTATCAAAGGTTGGAGAAACAATCTTGTAGGGCTTTAAAGCTGAAATATATTTTGGATTTTAAGGACAATTTTTTTTGTAAATAAATATTGCATTAACAATTTTCTGAGTCCAGATACAAGTCCTACTATATAACCTATAGGTAGGGTTCAAATCTGGAGATGGATGGTTTTCGCCAGGTCTGCTTATCCATGATATGCTATGGAGGAATGAATACCTCTCCGGTTTTCAACCCAGCGGTGTGAATTGGTTTCATCATGGGATCAGTTCGACCATCGATCATTAAATTGATGATGATGGTACAATTTGCAACCTAATATTAGTGTGCGGCCAACGTGCACACCAACTCCGATGATAATGATCCGGTTTTATATGTTTATGTTTTGTTACAAAAGCTGAAAAAATAATATGAACATTGAAAGATGAAAAGAAATGAAAATATTACTAATCGTGTGGTGTCAGCATCTACACTCACTGTGATAATAATTATGTATTTTCTATAAAAGCTGGAAATAAAATCATATCAACATTGAAAAAGGAAAAGAAATGAAAAGCTTACTAAAAGTTGCATCAAATAATATGCATGAAATAATTATGTCTTTATTATAGAAATTTTTATTATAGAAATTTTTATTATAGAAATTTTTATTATAGAAATCTTATTTTTATTATAGACTGCTGATTATTATTGTAACTGCTAATTACATCAATTTGTTCTTTTGATTTCTTTTATCATTTCACCACAAGCAAGACAATAAAGCCACTAAGCTGCAAAGGGTCACTGAGTGTGAAAGAATAAAAGAAAAATACAATGATTATTAAAGAGAATGTGGCATATTGGTTTTCTTCACAAGTTGAAAGGTTACAGTATTTCTGGATGAACTTTTGAACTGATTCAGTTTTTCTTATCGAATCGCGAAATGAAAATGATCCTGAAGGGCCACTCTTCTAGATCTTTTTGAATTAATGAAGGTGTCACCCAGGGTTCTATCCTTGATCCACGTTATTCCTAATTTTCATCAATGACCTTCCTCATGTTATCAGTTCTTCATTCGGTATCTATGCTGAAGACACAAACATTTATTCCTGTTTTAATAGTAAGCCTTAGTGTTTTGATGAAGTCAAATAGGCAGCTGATGTAAAAAAATATCTACATTCTGTTGTTAACTGGGGCAAGGAAAGGCTTGTTAATTTTAACGCCTCCAAAACGAAACTGTTCTTTTTTAATCGTCTGAGAGATCCCCTTTTTACCATCCATCAGCACGGCTGATGCTAACCTCCAGGAGAGTGAATCATTGCGTCTTCACGGACTAACGTTCTTTGCTGGCATGAAATAGAAAGATTATATTGAATCAATTGCTAGGTCTGATGTTAGGGAATTTAGTTCTCTGTGTCGTGCTACATATGTTTTTTTTCGCCAGAATCTATTCTTACATATTTATGTCTACCATTTGTCCTAGCGTTGAATACTGCTGCCATATCTACTATAGTGCTCCTGCTATATTTTTTTAGAGATTCTTTTTAAAATCCAAGGAAGAATCTGCAATGTTATTGGTCGTAACCTGGCATATTGTCTTCAATCACTTTCCCACTATCGTAATGTAGCTTCGCTGTGCCTTTTCTATAAATATTTTCATGGCAATTGTTCTGATGTACTTTCCTCTTCAGTACTTAGACATTATGAATTTAAGTGCAGTATCAGATTGGCGGCAAAGTCCCATCATTTCACAGCTGAAATGGTTTAGATGTTACCGTAAATTCTTTGTTAATCTTTTCGGTTTCTAGTCTCCGAGTCAACATTAATTTTCCAAAATTTAAATGCAATCTATGGTTTTCTTAATTTTTTTCTTTTATTGTTCTCTCTCCTTAATAGTGTTTTTTTTCTCTCATATTCTCTAGCATTCAGCACTCATTTACGTCTTAGTAACTTTATTACCTTTCTTGGGGGTGAAATGATTTAAAAAAAAGGACAATAAAAGAACAGGAATTAAGAAGACAAAAGGTAACGATTGACTATTTGCAATTCGTTAGAATATCAATTTTATCAATTGGAACTGAAATGAGATTTTTTAAAATACCAGTACAAGCTCCAAGAGCCACTCAAGGTAGATGGTTACTCTGTGATGTTGTATGAGCATAAGAAAAGGTAAGAAGTGAAGTTAAGCCTATATTTGAAGAAGTCAATAATGTAGTTGTTAGGAAAATATTTTTGTAAATTATACTGATTGCCCCCCCCTCCCCCCAAAAAAAAGAAAAGAAAAAAAGACCAAATTAAAACTTTTTTTTTTTAATATTAACATTCACCCAATGCAATACTCAAGAGCTATCCAAGGTAGATTGTTACTGCGTGGTGCCGTATGAGCAAAAGAAAAGTCAAGAAGTGAAGTTCATGGGCTTTTGCAAGAAAGATAACAGTTAATCATAGACTGGAAGAAGAAAAGATTGTAGTGACTGGTACTACATCCTGTGGGGCGTCTGTTCAACAATGCAACAGTTCTTGTGAAGAAGCTGTCCGAGTGGAACTTACTCCTTACTAATGGAATACGAAGGGGATGGGGATGATTAACATTTGTGTACGTGGCAGGGCGGGTCCCAAAAGTTACGGTTACCGGTAGAATTTTGCGATCTTGAAGTAAATTTCATCAAAAATAAATAACTCGGATTAATTTTTGAAAGTTTTGAAGGCCATTATCTTCAGACTATTTCTAGTGCCGAAACCAAGAAAGAAAACATTAAATATAAAAAAATTGACAAAATGTTCATTAAATAGCGAGTATTTTTGAGTATGTTGCTCGGTGTTACTTTCAGGATATTTTTGTTAATGATGAGAATATTATAGCCGGTTATTTATTCCCGAGTACACCTCTGTGCTACGGCGGTTAGCCAATCCCTGTTTCAGACACTTGTTCAGGCATATTTTCATTTTTTCAACACCCGCCATACCATGCTCATTGTGGCGAACCACCTTCATTCTCTTCGTATTCCCATTGGGGAGATATAAGTCCCACTCGAACAGCCTTTTTTCACAAATGGCTACCATGTGGAACCAGCTCCCAAGAGGATGCTTCTCTGATCACTACAATCTCAACCTGTTCAAGTCTAAGGTCAAACGTTATATTTCCCACAAATTGTGCCCCTTACCTTTTACTCTGTAACCCGCTACCTCGAGTGGCTCTTGGGTCTTTTACAGAGTGAACATTATTGTAAAAAATCATCCACAGAGCCCAACTGTCGTTTATTCTGCAACTATGCATAGTGGACCTTTCTTACAGTTTCTGGAAAAGACGCATATTTTGGTATGATCAACAGTTTGAACAAAGCCAGGATGGTATTTATCAATCCACCCACGCGGATCGAATGTGGCACAAGGCCTTTTTAATGTGGGTATTTCTGAGCCCGTAGGCCTAGCCAAAAATAAATAACCATCCAACCCCCGCCGAGGCGGGCCAGTTCCTGTCAACCTCCCCCAACGAAACCCTACCCTTCGGCGGGGCTTCGTCCGGGTTCCTCTCTGCAAGCAGAGAGTTCGACAGACACCCGACCCGGCAGCTCACAAAGCGCAGATACTACACTTTGATCCTAGCCACCGGGCCGAGCGGGTAAGAACAAAGCCAGGATACTCAAACTCTCGGTCACGATGACTTGTGACAACTATCAATGGCTTCAAAGATTGTGAATACGTGATTAGTGATAATAATTGATGATGATAATAATTATTGATAATAATATTTAGTGATAATAATTAGTGATAATATGTAATTAGTGAATACGTGACACACAATATTTTCATTAAATATTTTGGATATTTTAAAGTCGGATAATAATTGCTGAAGAAGAATAAATAAACGGATAAAAATCGAAGAAAAATAATTGAATTTTTTTAGAACCAGAAATACTCTTTTAAACAAATATATAAAGTAATAATTGACATTTTCGCTTTTTAGAGAAAAAATAATTGAATTTTTTTTATACCAGAATAATACTCTTTTATACAGATATCAAGAGAGAAACTTGTGATCAGATTAAAATATATTAATCTTTTTTCATTACGATATTGTTCAACCAATACAAGGCTCAAGTGCCATTTATAATAGTTTTGGGTTACGGCTGAGCAGTGTTGAAGCGTCGACTGGGTTGTTTTATGGACTTGAGAATTGTAGATTATGAGGATATATAGGAAAAATAACGGTTCACCCTGGACTTCAAAAGGTTAAGATTGTATCGTGGTTCCGGGACAAAAACAGCCGGTTATCAATTCGCGTGTATTATCGGAAGTCTGTTCCAAAAGCCCAATGTTTTGCGTTTCTTGGGAAGAACCTGTCCGAAAGAACTTCCTCCTTACCAATGGAATACGAAGGGAATGAAGAATCTACCCCTGTGTACAGAGAATGTTTAGTCTTTGCTGTAAATGTCTGAACTAGTAAAACTAGGGAATCTAACCCGTCAGAACATTTTTCTTGGAAATAACAATAAAATAAAGTGGTTTGCGACAATACGCTTGTGGAAAAAGGGTTGTAAGGGTGAAAATAATTCATTGCTTTCAAGACAGTCGAAACAATTTTTGAAATGTCGGGACCGGAAAGATGTGATTAGGCAGCTCCATTTCCCTCTGAATATAATAGCATCGGGGTTTGCTACATTTTGGTTTGATCTCATGAGATTATAAAGAAAGAGCATCAATAGGTGCATATCTGCGGAGCCAGGTACCACAAATATTGGCGCCAACCTTCAGGGCCAACTATCAGGCGCCAAGAGATATAAAAACAGACCATTTTTGCAGTGTTTTTAGCAATGGATCGTATATATGTATTCGACTTGAGGTCTGGGTGAAATTGGGTTTCAATAGATGCTTAAATCAAGGAGCCTCTTTTCAAAGTTCGACCATTCATTATGACTGGTGAGAATTGGGTCATTTTGCTGATAATGAAAAGTTACTAGCACCGTGCTTTAAATACTGAAAATTGCGAGCCAGCTTCATTGTTCTTCCATTAGACTGATTTAGAGCTATGCTTGAGCTTATCAATGTTTTGGATGGAAGAAAAAGTTTGTTGGGGCAGCTGCCAGGCTCTCCGATTTTTTATCTAGAAATTGTAGTTGTTGGTTGGAATCTTTGGACAGTATATATATATATATATATATATATATATATATATATATATATATATATATATATATATATATATAGGAAAAGTATAGTGCTGTGAAAGGGATTTCTTAATTTATCGTTATTGTAATTCAATTTCCCTATTGACTGTCGTTTGATTTTGATTTTGTCTGGTCAAAAACTCAATTTAAGGTTGTTAAATCATTGAAATCTAATAATGATATTTATATTTGTAAAACCGGACAAGGGTGCTGGTGGTCGTTGGCTTGTGGTGTACCCTTCTGTTGTAGCAGCTGGACTGAAGCACTGGCCAGATTACATGATTCAAAAAAGATGTTGATTATTTTAGAATGATTCAGAAAAGTTAAAAAATTGGTCCAGTTGACAAAACTTTGAGGACAACATCCGTACAGAAAAGAAAATTAAAATTCAGAAACGTCTATTATAGATTTGATTTAAAGAAAAAGGTTATGGCATTTTTTCAGCCAATTGTATAGGTAAAGAGACTTATGACAGGATTAGACCTTCTGAATGCGGGTTCCCTTTAGACCAAGGCTTTGATGGTCTTCCATTAAAGTTCATAAGAGATCCAGCAAAGACGTTCCATTGAGACCAATGCTTTCAATGAGTGGTTCATCCCAACGTTCTCTGGCTCAATGGCATCTCATTTCTAAAGTGGGATAGTGCAGGTCATACCAACCGGTCTCAAACCTGCTTTATTTTTTGTCTTTTTTAGTTGGAATTCTACGCATTGCTTTTTTATTATACCTGATTCGTTCACGTTTGTTGAACGCCTGGACAGTCCGGGGAAACACAGTCTTGCCCTGATCCGAAAGAACTGATTTTACGAAGGAATGAATGTACCCTTTGAATGTTTGTCCAGTCTAGGGAATCTAATTTACCAACGTACCATTGAGGGAAAGGTTGTATTGATATCAAGACAGTCAGACAATTTTTGGAAATGTCGGGACGGAAGGATTAACATCCATCCCCCGACCTCCCTTTTCCTAAGGATATAAAATATTTTATAGAACGTATATATGTATTCGACTTGATACTATGTCAATAGACTTAAATCAAGGAGCCTCTTTCAAAGTTCGACCATTCGGTGGAGTTCAGTTTTGAGCACCGTGCTTTAAATATGAAAAATGTATCCTTCATTAGACTGTGGATGGGGTCCAGATGGGCAGTCCCCTTTTGATTTTGTTGGTCAAAAACCAATTTAAGGTTGTTGCATTGGCTGATATTTTGTGGGCTACCATCCAAAAATGTTTCAGAAAAGTTAAAAAAATTGGTCCAGTTTTCGGCGAAATGAAATGTTCAAACCGTTTGTTTACTTGTTTAGATATGTCGATGACAGGATTAGACCTTCTTTGACCAGGCTTTATGGTCTTCCAAAAGTTCTACGTTCCATGAAAGATTGAGGCTCAATTGAGTACAACCGGTCCAAACATTTTTTAAGCATTGTATACCTGATTCGTTCGTTTGTTGAACGCCTACAGGCCATACAGTCTTGCCCTGATACAATGGTTTGTCTATTTACCAACACCATTGAGGGGATATCTGGAGAAAGACAATGTACTAGTCGGTGGAGTTCAGTTTTGACAATATTTTTTGGACGATTTTTGCATTTGAACGTCTAAACCGTTTGTTTACGTTAGATAGACACCTTTGCAACTTTCTCTAGAGGTGGTTTTACACAATGGTTTGTCTTTTCACTATGGAAGGGGAGAAAGACAACTGTCTGCCTTTTTGGATCTATCGTAAACCCACTTTTACTGGACTTTATTTGAATTGGCGTTCATTTGCTCCTGCATCAAGGAAAATTAATCTCGTTAAAACCTTGGTGTATAGAGCGCTTAAAGTGTGTTCCCCTATTAGATTGGACCGTGAATTTGGGAACATTAGGGAGATTTTCCTTAGTAACGGCTATCCGGAGGCCCTTATTGACCATATTATTAGTAAGAAAACTAAGGAATTTATTCCCCAAAATCCAGGGCCTTCTAAATGTCCGGTTTATTTGAAGATTCCCTGGATTGGGGATAATGGTCAGGGCTTAATTAAGCAGGTTAGCAAGTCGGTTTCGGTTGTTTCCCATCAGTTGTTTTACGTAGCATTTTTTCAAACTAGGTCTGCGTTTCCGTTTTTCGCAAGGATGTATTGCCCTACATCAAATTGAGCAATTTAGTATATGAATTTAATTGCCAGTGTGCTGCTGGTTATGTGGGGCGTACAACCTTGCATTTGGAAACTAGAATTAATCAGCACGTACCTTCCAAAATACGACTTGGTAAGATAGATAGAATATGCTATCTTCCCCCATGAATATGGAATCGGCTATTGCTCAACATTTAGTTGAGAATATAGCTTGTGCCAAGTTGTATAAAAAAGAGTGGTTTAGAATTATTGATACAGCCGATTCCAATAATCATTTGAAGATTTTGGAATCGGTCTGTATAGGATTACGAAAACCTTCTCTCTGCCGGCAGAAAGAATTTATAAGGTCTCTGAATCTGTTGGGGATATTTTATTTTAACTGTCCTCGCTAATTAATTTATTTACACGATCCTTCCTCGTTACAAGTATATATACTTGTTCGTTATTTTAGTGTGTTTCCCTCTTTTTTGCTCTTCAATATCGCTATTATTCATTTCGCTAATCCAACGATTGTCTCCTGATGAGATGTTGGCTGAAAGGGCCCTAGAGACTTTTAAAATTAAAATCAATGGTTTCCTTGTTTTTAAAACTATTTATAAATTTTGTACCTCCAAACATTTGTTTATATATATAATCATGTCACCCAAAGCAAGGCAGAAATGCTACTAGTACGCAGGGGGCTACAGGTAGTAAAAGTGAAAGAAACGACTGGGAATAAGGAGAATTGACGAAAGAAAAAAAAAGATGAAGGGGATTCAAGAAGATGGCGCTTGATGCTGAATTTAAATTTTTGAAGATTGTAGTTATCAGGGAATAAAGTAAACGGAATGGAATTCCACAGGTGGGAAGTGCGAGAAAAGAAACGGTAGGGGCAGAAGTGGCTGTTGCATTTAGCTATTTCAACAGTAAAATATAGCATGCTTAATTTATGTAGTTGGGGCACCAGGGAAATAGATCGTCGGAGCAGTTGTCGTGAACATATTTGTAGAAAAGACAGAAGGAAGCCACATCACGTCTGAAGTTGAGTTGCCTGGTCAGGATCGATTACATTACAGATCCTTCTTTGGATTTTGTCAAGAATCTCAAGCAGAAACACCAGAACAGATATGGCAACAGTGTTCATAGCACAGACGAAGGATAGATTTATAAATGTGCAAAATGACGAGAAAAATCTTCTGGCACGACACAGTGACCCAACTTTCCTTGCAGTAGATGCAGCTATTGATTCGATGTCGTCACTCCACTTCAAGTCAGCTGAGAACGTGAGGCCAAGAAGTCCCATAGTGTTGCTCTCCTGGAGTCTAGAGTCAGCCATACTTATGACAGGATCTGAGAATGTTCTTTGGTAGATCGTTAATATAAAACAGAAACAGAGTAGCACGGAGTAGTGAACCTTTTGGGACAAATTCATTGATCACATAGGCTCAGAAGTTTGACAATTGACAACGACCCTCAAGCATCTATAGGAAAAGAAAAAAAAATTAAAACTCGTTAAATATAGAAAAAAATTTAACGCGCTATTTTTTTTTATTGATTTTACTGGTTTTTGTTACTGACGTTTTCATTTTTTACAGATTTTAAAAATTAGAAGAAAAAATTGAATTTCGTTAAATATAGGAATAAGTAACTATAGCAAAAAGAAAAAATCTCTAGGAAAAAAGTTCTATAGGAAAATATCTTTCAAGTATCTGATAGGAAAAACGATGATTGCGAGAACTCTTCCAGAGATTCCATCGATGGGGTGTTTGTGTAGCAATCCCCTATGCTACACATTGTGAAAAGTTTTTTCAGATATCTAAGGTGGTCGTACCGCGGTGGGACTTAAAAAGCTGTAAGTTGTTGACAATATCTACGCATCAAGAACATTTAATCATAACACTTATGATTAAAGATTATTTAAAGAAGTAAGAGGGTACAAATAAAAAGACCCAAAATTGACAACATTTTCCATTTCACTGAAGCAGACGTTAAACGCATGGGAGCGTTATCGCCTTTTCTTTTTTTCTTTTTTTCTATTATGTGTGCTTTCTTTTTCTCACTAAAACCAGACAGCGTTTCCGATATATTCTTTCAATCCAAACGGAATGGTTTATTATTTATCTGAGGTAATGACAAGGCGTAACGCACGTGCTAGTTAACTTACTAACAAATGGGGAAACAAGCAGAATTATAATTTGATATATTCAGTATGTGCTTTCTCTTTCAAGAAATGAATTCTTAACTAAAATTTGCTTCTGTTCGAAATTTGCTGACTGAAAACATTTTCAGATTTGGTAATGTTCATTGTTAACTTTAATTAACAAACTCAAATGACCATATTCCTAAAACTCCTTGTGACATCGTCTTCTCTGTCTTAGGAAGTTCAGTTCATTTAGTTTTATCTTTGTAGCACAAGATGGAATCGTTTCATAAAAGTTTGGAACTAACACAAGGTTTCGTGTACAGGAAATGCAATTTGTATAAATATTTGGCTTGACAAATACGGGGCAAAAAGAGAAAGGAAGAAAAAGTTTGTGTGTGTGTGTGTGAGAGAGAGAGAGAGAGTGTGTGTGTGAAAGAGAGAGAGAGAGAGAGAGAGAGAGAGGGGATAAGAAAAATGCGAAAAGAATAGTTGGAAGAGAAGAAGGTACGGTAAAAGAAAGAACGAAAGAAGGAGAGAAAAAAGGTGACAGTAAAAATAAATAAAGAAAGAAAAGATGAAAGAAAAAGAAAAAAGAAGAAAGTAAAATAGATAGAAAATAAAAAATACGGAAAAGAAAGAAACAAATAAAGTAAGAATAGGAAAAAGCAAAAATAGAGAAGGAAAAGAAATAAAGAAAAGAAGAAAGAAAATAGAGAAAGAATGAAATAGACGCAAAATAGAAATAGGGAAAAGAAAGAAAGAAAAAAACAAACGAACAAAAAGAAAGAGAAAATATAAATAAAATAAAAAGAAGAAGCAAAAGTAGTGGAGGAAAAAAAGAAAGAAAAAGAAAGAAAAAGAAAGAAAGAAAGAACAAAAAGAGGAAAGAAAAGCTGTAAAGGAAAAGATATAAAAAGTAAAAATAGGGAAGGAATAGGGAGAAAGATCGGAAGAAAGATAGGAAGGAAGAAAGATAGGAAGAAAGAAAAGAAATAAGAAAATGTAGAAAAATAAAAACAAAATAGGGAAAAAATTTAAAGAAATGAAAGAGAAAATATAAAGAAAAATAAAAAGAAGAAAAAGCAAATATAAGAAATCAAAAGAAAGAAAGATAGAAAAGAGGAAAGAAAAACAGGAAAAGAAAGGGAGAAAATAAAAAAAAAATAGAGAAAGGAAACAAATAAAGAATATTGTAATTATTTATTCCTATTATGCATTGAAGTCATTGGCCATAAAAACTGTTCCTTCAATACAATTTAATAACCACACATGCTGTCATTGTCTTTGGAACACAGGTCTTATCGCACGTGCGTGAGCTTTGATGTTAGGGGAGGGGAGGAATATGATAGGAAAGAGGGAGAAGACTGTTGCTAAAACGATTTTTTGTTGTTGCGAAGAGAAAATGAAAATCGGTCCCCACAAATTCTTGCCTAAGATAAAAGAGCTTTTAATCAATGTTTAATGGGAAAAGGGATTTCTTTACGGACCTTCCTTATCAGAAAATAGACATTTGTCTTGTTTTTGCGGTTGTCAGGTTTTATAAATCTTCGATGGAGACGGAGGGGGAAAATTAATGATGAGAGAGAGAGAGAGGAGGGAGGGAGGGATAGAGAGAGAGAGAGAGAGAGAGAGAGAGAGAGAGAGAGAGAGAGAGAGAGAGAGAGAGAGAGAGAGAGGCTGACATTTATTTGCCATTTTCCTCAAAGTTGTTAATAATATTTTTCTTCAAATGGCCATCGGCGGAGATGAGAAAAAGTGGAGAAGAAGAAAAAGATAAGGAAATAAAGAAATAGAAAAAAGCGAAGAATTAAGAAAGAGTAAAGGAATGATAGAAAGAATGAGAAAGGGACGAAAGATAATGAAAGAATAAAAAGAAAAATGAGGAGAAAGAGACAAAGACTAAGGAAAGAGAATATGAAGGAACTAAAGAATGAGAAACAGAGGAAAAATAGGGAAAGAGATAACGAAGGAAAGCAAGATGGGGAATAAGGAAAGAGAAAAAAGGAAAGGAAAAAAACAGAAAGAAACGAAAAATAGGGAAGAGAAAAGAAGGGAAAAAGAACAGAAATGAAAAAAAAGAGAAAAAGAAAGAAAGAGAAAATGGAAGTGAGAGAAAGAATAAAGAAAGAGAAAAGGAAGATAAAAGAAAGAGAACGAATCGTAGAATAATGAAAAAAGCCAATGAAGGAAATAAATGAGAAGAAAGATGAAAAATAATGAAAGAGAAAAAGGAGATAAAATGATTGAGAAAGAGACGAGCAATAAGGAAAGAGAAAAAGAAGAAAAAAGAAGAAAGAGTCGAGGAGTGAGAAAAAGAATTTAAAAAAAGGAGAAAAAGTTAACGAATAAAGAAAGAGAAAAAGAAGGAGAAAGAGACGAGGTATAAAGAAAGAGAAAAAGAAGATAAAAAGGAGAAAGAGACGAGGAATAAAGAAAGAGAAAAGGAGAAAGAGTCGAAGAATAAGGAAAGAGAAAAAGAATATAAAGAGTAGGAGAAAAAGTTGAGGAAAAAAGAAAGAGAAAAATAAAATAAAAAGAAGGAGAAAGAGTCAAGGTAGAAGGAAAGAAAAAAGATGATAAAAAGAAGGAAGATGAGGAGGTTGATTATCATAATGCATGAATATTACGCAAAGAGAGGATTGGGCGCCTACGGTATTGCGAGGATTAGCAATCTTGTCAATCCTTATTGGGTGCTCCATTTTCATGGATTTGTGTGACTAAGCTTAGTAAATATCTCCTTTGACAGAAGACATTAATAAAAATGTCATAGAATAAACGGAAAGACATAATGTTTTTAAAGATCAGTGTTTGACTTTTTTCGAGATTCTATAAAACTCCTCCAAAAAGATATCGGTTATCGGCACGAAAAGTAGAATTGATGAGTCAATATATTCTCACCCCCAACTATGGGTTAAATATAAGAGTAGAAAAATACTTGAGTAAATAAACATATAAAAAAATGGTGAAGAAGAATTATCAGAAAAAAAAAGAAGTAGAATAAATAGCAAAAACCGGTCTAGAAAAATATTTTATTTTCTTGATTGTTTTGTTTTTTACGGTTTATCAACCTTTTGCAGGTTATTTAAAGTCAGAAAATATTTTTAGATTGTAATATTTGATTTTGATAATAATGATTTTTTACTGATACAAAGTTCTATTAATTAACCCTTATCTGGAGGAGAGGAGGTGGATTCATATTTTTCCAATGTTATTTGCGTGAACGTTAATATAACGAACTCGACTGGAACTCGGCTCTCCGATTTGCAATTGCAAGCCAATATTCATGACACCATCCGCACATCCACGCTTACAACACATGGTATTCCCAAGTGGTCACCGATCTAGGTATTGACCAGGCTTGACGATGCTTAACTTTGGGGATCATAGGGAACCGGTGTTTCAACGAGATATGGCCATAAATTATAGAAATATGAAAAAACATTAAAAGAATTGTTAACAAATGGTATAGACCTCTTGTGAAAAACATGTTTAGAAGAACTGTGTCTAACCATTGCGAAATTCTTCTACAATGGTGTTGACAATTCTTCTATATCAGACAAAAGAAAGAGCATTGCAGAAGAATTGTGAAATTTACTGCAGATGAACAATAAAAAGCAAAACATTGTAGAATTATTGTGAAATTTAGCGTAGAAGAATTGTCAAAACTAGTTTGTTTTGTTTTGTTTTGTTTATGGGTTATTTAATGCCGACAAGAATTTTATTGCTGGTAATATTTTTCCAAAAATGTATTGTTGGTAATATTTTCCTAAAAAAAATTATTGCTGATATTAAAACTTATTTTCATAATTTTATAGAGTTTTGACCCCAGTTCGGGGGTTAACTATTTGCCCATAGATAGGACCCTAACAGATTCTACCACCCCGGGTCACGGTGGACCTGGGAACACCAGCAATTAAGAGGGGGTTCCACGCTCCTGAAAACCTCCTGATCAGAGGATTTGCTGTTGAATGTAGTTTATCGTCTTACCCAGGACGCGGATGTAGTTTATCGTCATACCCAGGACGTTGTGAAAACTAGTGTAAAAGAATTGTCAAAAGTCTTTATAGAAGAATTGTTAAATTTGGTGTAGATTAATTGTCCTAACCAGGTTAGAAAATTGTGAAATTTTGAGTAAAAAGAAATGTTAAAAACCTGTGTAGAAAAATTTGGTATGGAAGAATTGTACAAGTCCGATGTAGAATAATTGCGAAAGATGCTTCAGAGGATTTGTTAAAAACTAGTGAATTGGAAAAAAAAAAAAAGAAAAAAGTGTCAAAAATCTGTATACAAGAATTGATAAAATCCTGTGTAAAAATCGTCGAAAAACTTTGTAAAAGATTTTTAAGAACTCAGTGTAGAAGAATTTTTCTTTGTCGTACTGTAAGTGACATAGGAATGAATTTTTGAATAGTAAGTCTTGTCTTTCTGAATAAGGAAATATCTTTTCCCGCAAACCTATTTTTGCATTGCGATACATTACTGACTTCACTTAGAAACACTTCTGATTTGCTAATAAAGAAAGAAGAATTTCTCATCATTGCTAGAAATAGCTACGTGATTCAGCATATATCATTGGGATGAGTATCGTCATCGGAAACGAGTACCTTTTTTTGCGTGGACGCATTTGTCATCCATTATTAATTTTTAATTTTGCCTAATAATGCTCTTGCGATTGAAATTTTTTCCAGTTGCTTTTTATCGCAATTTTACTCGGGTTGCCAGTGCGGCTATGTAAAAATAAAGGACAAGATCCAGATGAAAATTGAACGTGTCTTGTATTAATTTTGACTCATATTGCTGTAAACTGATAGCCCGAGAAAAGAAAATCTATCTATCTATCTATCTTAGTCTGTTCAATTTCTGTCTTTTCATATCTATCTAGCCATCTATCTTAGTCTGTCCAAATTCTGTCTATCTAGCTGTTCATATCTATCTATCTATCTATCTATCTATCTATCTATCTATCTATCTATCTATCTATCTATCTATCTCAGTCTGTTTATATCTATCTATCTCAGTCTGTTCATATCTATCTATCTATCTATCTATCTATCTATCTATCTATCTCAGTCTGTTAATTTTCTATCTATCTATCTATCTATCTATCTATCTATCTATCTATCTATCTTAGTCTGTTCAATTTCTGTCTTTTCATATCTATCTATCTATGTTGCATCTCTGTTCAGGAATATTTTTTGTTTGTTTGTTCAACACTTACGGATCACACCGGTGTTTCTTTACTGCAACTATAATGAGCGTACCTTAGTTACAGTTTTTGGAAGTGAGCGTGTCATTTGTCATGATCAACAGGGTAGGTATACTTAAACACTCGGTCACGACATCTTGTGAACAGTTTCGCCTACCTAATTTCACTCATAATCCTTTGGTCAAACTTTAATATGGTTTATCAGTGTTGAGGTGTCCTCCCATTTTTACACAAATGGACTCACCTAGAGTATACATATACTACTGCTGGGAGAACGAACGAAGGTAGCGAGCAAGTGTCACAGTCAGTGAGCACGTAGACTCAGTAAGGAAGTAATACAGCAATACGTCGAGACCGGGTGTTCAACCAGAGTTATAGTCGAGTCCAGACATAGAGATATCTACGGCCTCAATTACAAAGACTGTATATATATTTTTCTACTAACCCGCATTCCTGGAACTACTAACCTGCATTACCAGTTTGTATTATTACGTTGATACATTTATTCTCCTATATTAATTCTTGGCGTTTGTTGATTATTGGTAGCGGATTTCATCCCGGAATCCACAACAATCAGACACTTTCCAAAGGTGGCACATGCCAGGATCTCCTCCCCAAGTAGATAACTGACAAATCGACCATAATGAGATTTCAACCCCTCCACTCTCATGGTCGGAAAACTAACGTTCTAACCATATCTTCAGGATAGTAAATATACTATTTATGATCACATTCACTGAAATATATATATATATATATATATATATATATATATATATATATATATATATATATATATATATATATGACTTATATACAAGTGCCATTGAAAACGATTGACAAGGCTCTACGATTAAGTTTTTATTCAATTTTGAATGTTTAACTATATATATATATATATATATATATATATATATATATATATATATATATATATATATATATATATATAATTTTATAACATAAGTATGTTATAATATCACTACAAAAATAGCCATTTTTGTTTCAACACTTTTGGTGTCATGTCAAGTGATGGTGTTGATTGCAAAAAAACAAAACAAAACAAAAAAAAACAAAACAAAACAAAAAATCAACAAAAAACAAAACAATCAACACCACCACATGACAATACGTCAGAAGAGTTGAAACAAAATGGCTACTTTTGTAGTCATGTTATAAAATATTTATGTTAAAATTTTTATATAAATATTATTCGCTGTACTTTGTATTGAGCACACTTATAAAAATAGCGTTTATGGTTACTGGAATTTTATTCCATCTATACCAACCTTGTATTCATATATATATATATATAATTATTTTTTATAAAAATTTATAACATAAGACATTTTATAAAATGGTTGAAAAGAAAATATTTATTTTCTTTTCAACACCATCACTTGATAAGACACAGAGTGTGTTGAAACAAAATGGCTATTTTGTAGTGATTTTATAACATACTTATGTTATAAATTTTTTATAAAAATAATTATATCTGCTCTACTTTGTATTGAGCACTCTTTTAAGAATAGTAATTGTTGGTTATTGGAATTCATTCCGTGTATACCAATTATATACTTTGATATATATATATATATATATATATATATATATATATATATATATTGTAACCTAGGGAATGTTACTGAATAGAATAATCACATGTAGGTTGGTAATGAACGATAAAACTTAGGACAAGAGCAACACATATAAGATTCGCCTGCGGCGCGTAGATGTAGTCAACTTCTAGAAGTGATTCAAGTGAATTCCACAATGAATCTCTAACTGCAGACTGTAGATGGTATCTACCAACTGCTCCATGCAGTCAGATGTGGCACAAGGCTGAATTTAATGTGGGGTTCCAGAGCCTGTAGGCTCAGCCCCAAATTTCCTGTAGATTCCGTATAAAAATGGAGTCGGGTAGGTGTTTCCCGGGACAAGACTCTGTCTTTCAACATAGCCCCGTATGGGAATGCTCTCTGCTCGGAGGCAGAGAGATTAAGCAGCCCAACTGAAGACAAATCTCCAACTGCAGGACGGCCGCTCAACACATACAGTATTCACTACTGTATTTGTAGGAATGGGGCATATCCATTACCTTCCGTAGCCATGCTACAACATATATATATATATATATATATATATATATATATATATATATATATATATAAAACTGAATATGTAGATTGAAAAAGCTAATCGCAGTGCCCTGTCGATCATCTTCAACGAAACTATTATAAAAGAGAGACTGCTGACCAACTACACAATTATATATATATATATATATATATATATATATATATATATATATATATTATGAAATGGACAAAGTTTGACAATTATTTAAGACATTTTTTATGTTTATACGTTCTTTTTATAGATACAAATATTTAAGTAAATAAACAGTATTAACAACATTTACCGGCCTGAATATCCGAAAAATTTTCATAGAAAATATGTGTCCTCCGACAGGAATCGAACCTGTATCCTATACGGAACCATCATATAGCCTGACGTGCCTTAACCGATTGGGCCACAGAGGAGCAAGACCGAGTTTACTGTTTTTAAACACAATTCTCCATGATTTTCTCTCATTCATTCATATCTGCTTAATGCGTATCCAAATGTAAACAAATGACGTCATACATGAGGAAATGGACAAAGTCCGACAATTATTTAAGACATTTTTTATGTTTATAAAAAAGAACGTATAAACATAAAAAATGTCTTATATATATATATATATATATATATATATATATATATATATGTATGAGAGTATGTATAACGATTAAAATTAATTAAAATGCAAGAAATTAATAATGAGATGGCTTCGGATGGTTTATGTAAAAAATAAATCTAATATTGAGGCCTTTGTGGTCATTATAAAGAACGAGTGCTTTTTAAATGTGGTCATCATTTTCATTTAAATGTTTGTTTTAGTTGAGTGATTTCTCAAAGCGTTTTCTTTTTATAAAGAAATGTACGTTCTTTTCAAAATGAAGATGAAACAAAAAATCACCTTGGAAACGTATTTTTTTTTATTCATATGTATTCTTCTGTTCAATAATAAGCCATTTCAATCACTAAGCGAAACAACACTCCTATTTTTTACCAATATTTTTGCAGGTCAACTTAAATAGACTAGTTCCCTCCTAAGAAAACAGGGGACATTTTTGGGGAAATAAATTTTGTAGATTAGACTTCTTTAGACATTTCATCGGCCGCGAAATTTATCATAATCGAAAAATATTGATTAACTATCGATTTAGAAGGGATTGGCTTAATAACAGAGATACATTGTCTAATCGATTTCTGACTTTGAAGAATTACGGGAAAAGAGCAGTTTTGTTTAAAAATATCACGTTTGAAACCGTGTTTTCTTTTAATCGGTGTCACCTCATACTAGACACTAAAGCCATTAAGACACAAGGGGTTACTGGGTGTGGAAGAATTATGAACAGAAACATTACTCGTAGGCAGCAAAAAGAAAGAGTAATCGGGTGGACAGTAGATAAAGATTGACATTGAATTTAAATTTTTGCAGATTAAAGATGACTAGAAAGCATGGAGCCAGAAGGGAGTTTTACAAGCGAGAATTGAGAGAAAAAAATGTTAGCATAGAATTTACGGCTACATCTAGCTAGCTTAACTGTAAATTGATGAGATCTCGACGCCCGTCGAGTATTGTACTTAAATTAAAAAATCTAGGTACCATAACAAAGAGCTCACCCGAACAATTGCCATAAAAGTATTTATAGAAAAGGTACAGAGAGGCAACCTTACAGAGGTAGGAAAGTGACTGCCGCCAGATCAGGAACAATAATATTGCTGATTTTCTTTGGATTTTATCAAGGAGCTTAAGGAAAATAGCAGAGGTACCGGACTATATGTGGCAGCAATATTCTAAGCATGGACAATTGGTAGACTTATAGATATGTAAGATAGATTTTGGAGGGAAAATTGTTTAGAACGACACTGCGAACCAACTCTCTTTGCAGCAGACCTAGTAATGGATTCAATATAGCTTTTCCACTTCATGTCAGCTGAAAAGGTTAGCCCAGGAAAGTGAATCGTTGCGAGTCACTTTCATGTAGGTTAGCATCAGCCATGATGATGGAAGGCAGAGAAGAGTCTCTCAGATGATGAATGGAGAGAGTTTAGTTTTAGTTAAAATTAACAAGTCATCTTTTGTTCTAGTTAACAACGGATTTATGTTATTGATATCTACGTTCTTTTTTTTTTTAATTTTCAAAATCTTTAAAAAGTTTTTTTTATTTTAAATTTTTATTGTTTTTTAATCATTGGGGTATACTGCGGATATGCAGTTTTTATTAATTTATTTAAATTTGAAAATTCATCACCACATTTAATCTATATAAATAAATACGAATCAACTTTACTCCTAGGAGGCCGTAGCCCGACATAACATACTATTTTGAAATCAGGCCGGCTATGTGAGCAAACACTTTTAAGCTAGTGTTAACTATTCTTCTGAAATAGTTGAAGAATTTTCTCTATTGGCAGAGAAGCAATATTTTTCGGAGCATTTTTCCATTTTTGGACTTTTCGGAAAAAAAATGTCCTTTCATTAAAAATGTATTTGTCTGTTTGTTCTTTAATAACAAATCTTTGTTAAAAAAGAACAAAATCCATTTTGTCAGACAATTCTTATTGTTTAAGACGTCTTCCTAAAATAAAAAGCACAATCTATCTATCTATCTATCTATCTATCTATTTGTTCTTTTGTAAAAATATTTTTGTAAAAAAGAAAATATCGTACGAAGATATCAATGACGTAAGTACAGTTTCAAACGTGCCATTTTCAAACAGTTCCTATAATTCTTAAAAGTTAGGGTCGATTTTACACTGTATCGCTATTATAAACAGGCCCCACCTTTTAAATCTATAACTAATCAATATTTGACGATTCTAACGAGTGTCGCTATCTAATGAATGGCTAAAGAATGCTAACCTAAAAAATTATCAAAAACAATGTTTTTTACTTTTTACCATATATATATATATATATATATATATATATATATATATATATAATCTCATATCATATCTATATATATATATATATATATATATATATATATATATATATATATATATATATAGAGAGAGAGAGAGAGAGAGAGAGATTTACCAGTCTATTTAATAAAGCCACTTTTTATTTTATCGTCAAAAGTAAATATTAAACCAAGTAAATTGTCAAAGGGAAATTTTACCCATCACCCCACGTGGTATATGAAACAAGGCCGTTTTTTTTTGTTTTTTTTTTTAATGTGGAGTACCGTATATACAGGCCAGAAACAACAACAAAAAATGCCCAGCTCCCGTGTCCACGATCACACTGGTGGGTGTAGGTATGCCCTTCGCTCTCTAGGGCAATGCCGTCACAAGGTTGGAAACCCGGGATCAGGCTTCTCTCTCTTAGTTTAAAAAGGACAGTTTTTTTTAGTCATTTCACCCCAAGGAAGGGATTAAAGGCACTAAGACGCAAGTGTTAGAGAATATGAGGAAAAACTACTATTAAGAAGAGAGGATAATAAAAGAATAAGGATTAAGAAGACAGAAGATAACGATTAGCATTGCATTTAAACTTTTAGAGATCGAAGTTGACTGGGAAGCAAAACGCCGGCAGATAGTTCCACAAGCGAGAAGTGCGAGAGAAAAAATGTTAGCATAGAACTTACAGTTACATCTAGTCATTTCAACTATAAAGTGATGAGACATGACCGCCAATCTAGTATTGCGTTTAATTTAATAAACTCTAGGTACAATAGAGGAAATTCCATCAGAACAATTATCATGAAAGTATTTACAGAAAAGACACCGGTAACCTACGTTGCAACGGTGGAAAATGGACTGAAGCTGAGATGCCAGGTCAGTAGCAATAACAATGCAATTTCTTTTTTGTATTTTATCAAGAATCTCTAAATATATAGGAGGAGAACCAGACCAGATGTACCAGCAATATTCAAAGCAAAGATGATTGGTAGATATATAAATATGTAAGATAGATTCTAGCGAGAAAAATTGTCTAGCACGACATAGTGAAATAACTTTCCTAGCTGCAGACTTAGCAATTGATTCAATATCCTGTTTCCACTTCATGTCAACGGAAAACGTTTGTCCGAGAAGGCGCAAAGAGCCACTCTCTTGGAGGTTAGCATCAGCCATGCTGATAGATAGTAAAAAGATACTACGCTTTGCTCCTGTATTTACTCACCCACCCCAAGCACAGTGACAGGATGTAACACAAGGTCGCTCATAGAATGGTATGCTGACACGCGTACATATGAGTCAAGGAGAAAAACTGATTGCCCGTTTCCCGCGACCACTGTTACACTGGCGTTGGTGTCCATTAACCGTTCCTCTTTAGTGTAATGAGGGAAGTGCTGGAAGAAGGTTGGAATATCCGGGATCAGGCATTCCTCAAAGTTTTTCCATGAACTGTCCAAAGACAGAAAGAAAACAGAGAGATTAAAGTCAGATGATACACTTTTTATCTCTACAGGTATTTAATCGTTTCTCTGGGTGTCCCTCATGATTTTAAGAGGGAGTAAGGGCAGGTATTAGATTTTGAACAAAAAGGGCGGGGGGCGTAAATTTTCAAAGCGGTCGATTTCTTCAAGTTCCACCTCCGTGACATGGCTTCCCTCTGACCTTTCTAGAAATATTTTCATGACAGTTGTTCTTATGAGCTCACCTCCTTGGTATCTCGACCACACGAATTTAAGCGTACTATTCGATTTTACAGCCGAATTAGTTAGATCAACCGTAAGTTCTATATTAACAGTTTCTTTTCTCGCCTGTGAAAACCTCTTCCGGTTTCTTTCTTCCCTGTCATCTTCAAGCTTAAAAAATTTAAATGCAACGTCAATCAACATCTATCTTCCTGAATCTTCTTCTTTTAGTCTCTTTTCTCCTCATTTTCATTTCCAGTAATCCATTGCGTCTTAGTGGCATTATCTCCTTACTTGGGGCGAAATGTTTTGATATTTATTTGAGTAAACGATGTAAGGCGAAGAGAGAATAATGACAAAATCAAGATATCGATAATCCACACAATTTCAATGAAATGGTTAAGAAGGAATCCCCCAACAATACTGGAAAGAGTAATAACAGCTACTGGACTTGAGAAACCTATTTTCCATAATAAATTATTTACATGGAAAGTCTTTTTATTTCATTTTCTTTCTAATTTGTTTTAATGAAAAGATTTGTCGTATCCATAAAAAGTAAATAAATAAAAATTGATTATAGTGTCAAAAATAATTAAAATAAAATAATTATAACAAATATAAATATGATTGATTCACTGTTTCTAAATCAATGAGAATCGATCCACTTTCCTCCTCTACATCCAGATACGTGTAATTCTTATTGTTGGGCAAGCAGTCAACATAGAGAGATCGCCAACATCTGCGTCAACGAAAATTTCGGCTCCTTTTCCTTTTTCAGGCATTATAGTAACATTTATCTCTTAGCACTCAAAATTTGAGGTAATAAAACCCCAGACACTTCCAACTAAATTATCTGGACACTAATTACCCACATCTATAAAAAAAACATACAAGAGAGACTGTATACACTTTACTTATTCTTTATCTTATTCTATCTGATTCCAATCCATATTTGATCTACATTTAATCACAAACTCATAATTTTACTAAGTATTACTGTCTGTGGTGTCTCTAACACCAGATAATAAATAATTCTAGTTTTGTTGTTTCTACGTCTTGCTGTTTCTCATTTGTACGAGTATTTTTGTATATATAAATGTTAGGGGGTTTATAATTATTTATTCAGAGTTATAAATCCCTACAGATTTTATAAATTTCAAACCGACATCGTCACTGGCTGCTCGACCAATGAATGCCGAATATTTACGTATAAGGAAACAGTTAACATCACCATTACCATTTAATAATTGTTTTGACAAACGATTTTTTTTATGCCTCGATATCTTCTGGAACTGCGAACTGTTATCTTCTTTTAGAGAGGTAATTGTCTTTCCACCGTTTGTATCGCATTGAGAGGTAATGTTCTTTTTCTGTTAGTGTATTTCTGTGTAAGGCAACCATTACTGTCATCACGAGAAACTGTCGTCTTTCTTTCTATACACAGGACAAAATTATAATCATCCCGGTGGAATGTACGATTCTTTCTTCACAGATATCAATCACAAAGACAACGAAACAAAATCACCTTTTATCACCACAACATACGCATTCTGTTTTTGCGTTTTAAAATATTAACGCTGCTTCTTTTGGAAACAAAGGAAAAAAGTAAAGAGAAAAATACTAAATAAATAAATATTTATAATAAACAATGATTAAATAATGAATTACTTGAAAATAAAATGAAAAAGAAAAAGAAAAGAAAAAGGAGAAATTCACAGATTAAAAACAATTGCTTTTTGTCACGAATCGCTTGTAAATGTGTTTGAATATTTAATGGAAATAGTTGGGAATGAAGGTCGGCCTCAGTTTGGAGAAGAAGACATTCATTTGACATTTCTAATTTCACTGTGGGCTAAAGGTCAAAAGGTCATTAATAAATAATTATGTTTTATAAGCGACACTGGGCAAAAGCGGAAGATGGCTCAAATTTGGTTAGAGTTTCCAGAATAACACACACACACACACACACACACACACACACACACACACACACACACACACACACACGTACACGCACGCGCGTGGGCGCACAAACACAGACACACAAATATGCGCGCGTGCAGAGAGAAAATGCAGATTCATTTTGTTTTGTATTTTCTTGTATTGAACAACATTCATAATACCTAGATTTTATGTTTACACTCACATAAAAGAAATAATAATAATAATAATAATAATAATAATAATAATAATAATAATGATGTAGAATTATTGGGCATGGTCGAGTGTCATTGGCAGAAATTCTCCACAAACAGAATTGATAAAGTTTGCAATAAACAATAACAAAAGAAAGAAAAGGACAGGACAAAAAATAATACTAAGCAAACAATATATACAAGACAAAAGTAGGCAAAGCAAAGCAACAGTAATGAGGCAAAAGAAAAAAATTCACAAACTCAGAATGGTGTTAACACACAGGAGGGATCGAAGCGTTCTGACTTCTAGACAAGAAACAACAGAAATATGGCAGATGAGACTGAGAAGTGGCCTAACTTATTGGCTAGAAAGAAATCCCAGCATGTATCTGTACGGGTTGTCTATAAATTTGGGGAGAGGAGATTTTTAGCAGTCATTCCTACTTAGAATGAAGCCAACAAACAAACAAACAAACAAACAAATAATAATACAAAAATTGTACTCACTAGTACAGCCCACACCTTACGAAGGGCTTTATCTTTGTACAATATGTGTGATCTTAGATTGTTTTTTGTTTTTTTTCCTCAAAAAATGCTCAGTGGAAAATGATGCTATTTCTGACCTCATGTCACTGGTTGGGACCTGGAAAGAAATGAGTATACATTAGAAATCAAAAGAAATAATAATAAAAATACTGTAACATAGCAACCAATAAATTTGGGACGATAACATAGCAACCAAGAAATTTGAAAAATTCTCGAGGTATAAAGACCTGGAAACCGAAATAGAAAAAAAAAAAACTGTGAAAATTGAAAACAAGAATAGTACCAGTCATAGTAGGTGCGCTTGGAATGATAAAAAAGGAACGCAACAACACATTGCAAAAAATCCCTGGAAATGCCAGCTTAAGAGAAATACAAAAAAATCGTCTTAATAAGTATAGCACACACACTAAGCAGAACTTTGTAACTCGTGTAACGCTAGTGATATTATGGGAGTTAGAAAACAAATCATGAAATGTCGCGATAACAACACCACACTACCTGCCTTAGGTCTTCCCGCAGATTTAGTAGGTAGTATGACCATAGCAGAAATCGAAATAATGATAACAATAATAATAATAATAATATCATCTTAAAAAAACAATCAAAATGGAAATTCTAAAAAGCGGCACATAAAAGTATCAACAATTTCAGTTATGGTTAGGGCCATGGGTTTGACTGGAAAATGTTCTGATAGACTCATTGAAGGGATCCTTGGAAGCCCATGCCTTAAAGAAATACAAATAATAATAATAATAATAATAATAATAATAATCAACAAAACCTAGAAAAAGGGAAAATGCAATTTTTGTGGAGAAAACGTGAGAGTAAACAGAATCATAAGTAAAACCAGCAAACTGATACAAAAAGAATATAAAAACAGACATGACAGAGTAGGACCAATCATACCCTGGGAATTGTGCAAACCAACTCGGTTCCATGATTTAAACATTTTATATACCGTACCTATGAACACTAACGTCCCAATCCTCATAAATACTTTGGACACTATTGTAAGGGGTGGGGGTAATATGATGTCTAAGTAGTCCACCACTAGTAGTGGTTTACTTACCTCACGCCGCTGGCGAATATTGTATTTTGTTGATGTTATAAAGATTACCATTTAATTTCCAACCTCTGTTTTGGTTATTCCTCATTCAGTAACCCTTTCTAGGTTACAACAAAACAGATGGTATATGCATAGATCAGAGGTTTTCCTAGAAAATGATAAAAAAAGAAAAATATACTCTGGGTATTTTGACAAAGAAACCGTCTATCTCAGCCAAGCGAGATTAACGAATTTGATAGTCGTAAACAAGGGAATGAGGACCTGTGACGTCTTAGACGTGGCTGCATCAGCGAAATACTGAATGAAGATGAAAGAAAGTGAAAAACTGGAAAAATACCAAGATCTTGCCCGGGAGCTGAGGAAACGAAGATTAGGATTGTGTCCATAATAGCTGGTGCAATTGGAACCATGCCCAAATCGCTAGAACTGAGACCGGATCTACCGGAAAAGCGTTAGAAGAACATATTTTCAAGATCATGGCTGTGCTGGGATTAGCTTGAATTGTGATAAAAATGTTGGAGACTTGCTGTCACTTAATATTCTTCAATAACAAACAAACATCAGATGGAAACCTGTAAATGCATTATTAATAATAATAATAATATTTGCTGTCAGGACGAGGTACTGTATAGCCTGTAAAAAGTTAGGTTCTCGTGATAAATGTAAGCTCTGTAATAGTGTGTTAAATAAGAGAAAGTCTTCTATCTTTCCTGTCTTCACACAATTTGAGGTGTTAACATCGTGTGCTGATTAAGCTGAATGTTTTGCTCGTAATTTCTCTTCCAATTCCACTTTCGAATCATCTGGAGTATCTTTGACTGACTTTCCACTTAGAACTGAGTCTGTATTGAATGATATGCTTATAAGTACGTCTATGGTTTTAGCTGTCATCTCTAAACTGAATCCCAACAAAGCATGTAAACTTGATGGTATCTCTGAAAGAGTCCTTAAAAATGTGCCCCTAAATTGGTTCCTTTATTCTCTAAACTTCACAATAAATATTTTCATGGTAATTGTACTGATGGCGTTCCTCTTTGGACTTTATGAATTTAAGCCTACTACTAGATTGGTGGTAAAGATTGACATTTGAAACGGCTAGATGAAACCGTAAGTTCTATGTTAACAGTTTCTTCTTTTGCACTTCTCGCTTGTGAAATTCTCTTCTGGCTTCTTACTTTCCAGTCAAATTTGATATTCAAAAATTTAAATGCAAAATGAATTGTTATCTTTTGTCTTCTTAATTCCTGTTCTTTTATTGTTCGCTTTCCTTAATAACGTTTTCTTTTTCACATATTCTCTTACACTCAGTAACCTCTTTGCGTCTTAGTGGCTTTGTTTGTAGTGAAATGATTAAACAAAATAAAGAAATGTTCGGATTCTACTCCAGGAAGGGCTCTCATGGCTTCTGATCTTAATTAGAAGTTTTAACATGTATATATTTTGTGTTGGTGAATTAAGATGGGCTTCCAGTACCACGAATTTGTTTGTCAGTTGTCTGACCTTAACGCACCGTTCATTTCTGTTTATGAGTGGGAATAGGGGCGCACCGAGCTTGTCTCGTTAGAACCATTATGTCTGAGTAGTGAGTTCGATCCTCACTGGCTGCCCAATACTTTCGGACTTGTGTCACTTCTCAGCTACGCTTGGAAAATCACTATGAGCGGGAATAGGGGTGGGGTCGATATGATTTTGGCAATGGGAAGTGGGGTCATCACGGTCTTGAGACATTATTATTTGAATCTGAAAGATAACGTATATATAATTTTGCTTTTTGAATTTTTTTGTTTTACCTAACATTTACAACCCTATATTTTACAAGTATGCTCACATAAAAATAAATTAAATAAATAATATGCTTATAGACACACGCATATAATAAAACAATATTTGCCTATCCCCAAACCAAGTAAATGATTATAGTTTCAACTATCAACAAGCAATATTTACCTATAAAATAAATGCTTATAGACTCAAATATAAACGACCAATATTTACCTATCCCGAACAAAGTAAATGCTTAGAGACTCAAATATAAACGACCAATATTTACCTATCCCGAACAAAGTAAATGCTTATAGACTCAAATATAAACGACCAATATTTACCTATCCCGAACAAAGTAAATGCTTAGAGACTCAAATATAAACAACGCATATTTACCTATCCACGA
The DNA here is from genome assembly GCA_903632075.3 of Acanthosepion pharaonis. NCBI lineage: Eukaryota > Metazoa > Mollusca > Cephalopoda > Sepiida > Sepiidae > Acanthosepion > Acanthosepion pharaonis. The sequence goes on from CAHIKZ030005532.1 coordinate 4,060,215, forward strand.
ACCAAGTACATTCATTTCGATTAAGATATTAGCGGCCAATATTTGTCTATCCCCGAACCAACTAAATTTATATTGACTCAAGTATAAAACTGACTGATTTCAATATTAAATAATCTAAGAAATATTGATAGCTCATAAAATGAATCAATAATCCATATGTATGATTAATATGAGATTTTTTTACTATAATTTTCATCCTGTACGAGCCACAAGCGTCACTCGAGGTAGCTCATCAATGGAATACAAAGGGAATGAAGGTGGTTCACTACAATGTGCGTGCACGGTGGGAATGGGCTGTGAAAGTTAGAACTGATGAAACTAACGAAGGTTGTTCATCTTTGGTAAAGAAGTTGTAAGGTGGAAAACGATAAGGTGGCTGCGTAGAATCTTTTGTGCTCTGTAAAGATTGGAAAGTAAATACTGATCGGTTCATGCCCATATATGGTGGCAGCGGTACACTACTTTCGACCTGGTCTGTCTCTTGAAAAGGTAAAGTATAGCAGGAGGAGTCAGGTAGTTACTGGTGCGGTACAGGGCATCGACCATTTTCCCAGCATCTTTAGATGAGGACTATGAGGGTAACCTTCTGTAGAAAAAATATATCCTCTGGTGTATTCTATGCTAATACCACTACGGTGCTTTCAAGAGAATTTTACTAGAAATTAAGAAAATACCACTGACCTGTTTTGTAATATCAAGTTTCCTATATGGTAGTGAATTCTGGACCATCTCCGCACAGATGAATAAGAAATTTAAGGCGATAGAAATATTGTTCTACAGAAGGATGCCGAGAATACTAAGGATTGAACATGTGAAGAACGACGAACTTTTAGAGAAAATGGAAACAAAAGGACATATTTAGAATCATAGGGCGCATAATGAGGAAAGACGGCTTGAAAAATTTGATACTCACAGGACAGATTGAAGGTAGGAAGGATAGAGAAAAACGGTGTTTCACCTATCTAACGAGCTTGTGTAAAGAGATGACAGAACAGGGTTTAGTGGAGAAAATTTACTAGTTAGAGTCTAACTAGTCTAAGAGTTACAAAGGACAGGAAATTCTGGGGGGAGACATGATCGCCAATGTCTTGAAGGTACACGGCACACAGAAAAAGAATTTAACCAAGTTTGTAGCAAAGAGAAGCTCAAAATGCTTACAACGTCGTCATTTGACGAGAAACTGTAAGGCTCCATAAATTTCCAAAGAACAACGCCAGAGAAGACCGCCAAGTCAGTTTTGGCTGTTGGCTGATAAGTTATTTATTCGTTGGAAGTAACCAGAGACTTCCGTTTGGAGCCAGAGGCATTATGGCGAGGCAAAGGAACGATTATATGTCGGTGGTTGGCGAAAAATGATCCCCAACAGAGAGACTAAGAAATGGAAAGATTTATGACCGAGTTGTTTCTCTTCTTCCACTCTTTTCGCTTCTCAGTGTCTCTTGTAGTCATTGTAAATAACAGAGGGTAGATTTGAACTGCAAGGGTCAAAATGTGACCCTCTTGGAGATCTTCAGCTTTCGTAGGTTCGAAATTTTGTGTCGAGATTCTTAGTGCTCCACCGGCAAATGGAGTAAGAGAACCGACCGATCGATAAATCAATAAAACACGAATCTATCAGGAAGAGTTCTTTGCCAATCGACTGCATCTGTCCATGGTCGGCTTTTTTTTCCTGATACGCAGCTTTGGTTAAAGTGATTTTATAGTAATGTATTCGTTTACTTGTTAAGCAATGATTACAAAACGCGAATATGAGTTGACTATTATGTAATGTCATTTGCAAATATGAAATCGGTTAAAGGAAACTCAGTAAAAAATAAACATGTTTTAGAAAAAAATATTTTACATTGACACTTTATTGTGAACTTCATAAAACATTCAAGACAATTTTGACATGAGTTTCCATTCGTTGGGAAACAGGGCTTTCATTCAAACTTTTTTCTTTTAACACATTTTTTCCTATTTCTTTCTTTCATTCTTTCTATTTATTGAATGCCTTTTCATTTTTATTGAGCAATTTCTTTCTTTTTATTATATACTTCCTTCTTATAACGAATATTTTTCTTTCTTTCTTTCTTTCATTCTTTCTTTCTTCTATTGAATGCCTTTTCATTTTTATTGAGCAATTTCTTTCTTTTTATTATATACTACTTTCTTATAGGAAATATTTTTCTTTCTTTCTCTCTCTCTTTCTTTCTTTCTTTCTTTCTTTCTCGCTTTCTTTCTTTCTTTCTTTCTTTCTTTCTTTTACTGAATGCCTTTTCATTTTTATTGAGGAATTTTTTATTATTATAAACTTCTTTCTTATAGCGAATATTTTCGATTGATTGATTGATTCTTTCTTTCTTTCTTTCTTTCTTTCTTCTATTGAATGCATTTTCATTTTTATTGAGCAGTTTCTTTCTTTTTATTATAAACTTCTATTGAATATTTTGCTTTTTTTCTTTTTTTCTTTCTTTTCTTTCTTTTTTCTTTATTGAATGCCTTTTCATTTTTTATTGAACAATTTCTTATTTTTATTTTTTTCTTATAACGAATATTTTTCTTTTTTTCTCTCTTTTTCTTTCTTTCTTTCTTTCTTTCTTTCTTCTATTGAATGCCTTTTCATTTTTATTAAGCAATTTCTTTCTTTTTATTATATACTACTTTCTTATAGCAAATATTTTTCTTTCTTTCTCTCTTTCTTTCTTTCTTTCTTTCTCTCTCTCTTTCTTCCTTTCTTTATTTTACTGAATGCCTTTTCATTTTTATTGAGCAATTTTTTATTATTATAAACTTCTTTCTTATAGCGAATATTTTCGATTGATTGATTGATTCTTTCTTTCTTTCTTTCTTTCTTTCTTCTATTGAATACATTTTCATTTTTATTGAGCAGTTTCTTTCTTTTTATTATAAATTTCCTTATAACGAATATTTTTCTTTCATCCTTTCTTTCTTTCTTTCTTTTATTGAATGCCTTTTCATCTTTATTAAGCAATTTTTCCTTCTTATTATATACTTCGTTCTTATAGCAAATATTCTTCTTTCTTTCTTTCTTTCTTTCTTTCTTTCTTTCTTATACTTTTTTAATAATTTTAATGAATAAATCTTCCTTTTTTTCCCTATTGGCAGCTTTTCCTTATACTGAAAATAGTTTCTTTCTTTCTTATGGATAATTCTTTCTTTCTTTTTTACTTTTACTTTGTGTCCATCTGAAACCTGATGCTATTTATTCGGAAAAACCTACACAGAATTTTCATATCGAGTAGAGATTTTCAGTAAAGAAAAAACAAGAAAGTATTTTTTACCGTAATTCGACCCAAACGAAAACAAAACAATCATATTCAAATGTTACCATGAAACAAATACAGAAATTTAAATAACTGGGAAAATGTTTTAATGGAAAATGCGACATCAAAATCTGAATGTACCTTGATTTCCAAATGCTAAGCAGAGTATGAAGTACCAGGGAAATTTCATTAGAAACAAAGAAAACAGTGCTGGACTATTATGTAATATCAATCCTCTTCATGTCAGTTAATACTTGCAGATGAAGGAGAGAAAACTAGAGGTAGCAGAAATGTTGTTTTGCAGAAGGATGCTGAGCAATAACTAAGTCTTAAGGAAAACGGAATAAAAAAGGACACATACTCATAATCAGAAAGAGACTGCTGGAATTTCTTGGATACACGACGAGGAAAGAGGGCTTGGAGAATTGACACTCAAAAGACATATAAAAGGTAAACAGGACAGAGAAAGTTAGCGGGTTATCTACCTGACGAGCTTGTGTGAATGGATGACGGTAGAGGTGGGAGGGAGATATTAGGTTGGTTAGTTGATTTTTTTTAGCGGCATATCAAACTCTATGGGTTATTTAATGCTGAAATCAAAATATTTTGAACGCAATTTTATGGTTTCAATTAAATATATTTTGAGTGCAGTTGTATGCCTTCATCTACAGGTAAAATGTATTGTTGGTCATTTTTCTATAAAATGTATTGTTGGTCATTTTAGTATAATGTAACACCTCCTGCTGCCGCCTACACCCAGTGATGTAACTACGTTTAGTGGTCCGGTCTTCAGGGTCTTAGAGCGACCTTTTAACCGTAAGGTTATCTCTGCGCTGGTCATTACTGACGCTGGTCCAAACTGTCCGCTTCTATCCATACCAACTTTGCCCACGTTGTGTTCTTGATCTCAGAACAGTGGAAAAGCGATGGTTGTAGTAATCGCAGCACTGGTTCAAGCCGTGACAGGCGCTATATTAAGGAAGAAAAACATCTTTATGACGAAAAAATAAAACGAAAGATTCATGGGGATTCAATTGGTTTATATAGTTCTTGGTATAATAAAAATTAATCCTCCCCCCATCAACCTCTATAGTGACACTGTGCTTCGCCTAATAATTTAGTTTCAAAGTTCTTTAGGATCAAGAAATCTAGTGGCAGCTGACGTGGATTTCAGAGGCTCTGAGCTCCCAAAGCCATTTGCTTATATGCACTTTGGCCCAAAACTGGCGTGGTGCTCGGTGATTCCTTAATTTTTACATTAATCCCAATAAATTTTCAATTTGGGGAATTATCAACCTTCCTTGAGAATAGTCACAGAGATTGCTTCTCCCTAAACTCCAACCTTCTTCACTTTACATCTCGCACCACCACTCCACACAGGCGGTGCTAAATTATCTTTCAGCATTCCATCTCTTCCCACTTCTCAGGGCTGGCATAACTGTTTTTGTGACAAATTTAATTTTTAAAGTGCTTAGGGGATATGACGTAGTTTATAGTTTATACATTCATTTTAATTCTCCTGCCTTCCCAAGGCAGATATAAAATTATCTCTCCAGTTTTGGACTTATTTGTCCAGCGAAAATACAAACCAGATCATCTGCTTGTTACGACGTGATTGCTCTTCATAACTTCGATCCTAAGAAAAAGGGTTCGTTTCTTATTTTCGTTTTCGTCAACGAAAGTATAATCCCCGTCTGTCTCTCCTCCCGTTAATCATATGTGATTTCATTTTTTTCTCAAGAAAGTGATAAACTTATTTACTCATTTGTTTTACCCGCATGCCAGATTTTCGATAGATAAAAAAGTAAGCTCTTAGTGCATCGTTCTAATTTGTAGTGGGTAGACAATCCAAATGACCCTTTTTTTCACTTTTACATTACCAGAGAAAATGTCTTCCATTTTCTCTCTTAATCTCTTTATCTTCCAGCATATATTTCATTTTTTGCTTAACTCTTTTTCTTCTCAGAATTAATATTTAACCACCTCATAACCTCAGTATCACAATAAAATGAATTGTTGGTAATTTTACTATAATTCTTACTATAAATATGTACTGTTGGTAATTTTTTATATAAAAATGTATTGCTGGTATTTTTACTAAAAACAAAATACGTATTTTTACACTTTCATAGTGTTTTGTTTTTGTTTGGGGGTTCACTATTTGCCCATAGCTGCGACCCTAACAGGGGCTACAACCCCGAGTCAGGATGGACTTAGGAACAACAGCAATTAAGAGAGATGTTTGGCAAAGGGATTAAGGTTGCTAAGGGATACAGGGAATAAGAGGTTGTGCAGAAACATGATCGCCAACGTCCTGAAGATACACGGAACATAGAAGAAGAAGAAGAAGAAGAAGAAGAAGAAGAAGAAGAAGAAGAAGAAGAAGTGGGCTGTTGTTTTGTCGCCAGTCTTGAAAGCAACATTGCTTGCAATCTTTGACGTCATTGGTTTCTGCATTGGTGTAACATTTTACAGGGTTGATTGTTGTTGTTTACTAAACAGAGTTTGGCATTGTTGTGTAGAGAAAAAAAACTTTCTGTTAGTATACAAGCAGTCAATACTCGGACATTTTTCAGTAATCCTTTCGTGCGTGTGTGTGTCTGCTATCGATTGTTCTATTATCTGCTACTGACAAACGTCAAAACATTCTGTATACTGTCGTACGGCATTCAGATAGATTTTCAATAACAATTTTCTTGTAAAATCTTAGATTATCAGGGCTTCGCAAAAAAGTCAATAATATACAACCTTATAAAAACTAATAAACAATAAATTCTTCATATTGTGACATATGGAAAATTTCGATAAAATGAGACCAAATTTGAGCTCACTAAATCCTTTCTATAAAATGACGTTTATGTATCCTGTGGCCATTCTCCCTCTCCGTGAGATCATGTACCATTCTAATAAGATTGGATGTGAGTTTATCGCAAGCAATGACGTTTTAGATTCTGCTCTGGCTACAAATGTGGAAAGTATGCCGCAAAATCACAACTGCAGTAGGCTAGATACGTGTCGAGAATAGAGGAGAAATACTCTATGAAGAAACTCCTCTGGGAAGTGTTTTAACAAAGGATGAAAAATATGATACCGAAATCCGAACGCGCACTGGAATAGCAAAAGATGTCTACCAAAGACTTAGAGAATTAATATGAAACAGCAAAATTCGTTAGAAGCAAAGAAAAGAGGGCCGAATTGTTATGCAATGTAAATACTCATATATGGCAGTGGATGCTGGAAATTTTCTCATAGATGAAGAAGAGACTTGAGACAAAAAGGGGCCCGGATGCTGAGAATAGAATGGAGCATATGAGAAGTTTTAGAGAAAAACGGAAACACAAAGTTCGCTTAGAATCAGAAAGAGGGAGTTGAAACGTCTTAGACAAATAATGAGAAATGAGGGCTTAGAATATTTGACATTCACAGGATATATCGATGCGAAAAAAGATAGGGCGAGGCAGCGGGTTGCCTTACTGATAGGCTTATATGCATGGATGTCAGAACGAGGAGTGGGAAGGATGGTGAACAGACAAATATTACTAAGCGAGAGTTTGTCTGACGATCGCAGGATCACAAACTCACATCAACCCAACTAAATATGTTAGCTCTATCGCTGATATTGAGCGCTTTCAATAAGTACCGCACATATATAATATATAAATAATATATATATAAATTGCATACGTATATATTTATATACATACATATTTTACACACACACACACACACACACACACACACACACACACACACACACACACACAGATATACAGTGTAACCCGGATATAAGAGACCCGGATATAAGAGAAATTTTTACTTGTCCCAAATTAGAGCCTGTGTTAATGTATATAAAATAGACCAAACCCGGATATAAGGGAAACCCGGACATAAGAGACTTCTTCTCCGGTCCCGACAACTCTCTTATATCCGGGTTACACTGTATATATATAATGTTTACCAAATACAAGGCTGAAGAGCTACATAAAGTAGAAGGGTACTGAAGTGCAGTTCGTGAGGTGATGTAAGAAGGATAAAAGTTAACTCTAGACTTTAAGAGTGTAATGATCGTGAAAACATCCCGCCAGGAGTCTGTTCAACAAAGCAGCAGCTCTTGGTATATATATATATATATATATATATATATATATATATATATATATATATATATATATATATATATATATATATATATATCTCACAGTAATTATGAAGATAAAACAATTTGGATAAAAAGAAAATTGGAAATTATTTCTTAGTCACTGCCGATGCGTTTCGTCAATCCGACTTTATTAAGGCAAGTTTAAAAGCGAAATGTGTTGTAGTTAATTTAAATTCAAAATATTAAAAAGGGACGCTCCTGTGTAAGCCTCATTCTGGATAAATATATATATATATATATATTTGTGTGTTTGTGGGTGGTGGTGGTGGTAATATTAGTCATTTTCCTACGAGGAAACACTGACCTAGCAGCCAATATTGCTTTAGGTTGAAATTTATAAAATCTTTCGCTTAAAACATTTTTTTTAGGAAAAAAAGGTTTTTCAAGTCTAGTAGCTGTTATTGGTCTTTCCAGTATTGATAGGCGTCTTATTCCGTACATTTTATTTGGATTAGTATGGAATTTTAAGATTTTGATTTTTCTTCTAACGTAACATGTGCTATCCATTTTTATTGTTGCTGCTGTTGCTAGTCCTTAGTTCATATGGTTTCTGTTATTTGACACAGTTCTTTGCGGATCTGTAGCGCCAATACCAAATATTCAAAGGGTGATGGTCTCTGTCAAGACCCTCTAGCTTTACATCATAAAAACATTTTTCAACGTTGATCTTAGAAAGCATATATATATATATATATATATATATATATATATATATATATATATATATATATACATACATAAAAATAAATAAAAGTCTAATCGCAGTACCTTTTCAGTCGTTTTTAACGAAAAAAACATATATATATATATATATATATATATATATATATATATATATATATATATATATATATATATGTGTTTCCTTTTCTGGACACAAAGTGTGTAAAAACTGTCCAAATGTTCTGCATATCCGTGCGCTTTCGGCTATATTTTCAGGCATTATCAAGGATAATTTTATTTTTCCTTTTAACTGAATGTATGGGTTGTGTTATGTGTGTATCTAGAGCTATAGGAATGTTTTATTTTCCATACACACGGTCACCACATTGAGGCTGTGTTTATAGTTAATGTTTTTTTCTTTTTTATTATTGGAGCTTCCATTATTTTTAATCTTTGTTTACATGTGAATAAGGTTATTATGCTTGTATTTTTTACTAGTATGTTTCAGATGCAATCTGGCAGGTTTTTGTGTGTGTTTAAATGAGTCCTAATGGAGCTATGGCCAGGTAATGTGCTTGTGTGTGTGTGTGTGTGTGTGTGTGTGTGTGTGTGTGTGTGTGTGTGTTTGTTTGTGAGTGTGTTTGTGTGTGTGTGTGTGTGTGTGTGCATGCGTAAAATCCAAATTAAGATTTATTCCTACTGCTTTCACCGTTCATCATCATTGTGTAGTGTTTACAAGTTTATTTTTGTTTTAGTACACACACACACACACACACACACACACACACACACACACACACACACACACACCTACATATATATATATATATTTGAGTAGGAATTATGCATGTTTCGTTGTATATGACTCACAAGGAATATTTTGTATGTTTTTATTCAGTTTTTTCTTTCTACATACTTGTATTTTCAAGTGTGTATGCACACACTTATAAACGCATCTATCTACTTACCTATCTATATATTTATATTTATACAGAGATAGATAAATATACATATATTTATCCAAGAAAACACACGCTACTGCGCGTGTTTACCCCCCCCCTATATATATATATATATATATATATATATATATATATATATAGCACAGAAGTGTATCACTTTCACAGACATAAATGCATACATTCAGATACATACGTGCTTATATGTGTGTGTGTGTGTGTGTGTGTGTGTGTGTGTGTGTGTGCACATAGACACATGAACATGTACACACACACGCACAAATATATTATCGTGTATAAGCAAGTCGCTGGCTTACTTCGTTGCTATTCAATTTAAGTTAGGAAATAGGAAATCCACTTGAACGTTCTGTTGAAGATGAAAGGCTATTCATTGAAATGAATGTTAACAGATGAGTTCTTAAGGTGCGGGCAGCGGCGAGGCGGGTAGCGTAGATCGGGGAGAGCGTACAATGTTGGAAAAAATTGAGACTAAGGCTCATCATTCAACAAGCTGATGACTTCGTCGTTGAGGACCAGTGATAAATGACAGGCTAACAAGAACGAGGGATTCATTATACGTCGACTTGACGAAGCGAGTAAAGTGAAAAAAAAGAAGCGGGAAATTATAGCAAAAGAGCGGGAAAGAAGGAAAACGCCGTAAAAAATAAATAAAATGGAGGACAAATGAAGAGTGAAGAGGATGAAAGGGTTATTGGATGAGTGAGCGAAGGGAAATAATTGGACAACGTGAAGTAAGAATAAAAAGGAAGAAGAAAAGCAAATAAAGGAATCGGTGTCATCAAGAATTTTGTAAAGTTTGCAAAAGAAACCAAACAGAAATTAAAAAAAAGAACAATTTATAAAGGAAGATTATGGAACGTGAGTAAAGAAAAGTTTAATAAATGGGATTTTCTTTAAAACAATAAAATAGAAAGAAGAAATTAAAATAAGGAAATGTGAATAAGTGAAGGAAAAATTAAGAAAATAATTAGAAAGAAATAAAAATCCATAATAAAAATATGAATGAAGAATAAATCAAGAATGAAGGAAAGAATAAAGAAGTAGGTAAAAGAGAGAGAGAGAATGAAATTGATGAACTAAAAAGAATAAATAGATAAGGAAATGAGTGAATGAAGAAGAGAATGAATGAAAAAGGGGTATATGAAGAGTTAAAGAAATGAGTAAAGGGATGAATGAAGAAAGGAATGCGTAAAGTCACGGATGAAGAAGAAAATAAGAAAATAAAGATACAAATGAATGACGGAATGAGTGAATAAAAGAATGAATAAAAGGAAATGGGTGAATAAAAGAATGAGTGAAGAAAGGAATGAATAAATAAAAGAATGGCTAAAGAAGAGAATAAGTGAATACAGGATTAAATAAAAGGAAATGAGTGAAGAAAGAGATAAGTGAATAAAGTAATGTGTGCAAAAAGGAATTAGTGAATGAAGACATGAATAAATAAAAGAAACGAGTAAACAAAGGAAAAAGTGAAAAATGAATAAATGAAACAATGACAGAAAAGCTTGAATGATGGATGAATAAATAGGGGAAAATAGAAATAAAATAACGTATAAACAAGCGAAAAAAGTATGAATGAAGAAGGAGACGATTAAGTAATAATGAATAAAGAAGAGAATAAGTGAATAATGGGTTGAACGAAAAAAGGTAAAGAGGACATAAGCGTATGGATAAATAAGTGAATGGGTAAACAAATGGATGAATAAAGAAAGAAATTAGTAAAAAATGGACATATATGAAGAAGGGAATGATTAAACAAAGCTATGAATGAAAAAAGAGAATGAGTAAATAAAGTGATGACTGAAGAAAGAAATGAGTAAATAAAGGGACAGGGGAAAAAGAATTGAGAAAAAAATACGTTGAATTAAATAGAAATGCTTGAATAAAAGGGTGAATAAAGAAATGAATGAATAAAGAGATGAATGAAGGAGGAAATGAGCGAAAAAATTATGAATAAAGACGGAAATGCGTGAAAAAAGAGATGAAAGAAGGGAACGAATGAATAAAGAAATGTATGGGGAAGAAAATGAGTAAACAAAGGCCTGAATGAAGACGGTAACAAATACATAAAGAAATGAATGAAAATAAGAATGAATGAACAAAGGAGAGAACGAAGAAAGCAATTCCAATAAATAGATAAACGAAAGGAATGACTAACGTAATATATTTTTGCATCATGTGTATGCAAAGATGTGTGTGGTTGTGCGCATATGCCTGTGTCAGAGCATGTGTATATAGATGTGTATGTGGGTGTGCATTTCGTACGTGTAGGTATGTGCGAGTTTTTTTATTGATTTGTTTTTACAGATTATCAACATTTTGTAGGGTATTTAAAGCCAAAACATATATTTTAAAGTAAATATTGTGTTGTTAGCATTTTTTGAGATAGTAATGATTTAGTAATCCAAGTCTTACTAATGGAGAGTGAAGAGGTGGATTCATAACTTTCCCAACGATATTCGTGCAAAAGAGAAAATGTATTCAATGAAATCGCCACTGGCATCAGTTATGGTTTCCAGACGACTTCGGAATCACCCGCGACTCTTCTGGACAGTCTATTTGTTTAAGTTGTTGAAAAGTGCCATAATCCTTGCCCTGAGTTCATCTTTGGTGTTATAAGGAGTTTCGTTGGTCTCTCACTCAACTGCCACCCACACATGATAATCAAGAGGGTTGCAGTCTGGGGAGTTAGGTGTCCAGATGTAAAGGGTGATGGGGTCGCAGAAATTGTCTGACAGCCATGACTGGTTTCTCCTGCTTGTGTGACATGGTACAGAATCGTGTTGCCAGATATAGGGTCTTCCAGCAGTCATCCTTTTGACCCAGGGAAGGCACTTGATGTAGGCCGTCGTGTTGATTCTGAGGCACTGTGGGAAGATGAATGGAGGCTGAATGTCACCATCACTCGTGATTACTCCAAACACCTTCATAATCACAATTAAACTCATCCAACTCTTTCCGAGTCCTCTACACTGTCCTCAGATTGACACCCAAACATTCTATTATGTTCGTATTGAATCTTCCGGCACGAATGCCAAGCAGTACAGGATGTCGTTCTGGCGGAATGAATTGCCTCATGGTGCTCTTTTTCTCACAGACGGTGCCAAACTTACCCTACTTTACTGTGAAGTCGACAAAATCACAAGCAAACAGTGCGCATGCGCGAAATGAAAAATATAAAATGGGGACAATTTACCCCTCGCACACACACATTATATATATATCTATATATATATATATATATATATATATTCAATAAGGACGACTAACAAGGTACTGCGATTAAACATTTTATTAATTTTTCTTGTGTTTGTGTTTTCTTTTTGGGACATAAAATGTGTAATAACTGTCCAAATGTTTTATCTATCCGAGCGCTTTCGGCTATTCTATTAGCCATTATCAAGGATGTTTTTAGATATTCAGTCAAAAATACGTCGCTACCCAAATATACAATTATACATAAACGCTCATAAATATTAATAAGGCTAACTGAAAAGTCTCGGTAAATTGTGGAGGATGTTAATTGAGGTAATTTAGTGTCTCATAAATAAAAGTGAGTAAATGATATTGTTGTTAATTTTTTTTTTTTATAATGTAATGAATATTAATATTAGTTTAGTTTGGGATTATATACTTTAAATAATAAAAGGATTATAAATTTAACTGTTTTCTTTTAATTTTTTAACATTTTTATAGTTATGTATGTTGTGTTGGAAAAGAAGTAAATCTTTCTGGACCGGAGATATTTGAAAAAATCTGGAGCGCAGATTTATATTTTGATAAGATTTTATAGCGGCACTTTGAAGAATTTTCTGTCTACTGTCTAAGTGAATTACTTTCTCTTTTAATAAATGTGTCATTCTTTGGATGAAAGTTGTGTTTGAATTTATTTTTTGTATGACTAATGCATTTGATAAATTGTGTATAAGATACTTTCTGTGTTTATAGAAATGTCTTTTTTAAATATCTGCATGTTTCTCCAATATATTGTGAGTATATATATATAACAGATTTTCTATTTGATTAACTTAAAAAACCCAGACCAAATGGCCCCAAACAGCCGAATTTTGTGAATACGCAGATTTTTTTTTCACAAGCCCCAGGATATATTGCGAATTTTTTTTAATGAAATTTATTCCTTGAAAATATAGTTATTTTTCTCAGCTTTATTATTTTGTGTCATGCTTCCTCTGGAAATGGAATGTGAAAAAGCACCCCTCAAATCTCTAATGTTCATAGCTTGTTTACTTCGTATCTTGTAAAAATTTACTAACATTGTTTTTCTTAATCTTTTCTTTTTAATCATTTCACCCCAAGGCAGTAAAGCCATTACTATGCATTGGGTTACTGAGAGTGAAAGAAACTGAGAAAATGTTGTTGAGGAGAAGGCAAAAAAAAAAAGAAAAAAAAAAGAAGACAGTGATTGACGTTGCATTTAAATCTTTGATGATCGTAGTTGACTGGAAAGCAAAAAAACCGGATGAAAGTTCCACAGGCGAAACAGTGCGAGAGAAGAAATCATTAAAAAAGCAAAAAAAAAAAAAAAAAACCCCAAAAAAACAAAACAACTTACGGTTACATTTAATAATTTTAACAGTAACATAATGAGATCTAACTATCAATCTAGTACTAAGCTTAAATTTATTAAGTCGAAGAACCAAAGAGGAAAGTTCATTAAAACAATTACCATGAAATTTCTTTTTATAGAAAAAGCATAAGTAAGCTGTGTTACGGCGACAGTAAAGAGATTGAAACTTAGCCAGGACCGGTAATATTGCAGATATGTTGTGGTGTCCTCCTTCTAAGAGTATTTTAGACTCTTCCGCCTACTATAAGTTTAATAGGAGAGAAGGTTCGGGGAACAGTGAACAGTGAATAGATTGAGCGCTAGTTCATCCGATACACTCTCACAAGTCGTGTAATACTTTTCTGGTGTACTTACTGCAAACCTGGTTTTTGTTATTACTTAACCATTTATTTGGTTACAAGATCATTCATTAGATTTTGTCAATTATATCTAAATACATAGCAGAAGCACTAGACAAGGTATCTCAACAATATTCAATGTACGAACTATAAATATGTAAGAGTGGTAGAATTATAAATATGTAAAATTCTGATGAGAAAAATAGTCTAGAGCAACACAATGAACTAACATTCCTAGCAGTAGACCTCGTAATTGATTCCATTTCATGTAAGTGGAAAAAGTTAGACCAAGAAAGCGTAATGAGTTAATCTCCTGGAGATTAGCATATCCTTGCTGATGCAAGGGAAAACTGTTTCTCTACGACGATTAAAGAAGTGAAATTTCATTTTAGAGGTGTTAAAATTAACAAGCCATTTCTTGCTACAGTTGACAATAGACTGAAGGGCATTTTCAAGATCAGCAGTCAATTCGACCTTATAGGCTTACCTTTAATAGGAAGTTAATACTTGTGCCTTCAGCATAGATACTGAGACGGGAACTGATAACATCAGGATGGTCTTTTATGGAAGTAGGATCAAAATACATCCAAGGACATCGAAGAAGAGTGGCCGTTTAAGACAACCCTCTTTTCACGATTTGATAAGAAAGATTGAATCAAATTACGAATTCGCCTAGAAACACCGTAACCCTTCAACTTGTGAAGAAGACCAGCATATCAAACTCTGTCGATAATTATTATCTAAAAAAAACTTTAAAAAACAAAAAAAGAATTGTTCTTACAACGCTAAAATATGTTTCGGATTTAAATAACCTACAAAGGTTTGATAAGCCATGAGAAAACAAATCAATATAAAAACAAACACATGAACATACCTACACGTAGAAATACACACGCACACATATATATACCTACATACGGCTTACGGCCATATCACGTTGAAACTTCGGTTCCCATACGATCAATGCCTGTTCCCGTATGATCAACGTTGAGCCTGGTCAGTATGGGTGACCGATTGGGAATACCAGGTCTTGGATGTTCGGGTGGTGTAATAGATAATGTCTCGGAATTAGTACACGGAAAGAACCAAGTTCAAATTCCCGTTGAGTTCATTATATTCACTCACGCGCAAATACCCTTGGGAGAAGTACAAATCCACCACTTCTCTCCCCAGCTATGAGTTAATTAGTAAAACTTGTATCACTAAACCATTATTATTCCCCCACCAAAAATCTTACAATTTAAAAGGATTTACTAGCTTCCTGTAAATGCTTGATAAGCCGAAGAAAACGAATCAATTTATTTTATTTTTTGCAATTGTTATTCTTGTACTCTCTTCTTTCTCAGAGTCCCTCTGTTCACCCCCAAGCTTCGTAAGCGTCTTCGAGAAGTCTACATAACGAAGACACTGCTACCTGGTATCACTAGCACAAGGGAGGTAACTCAAGTGCAGCATATTATAGAAAGACATTTAATTTTGTTTATCTGCATTTATTTTTTTCAAATAATCCATTTTTGTGAGCTGAGGTCTTACATTTTTTCTCCATATTATAGTTTTTTTTTTCTATTTAAATGCTAAATAAATTAGTCTGTTCCGTTTAGAGATCAGTTCTAAAACTGAGTCCAGAGAAGTTATCAGTGATACATTTTGTGCTAAGATAAAAAATAACTTTAGCAATTTTTCTATGCATTCTTGATTAAAAAAAATTGGGCCATACATTATTTCCTAAAAAGGCAATTGCATCCAAATTTAAAGAAACAAAACAAAACATTTTTTTTTTATCAAAATCGATATTATCGTCCAGTTTAGTCAGGTGTGCTGAAACTATTTGTTTGGATTAATTTTCTTTGGTTCCGTTTAAAGCTTCCATCATATTGAACCAACACCGGGAATGAGGAAAAATGACTTTAATAAGATTTTTCTGGTAAAATGTATTATTTTTTATCAATTCGCCCCAAGTATGGCGATAATGCCACTAAAATGCAGTAAGTTAATGGGAAAGAAAGAGAATGAAAGGGCGTTAGAAGGAACCGGAAGCCCAATCCTAAACAGGAACCGGAAGCCCAATCCTAAACAGGAACCGGAAGCCCGATCCTAAACAGGAAACAGGGATAGGCGAACTCCAAAAGGTTATCAATTAATTTGTTTTTTTAAATTCTGTTTTTTTCATAATTGACAAAACTGTTTAATAAACAAGTAAAGAAATGACCCCGAAATTTTTATCCTTTTTCCCTTCCTTTTTTTACACAAATTTTTAAAAAAATAATATTTTAATACCATATCCCTTCCGGGCGTAAATTAATCATGGTTCTACATAGATTTCTTTTCCTTATTATCTGTGAACTGTTCTGACTTCTTGGGAAACGTGAAATGTTTTTCCGTTGCTGTCTCCAAGGCCTTGATTTGAAGGTTTTGAGAAGCGTGGAACCACCTTTTAATTGCTGGTGTTTCCAGGTCCACCATAACCCGGGGTTGTAGCACCTGTCAGGGTCCCAGCTATGGGCAAATAGTTAACCCTCCACAAAAGGGGTAAAAACACTATGAAAGTATAAAAATAAGTTTTAATACCAGCAATACTTTCTTGAAGTGGAGGATCAACTGGATGTTTATAACATGATTATTTCGAGCATTGAAGGTGAAAGATGAGATCTATTTTTCCTCGATATAATAGAGAAGTCTGTACGACCTACAGAGAAGCCTGCGCCAAACATGGGCTATTGGAAGACGATGCCAACTAGGACCAACCACTGGATGAGACAGCAGTCAGTAGAGCAACAAGTCAACTGCGCCAGCTATTTTCCATCATGTTTATAACATGTGGCTTGCATGAGCCTCTCAAGCTTTGGGCGAACCACAAAACCAGCATGGTAGAGGATATTCCTACGAAGGATTCAAAAGGCAAACCTCAGCGGAAATTGTCACGTTCAATGATGCCATTTTTCATTAGTCTTTAGTTGATCTGGACAGTCAAGTGCCGCAAACAGTTTGGGAATTGAGTACAAGCAGGAGATCCGTTATGACGCCAAAGAAATGATGGTGTATAGAGCTGATAATGAACACAAACTGATGGAGGGCGAACTGGATGTTTGTAACACGATTATTTCGAGCATTGAAGGTGGAACAAGCAAGACATTTATTATCAACCTACTTCTGGCTAAACTGCGCCAAATTAAACATATTGCTCTAGCAGTGGCGTCAAGTGGAATAGTGTTACAGTTTTTTGTGTATATGTATGTAAGTAGTGAGCCAGTCAAAATGACTTAACTCCCTTTACAGTCTACCAATAGAAGGTTAACCAATCAGAAGACGTAGAACATCAATTCGTCGTGTATGAAGGCGGCCATTTTTGTTCACTCTACCCGAATGTCCAGTCCAGCTTGTCAGGCGAAGAGAACCAGAAGGGAGAACTATGCTCTGCTACTTTTATCGAAATATCCACTGCTAACCTGAACAACGCTTTCCTACTGTCTTCGAAACATTCACTGCTAACCTCTGGATTCTATACTCGAAGACGACCGTCATGATTAATAACAAATAGTGCTAAGTAGTGATCGCACAGCTCATTCTTCCTTCAAACTTCCTTTGGACTTGTCAAAGATAGAGAAGACAACCTGCAACATCAGTCGTGGTTCTATAAATGGCAAACTTCTCAGTGACTGAAAATTGATCGTCTGGGATGGGACGTCAATGAGCAATAAAGGTTCTTTCGAGGCTCTTGACGCGGCATTTCAGGATCTTAGACACAACACACTGCTCATGGGAGGCGCAACAGTCTTGCCTGCGGGAGACTTTAGACAAGCCCTTCCAGTGATTCCGAAATGGTCATGAGGTAAACACAAGTATAAAGCCTTCCTACATGTTTGAAAATCTGAGACTCACAACCAACATGAGAGTGCAGCTCAGT
The DNA here is from genome assembly GCA_903632075.3 of Acanthosepion pharaonis. Taxonomy (NCBI): domain Eukaryota; kingdom Metazoa; phylum Mollusca; class Cephalopoda; order Sepiida; family Sepiidae; genus Acanthosepion; species Acanthosepion pharaonis. The sequence goes on from CAHIKZ030005532.1 coordinate 4,078,113, forward strand.
GGTGATGAGGAAGCTGGTGCTTTTTCTAAGCAAATATCGGATGTTAGTAATGACACTTTCTTTAGCGAGCAGGATGGCCGGGTCAGTTTTTCTTTTGAACATATGGTATCTGATTTAAAGGAGCTAATGACTAAGGTGTTTCCTAACCTGAGGAATCACTTTACAGACCACAACTGGCTGAGAACCCGTGCTCTTTTTGCTCCAAAGAATGTGACAGTTGATGATTTGAACATCAAACTTTCGGAATAGTTATCAGGTGAGCATCGCAGCTATAATTGTATTGATACTGTACTAAACACCGATGAATCTGTGAATTGTAAGTTGAATTTTAGAATAGCATAACACCAGAAGGCCTCCCATCTCACAATTTTCACTTCAAGATTGGAGCAGCAATGATACTGTTAAGAAACTTGGATCCATCAAAGTTTTGCAATAGCACACAACTTGCAATTAAGAAGATGACACCAACAGTCTTGGAGGCGAATGATTGGCAAAGCAAGCAGAGTGGCTGTATTTATTACTAAATTTCCCCTTTATTCCCTCGGATATGCCTTTCCAGTTCAAGCGGCTGCAATTCCCAATGAAACTAAGTTTTGCAATCAGCATTAACGAAGCGGCTGCAATTCTCGGAGCATTCCTTGGTTGCGATAGGTCTTAAACTTGCAGAACCTTTTTTCTTGCATAGCCAGTTTTATATGGGATGTCCAAGAGTCGGCAATCCCAATCATTTGTTTATTTATACCCCACAAGGAAAAAGCAAAAATATTGTTTATCAAGAGTCTTTGTAATCTAGATAAGAAACACCCAATCATCAGGTGTTTATGATTTAACCGTACTATTTGCCAGTGTTGTAAATCTTTGGCTAATCTATATGTTATTCTATTTGTAAATGTATATCTAAATCTATTTGCAGCTCTATTGTGAAAAATCTATTGTAAATTTATTTCAACGCTAGGCTTCCTACTGGCTATATTCTCTGTAAATACACAAAATAACTTTTCAGGGCTACTTACTGTTTAGTAAGAATTGTTACTTTGAAGATAACCGATTTGTCTGTTATTACGTAAATCATTTTACGATTCTGGTATTCATAACTTATTGGTATTTCCTCCCAGAATCCTAGGGGTCGCGGTTGGCCATTTTCTGTGAACGTACAAAAGCTCTTTTCAATGCTACTTACTTTGAATTGTTACTTTCAGGTAACCGAAGAAAGGTTACGAGAAAGGGAACTGGGGATATCACCTTTGTCTGAGTTTGTTACCTGGGTTTCACGCTATTTGCGATCGTCAGACAAACTCGGAGTTTGAGAATCGCAAATAGCGTGAAACCCAGGGTAAAAAACTCACATCAATCCAACTAAATATGTTAGATCTATCACTGATATTGAGCGCTTTCAATTAGTACCGCGCATATATAATATATAAATAATATATATAAAAATTGCACATATATATATATATATATATATATATTTATATTTATATATATACATTTTTTTATATATATATATATATATATATGCTATATATATATATATATATGCTATATATATGATATATATATGTCATATAATCATCTATCTATCTATCTATCTATCTATCTATCTATCTATCTATATATATTCCCAAGGGTGCTAATACCCTTGGGAAAAGTGTGAATCCTCTTCTTCTCCCTCCAGCTATGGATAAATAGCAGGAGAGACCGGATTCTATAGCCTTGGATGACAACTAGTCTAGGAGAAGGATAACTCTGAATTCAAAACCTGCGGAAGGTCGTTTGGGGACCTTGTGGCACGTAGTGCACCAGGTCTCTGTAATCGGCCCTTCAAAAAGTGTGGATGGTCCTGAACGAAACCTTCACCACTATAACCGAATCTCATGTGCTGCTGTCGAGCTGTCGGTTTCTTAGGAACTGATCTGCTTGACCCTCATACGTCGAATTCGACGGGAGAGTCGAATATATATATATATATATATATATATATATATATATATATATATATATATGTGTGTGTGTGTGTGTGTGTGTGTGTGTGATTCTCGGGCATTTTTCCGCATATTATGGTCAGGCAGCTCACTTCTTAGAAACAAACAGCCATACTACCCGAACATATGATTTGATTATAGTGGCGAAGGTCTGTGGAGAATCGACCACACTTTTTGGAAGAGCGGAATACAGAGAACTGGTGCACAGCGTGCTACAAGATTCCCATTCATCATGCTCAGGTTTTGAATTAAGAGTTGCCATTCTCCTAGATCGGTTGCCACCCAACGGCTATAGAATCCAGTCTGTCCTGCTATTTAGCCCAAGGTGGGGAAGAAGAGGTGGATTCATACCTTTTCCGTAAGTGAATGTAATGAACTCGACTGGAATTCAAAATGGGCTCTCCGATTTTTTCAATCCGAGCCGATATCCACTACTTTACCATAAAATAATGGCCAAAAGATCTACCTAAACAGTAATAAGCATTGCTCCGTGTCTAAGTTACTAAGACAGAGGAAGTAGATACCGAGGCTAACACCAAGCGGCGAGTGCCTGTTTCATGCTTGAACACATTCTTTAGACCTGAAAATTTGAAAACAGACTGTCGATGCTTGGTTTTGACCTCAGTGTTCACTTTTATATTTACATAGGCTCTATCACTGATACTGAGCATTTTTACCTATAAATATCGAAGACCGTAAAACTATATATATATATATATATCTTCTGACCCTTCCAAGTATCGACCTGTTAGCCTTCTACCTCTTTTTGATACAATTGTAGATATTCTAATCAATGTTGAATTCGTTGAGCATCACACATCATTGTGTTTTTTTTCAGACAAGCAACATGCCTTTCGTTTCTCTAGATCAATTACTTATGTATTAATGATTATTGCTGAAAGAGTCTATCAAACTTTATACAAGAATGTTGAAGCTGGGAAAGTTGCTTTGAACATCTCGAAAGCATTCGATAGGATTTGGCATACCGGTCTTCATCACAAGCTGAAAAATTGTGGTATCTCTGGACGAATTTTTCAACTGATTCAGTCTTTTTTATCAAATCACGAAATCAAAGTTGTCCTAAATGGCCACTCTTCTAGATCCTTTCGTACTACTGCAGATGTCCAACAGGGCTCTATTCTTGGCCCTACTTTGTTCTTAATTTTCATCATTGACCTTCCTATTGGCAACAGGTTGATATCTATGCTGATGACACAAGCATTTACCCCAGAAAGTCTGATTAGTTCGATGAGGTCAAATAGATTACTGATCTACAAAATGACCTACAATCAATTGTTAACTGGGGCAATGCATAACTTGTTAATTGTAACGACTACAAGACAAAACTGCTCTCTATTAATCATCTGAGAGACCCCTTTCTGCCTTCTATCCGCATAGCTAAATCTAATTTCCAAGAGTAAGTCTGAGGCCTGTTGCTGGGTAAAAGCCGGCATCGAAGGCTTTCATCCCAGCAAGAAAATACCAAGTGAAATCGCACTCGCCTCTTTGGTTCTCACCTGCTTGCTTAGCCGCTATAGCCCATAGGAATCACCCCTTCCGTCTGTACCAGAGCGACATGTCCGATTGCAAGAGACGTCTCTTTGTATCTGTTCGTAATAAGTGTAAGCGTGTCCTCAATGAAGCAAAGTTACTGTTTGCTGATAGAATGAAACAGCGTATTGCTTATCGCAAGTTTGGTTCTAAAGATTATTGGCGGAGTGTACTGAACTACAGGAAATCCTCAATCCCTCCTCCATTCAATCAATTCGAGGTCCTAAAATCCAGAGTTGATAAGGCTCTGCTCGGAAATTCTCATCCAACTCAACACTCGACACATTCGGAGTACCGTCACCTGATTTTCCCCCTAGAACTGAGGTTATACTGAGTGAGATCTACATAAACCAGTCGATGGTATTGGACATCATCTGTAAATAAGACTCTCATAAAACAAGTGGTGGTGAGGGGATACCAGCCGTAGTGCTAAAGAAAATTTCCTGGCTCTAGTTCTCTCCAAAATATGCAGTTGTTGCCTCGCTGATTCTTGCTTTCCAGTCCGTTGGAAGTTCTCTGTTGTCCCTGTTTTTAAGAACTCTGTAGACCCTTCTGATCCATCTAACTACGGTCCCATCAGTCTCCTACCACTCTTCGGCAAAGTCTTCGAGGCCTAAATCAATGCCGAAGTGGTTAAGCATCTTATCTCCCACGATCTTCTCTCTGAGAAACAATATAGTTTCCGATTTTCCAGGTCTACCGCTGATGTGCTTACGGCACATAACTGAATATGTATACCAAGCTCTTGATAATAAGGGCGAAGCTCGAGCTGTAGCTCTAGATAACTCGAAGGCGTTTGATATGGTTTGGCATGTCGGCCTTCTACGTAATATTCAGGAATACGGTATTACAGTACGATTAATAGAGTTAATCAAATCATTCCTGTCAAACCGTGAAATGAAGGTCGTCCAGTTCATTTCATACGAAGGCTGGTGTTCCCCAAGGCTACATCCTGGGTTCAGCAGTGCTTCTGGTCTTCATCAATGATCTTTCTGATGTCATCAGTTCACAAGTAGATACATAGACGATACTAACATTTACTCTTGTATCAATAGTAAATCCGGCAGCGCTGATAAAGTTAACCTGGCCGTTGGTCTCGAAATGGATCTCCAATCTGTGATTGACTGTGACAGGAAAAGGCATATAAATTTTAAACGAAACTACTCTCATTTACCCACCATAGAGAAACCTCCCTGCCTCTTATCAGCATGGTTGATGCTCAACTTCACGAGATCGTCTCATTGCACCTTCTTGGCTTCACGTTTTCCACTGACTTGAAGTGGAACAACTACATCGAACTGTCGAACCAGAAGTCTTTTCTCGTCCGAGTCCATACTTTATACCTACAAATCTACCATTCGTCCATGCAATGAATACTGTTGCCATATATGGTCTGGTGCCCCCAACTGTTCATCTCGAGGTTCTCGACAAAATCCAAATACAGATATGCAATATGATCGGTCCTGACTTGGGATATCGACTCCAGTCACTTTCTCACAGATGTGATGAGGCTTCCCTCTGTCTTTTCTACAAATATTTTCAAGGCAACTGCTCTGAAGGCCTATTTTCACTGAATTTAAGGGTGTTACTAGGTTGGCATCTCAGTGTCGAAACAGTTAAATGTAACAGCCTCTTCTACTCTCATGCACTTCCCTACAGTGGAACTCCCTTCCTCTTACTTGCTTCCCTGTTAACTATAATCTTCAAAAATTTAAATTTAATATCAGTCGACATCTTCTGATGTCTTGACCCTCGTTCTTCTTTTTATCCTTTCCCCATTAGCCTTTATAGTCAGTCTTTTATTTTACTTTCACTCTCTGTAACCACTTGAGTACTAGTGGTCGGCCTTGCTTGGGGTGAAATACTTAACTATATATATATATATATATATATATATATATATATATATCAGTGGCGACTCCGGGAGCTGGGTTGTCGGCCTTAACCTGAGCGAGTCAACATTCAAGTATATCTATTTCAAAGCAACAAAAATCTTTCGTGGTGCTTCGTTTTCAGTTTTGACTTCGGCTGGGTACAAAATATTGACTGAAATACATTTTGCTGATATTGTTCATAATAAAGAAGAAAGAAAGTAAAAAAAAGAAGAAATAAAATTAATGTAGCTAGTCGGGCTGCGTAGATCTGAGCGCTTTCAAGCAAAATAGATACTTAATAGGCAATGCATTTCTAGTTATAAATAACACTTCAAAAATCTCTAATGACTTGTATGCTCTGTTTTTCAATGAACACATTTTTATTTCTACTTATTATTTTCATAATTTATTCCGTACAGTATAAGCTTTTTAGAGGAATGTATCAATTGAAAAAGGGCAAATTAAATTTAGCCCGACTTAAATTTGAAGAAAGTGGCAGCCTTAACTCGTCGACTAGAGGGTTGGGGTGAGGAGCGTGACTGGGTTAGTGATGAGGAAATATGATATCAGTCAGCAGTACTGATCATAAACGTACAATAAATTAAACTATAAGTTCACCGAGAAATACATAAAAACACTGACGCATAGACATATATGTAAGCACACACTCGAGATAGATACACTGGAAAATTAAAAAAATAAATGTTTATTTTTATATAATAATTACAATTAAAAAATATAATTAAAAATGCCAAAATATGTTTTTTTTAATTTCATGCGGAGAGATTTTTTTAAAAATTATATATTATAGTTAAAGTAAAAAGGAATAATTTTAGCATCTAATTTATGCCAACATTATATTTTGTTAAAGGAAATAAAACCTGAAAAAAAATTAGAGCCACCACCGATATATATATATATATATATATATATATATATATATATATATATATATATATATATATATATATATATATATATATTTACTAAACATCAATTGCAAGAAGACAGAATGTATGTTTGTCAGCAAAAGCAACAGTCCAACATGCATATTACAAATTGGAGATACCAAAATCAAGCAAATGCAATTTAAACATCTTTAACAAAAGACGGAAATACGGAATCTGAATGCAATGGGACGGAGAAAGAAGTCTTCCAAAAGCTAAGCAAAAGTATTAATATATATATATATATATATATATATATATATATATATATATATATATATATATATATATATATATATGAAACAATTCACCCTGAGCAAGTCGATAACATCAGTAAGACACACGGGGCTAATAAGAGTAAAAGAGAGTTAGGAGACTTTAGAAGGAACCAGAAACCCAACCCTAAACAGAAAACAAGGGCTACATCATTAGATCCAACGTGTCTTAATATATATATATATATATATATATATATATATATATATATATGTGTGTGTGTGTGTGTGTGTAAGATGAAAGTGCAATCAATGTACCATTAAAGGAACGAAAACTCTGACTTATTAATAATAATAATTATAGATAAAATTTATGGTTTAGTTTGTTTATTTTACTGCATATGTCTTATATTATTTAATTGTACTTTTCTATTCTACATTGATTAAAAACATTTTCACTTCGTTATTATTATTATTATTATTATTACTTTTACTTCATAAAGTTAAAATCAAATTAAATAAGAAAAGAAACGAGATATTAATTTAAACGATAATTCTGCTTCTCGCGTCGATGGAAATTCTTGATGACGTCAGTGTGACGTTTACTGACGTTAGTAATCATAATTGAGTTCTGCGGTAATTGGAGTTAAAACCAGTATGGAAACATTTTGGTGATTTTGGCCTGTGATATGAACGTTTAATCGCATGCCCACACGAATAGATTGTGTCACAAAGACCTTGTTTAAAGTGACCATAGGCCCCAAATAGTCCAGTTCCTTTAGCATTTATTCCTTTGGCGATGTCTCAAGTGCAAGGGATTAACTCTTGCTATCCAACACATTTCCATTTTCCGCCAGTATATTACTCCAGACCCCAGAAAATAATCACGATATTGTCCTATTTAATGAAATGGAGAGTTACTACATAAGAGAAAATTTCCTTTCCTCCTAAATCAGTCAATGAATTCAAATTATCCGCTCGTGTGCCGTGTGATGTGTCCTTTGAGAAGATTGTTGATTACGAGTTTCCATAACTTCCTGTGCTTTGTAGCTCTTAATAAATTTTTTTTTTATCTCTCCTAAAACCTGTTCGGTCAGCCTTCCACACAAACTCTATAGGTTATGCATTGTTTACCTGTTCCTCTTGCCTTCAAGATATCATGTGTGTATCACATTTTTCAAGTCCTCTTTCCTCATTATTTACGCTAGAGATTTCAGTTGTCTCCTGTGTTTAAGTATAAGTGTCCTTTTTGTTTCCATTTTCTCTTAGACATCGTCATTGCTCACATGTTAAGTCCATTGTATTTTCAGCTGCCTCTGTAGAATCACATTTCTGCTGTTTCAGGTTTTTCGTCATTTGTGAGGTGTTTGTCCAGTATTCACTGCCATGTAGGAGGATTGATATTACGTAATAGTTCAGTACGCTTTTCTTCATTTCTAACGAAATTTTTCTGGCTCTTAATACTTTGCTTAGCTTTTGGAAGACGTCTTTCTCTGTCCCAATGCATTCAGATTTCGGTATTTCCGTCTTATGTTAAAGATATTTAAATTGCATTTGCTTGATTTTGGTATCTCCAATTTGTAATATGCATGTTGAACTGTTTCTTTTGCTGACAAACATACATTCATCTTCTTGCAATTGATTTTTAGTCGTTACTTCTGGATTTCACTCACTACCTTCTATTGGGGTTTTAGTTTCTTTCTGTGTCTGCTTATTAGTTACTGTTGAAGGAACCTTGTCAGAAGAAGAAGACACATAGTCCATATCCAGTAAAGCCACCTCTGACCATAATCTTTCAAGTAACAAATCTACGAACAATCCTTTGCAGTGTTTCTTGTAGATCTCGTCTAACCCACCCACAGAAAACTAGTAGCCAAGCCCGTCTTTTCGTCAGTCCAGATCCCAAAACAATGTTCACTCAAAGCAGTGATTCTCAACCTATTTTGACCTATGCACCTTTTTCACACGAATTCAAATTATTGCCCACCTTTCCAAGATTGTCTGACTCCTTTCTTTTTATGTGCCGTGTGTCTTTCAGGGCGTAGGCGATCATAGCTCTCCACTTCCTCCTATCCCTTGTGGCTCTCAATAAGTTTCGTGCCTCTGCCAACTCCCCAAGACCACGTTCTGTCATCCACTTGCTTAAGTCCGCTAGGTATGTCATGCATTGTTTTCCCTTGTCTCTTTTTTCCTCTATTCGACCTGTGAGTATCAGATTCTTCAAGACCTCCTTTCTCATTACGTGTCCCAGAAATTCGATCTGCCTCTTCCTTGTTAAGTATAAGCTTCCTCCTCGTTTGCATCCTTTCCAAGACCTCATCATTGGTCACGCTCGCTCCATAATATCCTTAGCATCTTTCTGTAGAACCACATTTCCGCTGCCTCGAGTCTCTTCTTCATTCTTGAGGAGACCGTCCATTATTTGCTGCCGTATAGGAGGACATATGTCATGTAGCAGCTCAGTACTCTTTTCTTTGTCACCAAAGAAATCTTCCTATCTCGCAATACTCTGTCCACCTTTTGGAATGCATCCTTGACGATCCCAATCCGTCTTTGGATCTCAGCGTCGCACCTACCGTCCTCTGTCAAACTACTTCCCAGATATTTAAACTTCCGCACATGCTTGATTTTAGTGTGCCCGACCTGCCAATCGCATCTCGGGCTCATCCTTTTACTAATGACCATGCATTGTCTTCTTGTAGTTTATGGTTAGTCCCTTCTTCTTGCTCTCCCTCGTTGCCTTCTGTAGGAGGTTTTGTAGTTTCTTTTCCGTGTCTGCTATCAGTAACGTGCCATCTGCGCATCTTATGTTGTTAAGATTGTGGCCATCAATGCTGAATCCCGGTAGGATCTTCAATTCTCTCAGAATTGCCTCGCTGTATAGGTTGAATAAGTCCGGTGAGAAGACATCCTTGCCTTACACCCTTTTCTATTTTTGTATATTCGCTGAACTCATTATCAATGCGCATGGATGCCGTTTGCTGCCAGTATAGGTTCCCGAATATAACAAGGTTGCTAAACAGTTCCAGCAGATTCTTTTGGCATACTTTGTCGAACGCCTTTGCGTAGTCTATAAAACATAGATACACGTCCTTCTGCATTTGTATTGCTCTTTCTGGTAATATTCTAAGCATGAATATCGTATTCTTTGTTCCGGTGTATTTAACGAGCCCGCACTGTTCTTGTCCTATCTCTGGCCCGATGCTCCTGCCCGTTCTATTAATCAGAATACGGATGATGAGTTTTGTTACATGGCTCATTAGGCTAATTGTTCGGTGGAGTTCACACTCGTTTGCGCCTGGTTTCTCGGGTAGTGCTATGAAAATAGATCTGCTAAAATATTCCAGTATGTCCCCGTTGTTGTAGAATTCATTTGTTATTTCTGTGATCTTGTCTGTGCCAAATTCATCTAAGGCTGACAGCATTTCCGTTACAATTCCGTCTGGCCCTGCAGCCTTGTTTCTGTTTAATTTGGCCAGTGCAGCTTCCACTTCGGTTTTTAGAATTTTAGATCTGTCGGTAGTTCTGTTGCATTGTTGGTTGTTCTCTTTCGTCGTGGAAGTGTTCACCAATATACTCGCTCCAGCGTTGAAGAATTTTTTCCTTCTCTAATATTTGATTTTAAGCAGCCTGTTGATGAGCATATCTTCTGTTCTGCTAGTTGCCTTATTTGTTTTGCATATCTCCTTTGTTGGGGGTACTCAATCTCTATACTCCTGCACATTTTTTAGCCATTCTTCTTTAGCCAGACAGGCATTTGTTCCTTATTCCATTTTGTAATGTTCTGTATTCTGTTCCGTATTTTGTAATGTTCTGTATTCTGTATTTCTGTCTCCTTTGCATTATGTTGAGAATCTACTCAGTCATCCATTCGTTTTTTTTTTTTTTTCGTTCATTCTCCTTTGGGATGACCTCGTTTGTTAATGTCACTAATGCGTCTCTCCCATTTCGAGTTTCACATTGTATTTTTCTTTCAGGTACCGGACGCTCAGGAGTTTGTTTTATTGCAACTTGGGTGCTGCCTTAGGCTTCTTCAGTTTCCGTAATTTCACTCTTAGCTTACATATAACAGGGCGATGATCGCTCCCGCAGTCGGCACTTAGGTAGGTTTTGCAGTGAACGATTTCATTCCTGAATTTTTTGTTGATAGTTATGTAGTCTATTTGATTTTTAGTATTTCCTCCTGGGCTCCTCCATGTCCATAATCGTCTAGGATGATCTTGGAACCATGTCTTGGGTATTACTTGGTCATAGGCAAGGTGCATTCCAAATAATACGCATATATAATTGAAAATCCTTCCCTTATTAGTACATATCCATTTACATGGATTATTGTTTTATAGAGGAGTTTTACAAAGCAATAAGAACTTTGAATATATGTACAGTAATTTGTACAGTAAATTCATAACTAATTTGCATTATGCTACTCATGCAATTCTAGAACTGACCAAATATTGCATGAAGAATTGAAATTGATGTATGCATCACCTGTTAAATTTCAAGCAGATAACCTTGAGGATAGATTTGGTCAGTAGCGACAACTTGGTGGAGATCAATATAATATTTCTATACGTCAAGTGTTTGAGTGTGAAAAAAAATCAGAATGATGTCAGTTTTAAGTTGAGCCTGCCATTAATAACCAAAGTATTGATTTGAAGAATTCACAAACTAACTGAGATGAAGTTTCGGGAAGCAAAATTTAGATATTTATAAATTTAAAATAAATGTAACAGATGATGATGTTAATGAATGCAGAGAAGTTGTTCTTGTTATACAGGTTATTGCCGTTATACAGAAAAGAAAATACAACAGTTGCAAGAATTTAATATCTGGAAGTTATAATGAGGACAATATACCTGAAATAAACAGCTATTTTCAGGGCGTTAATAGAGGTTCTTTGCTATATCCTAATGAGAATACTACAAGTGTTGTTATCTATAATTATATAGTTATTGGTAAATTGACAAAAAAAGTCTTCTTTTCTTCATTCAGTAAATCAAAGGAAATTAGCCATGCACATGAACTTGAATGTTTTGGTAAGTAATGATCATCGTTTTCATGTGAACTCTTGTGGTGAGAATCATAGTATTGAAAAATTTGAAAGAATTCTTGTCTGAAGCTCTTTATGTGTTCTTTTGAATAATTCTTGTGCAAGGGAAAATAATAATAATATTACTAGAAACAAGTTAACCAAAGAAAACTTCCAACTCTCAGCTAAATTTCCCGTATACCTATGTAACATTTTTTTCTACAATTATTTAAAAATTGTCTTTTATTTTCTACATAACAAAAAATGTCAATATTTTAACTTTACTACTACAGAATAATTAAAATAAAATAAAACATGCAAATTAAAAATCATGTCAAATTATTTTATTGTAAAGAACATAGAATTCAAATAATTTTACACAATCAATATAAGGAGAACGAATTTTACAGTCTTTAAATTCAATAATGAAACGTGCACTATTTACTTTAACATAGCAACGAATATAAAACTTTAAATAATTTTCCTTAAAGTTTATTCTAAGCTAAAAATCGAAGCTTGGTTTCTTTTTTTTGTAATATAATTTAAATATAAAAAAAATCTATATCAATATAGTAACTTTATGGAATAAACATTAAAATAAAAACGTACTTTTAATCTATTCATTTATTCAAAGATGTAAGGTAAAAATCGAACCATGGTTGGCTTTTCTTCTAATATAAAAATTATTCTGTCAATTTTAATTGCTAGTATCGTAACTTTATGGATACGTTTTTATAATGATATTGCTGGTTTTTCTTTATTTTTATAAATTAATATTGAATAAAGTTTTAAGATGAAATTCAAATTCTTGTTTCTTTTTTATTTTAATTGTAATTTAAAAAGTAATCTATACATAAAATAGACTACAGTCATTCATTTTCAGCAGTTTCGCTTCGGGTTATACTATTTGTTGTGATTGAAGAACAATCACATTCTAAAGAATGAACACTCCACCTTGAGAAAGCTTGATTCCAGTCAGTTTGCAGGGTTTGTATTGAGTTACAACCTGCTTTATTTTTGTCTGCCAGCTGGACGCTAGCTGGGACCCTTACGCCGGTAAGTGCTGTTTATTCTATTGTTATTCTACAGTGATGTCATATTTGATCCAACAGGCCTTTTATCTAGGTGGCGTTGATGCAACATTAAGTTCACAGAAAACACCTCCCGTAAATGAGAAACAGTACCCGTCTTGTCAGCACGGCATCTTTTTAAAGAAAAAATTCGGTTTTCGGCAGGACATGAACTTGCGTCAGCCAGAACAGAGAAAGCTATCGTTAATTCTGGCACGCTTTAAGCAAATAAGCTATGGAGATCAGTTGGTCAGGTGTGGCTAAATTTGTGCCTTTAAGCGAAATTTTTCTCGTCACAGATCTCTCGAAAATTTTAATATCCTCACAGTTTCGTATCCAAACGTAAACAAAGGGACTTTAGAATGGATTTTTTTTATTAATACGACAGATTTTTTTTACTTTAAACGTAATTTTTAGTGAATACTCGTATTTGAGTGGACGCTCCGTTTATTTATTAAACACTATATTTATTTCTACTGGCTTGAAAGTTCGTGAAATTTTATTAAAGAAAATCTTTCATAAGATTTCTCGAACATTGAAAAAACAAATTCATATAACGTTTAATAAAGGTATATTTATTTGTTTTCTTCTACCGGCTGAAAGTTCGAGAAATCTGTTTAATATGTTTAATATATATATATATATATATATATATATATATATATATATATATGTGTGTGTGTGTGTGTGTGTGTGTGTGTGTGTGTGTGTGAGAGAGAGGGAGAGAGATAAGGGGAGAGAGAGAGGAAGGGATCATGCTTCTTTTCTTTATATGCTGCTTTATGCAAATCCACCTAGCCAATGCTAACAGAATTTACCTGACAATAAAAGCAAAACGCTTTCTCCGCCTGCGGCAGACTGCACAACTCACATGACTGAAAAATTTCAGTCACTGTGCGTTTTTGATGCATTCCCATGAGTGTCCCACGCTTTCTGGAAGACGGGTAATTTTATTGAGTCACCATCTCTAGAATGGCTGCCAACCAAGTCTATAGAACCCAATCTGTCTTCATAGCAGGCGGAGAGGGGGGGAATAGATTCATACCTTTCCCAAGGGTATTTGTGCGTAAGTGAATGTAACGAACTCGATTGGAATTCGAACTCGAATCTCCGAATTCTCATTTCGAACCGCAATCAATTACACATGCACATCCAAGCTGATAATAAAAGTAGTTTAATCTTATGCTTCGGAACACGAAACACCTTATTAAACAAGAAATCAGTCATTTTCTCATTTGTTCTAAAAATGAATGTATTATCTTAATTTTCTTTTCAAAATATTGTAAAATATTTTCTTATAGTGATAGCGTTTTTGTTGACAATTTACTTTCTAAAGGTCGATTGATTGTTTATTGGGAGTAATTTCTCAAGGCACGTGCCTGGAATGAAAGTACATAATTTTACAGTTGTGAAGTAATTGAGTAAAATTAAAACCGTAAAAATACATAATTGAACACGCTTTAAAAAAGTCACAGATATGAAAAATTCCAACGGGATCCGGACGTAGTTTAATCTGGTTGTTTGCGTTTGCGAACAAAGAGAATGGCATTATTTCGGCTCGAACAAATTTGGCGCCAAAATGTCGAAAAGCAAATTTACAAGAACAGCAAAAAAAAAAAAGAAAAAAAAAGAAAAGTATAATAAAAGTGAATGTTGAGAGAGTTAATAAATAACACAATAGAAACATTAAATAAACAAGGAAAAGTAATAAAAATGATGTAAAGTAAGCGAGTAAAACGAAAACAAAAGGAAAATAAGTTTTGATACATGAAGGACAGAAAAAAATCAGAAAGGAAAAAGAGAACGAATAAATAAGTGAATGGCTGGCGGATTAAAAATTAATGAAAGAGAATTGGAAAGGATAAATTTTGTGGGCTGCCTTATTCGAAGATTGCGTTGTGAATGAATGTTGCAAGGAACGAAAGGAAAATGGAGAAAAATAAGTAACAGAAAAATGGCGGGCATGAAATGATAAATTTGAATGTCATTGGGCAAAAGAATGACTGATCGGGTTGGTGCGCAAACAGGAACAGTAAAAAAATAAACAAAAGCAGAAGAAGCAAAAAAAAACACCCCCCACATTAAAAAAAACAAACAAACAAAAAACAAAAAACAAAAAGAAAACAAATACAAGCCTTTTAAGTTTGCTTTCGTATTTTCATCCGACAGTCCGTGTAGGAGGTTATACGGATTTCACTGAGAAATAATGAGGTTAAGGTAACCATTTTAAAAGATGGCGGCGAAGGACAAATCATCTGAAGAACAGAAATAGAAGTGAAAGAAATAATTTGTTAATTTCACATTTACTCAATATTGATATGCTTACAATAACCCGCATATATAAAACTCAAAATAGGGTACTGAAGAGTTCTAGGAACGAACAACTTCCATCATAGTTCGTTTAGAAGAGTTTATTAGACAGGCCGAGAAATTTACATATATATATATATATGTGTGTGTGTGTGTTTATATATACTTGAACTGTTCAAGTCGTATGAAGATCACGTTAGCATGAAACTCGTGTTACGACTAGAGCCATCCGTTCATAGCATTTGACGTTGTTAAGCGTATTTTGTTCAGTCCAGGCAATCTAGCCAAAGAATAATTTACTGAGTAGGCAAGTTTGCCTAAAAAAAATTTTTTTTCTTTTTTCAGTATTGTCGTTTTTATTCGAGACCGTATCTGGCTAAAAGTTTTAGGTTTTGGCATGCCGTCCGTTAGTTCCATCAACGGTTTTTGTTTTTTGTTTAATCTCTGTCTGTCTGTCTCTCTATATATATATATATATATATATATATATATATATATATATATATATATATATATATATATATATTTGGTTGGATAGATGTGAGTTTGTGACCCTGGGTTTCACGCTTTAGCGATCGTCAGACAAACTGATTAATTTTTTAAAAAATTTGGGTTTATGTAGATTGCGTGTATTGGTGTTATTGTGGAAGTGGTGGGGGAAGCTTTGTCGCTTATGTCAGCGTACTAACGCAAACATCGATGTATGCAGACACATATACATACGTGGTCGTCCGTCAGGACTCATACATATATAAACATATGTGGGCAGTTTCGGATATGACATATGTATGTATACGGGTGGTGTTTTGTCTATACATACGCATTTGTATGTTGAAATTTAAAGATTGGAAGTGTGGCGGAAATGTCTCGTGAATGTCTCGTGAATGTATACATGTCATATTATTATTTTATTTTTTTTTCCGCTGAATAATATTTCCTCGCATGTATGTATATACGTGTGGTGGGGTTTGTGTAAAATTATGATAGGTAAAAGTTATCATATATATATATATATATATATATATATATATATATGTGTGTGTGTGTGTGTGTGTGTGTGTGTATAAAACCAACAAAAGTTGATGTTACAAAAACAGTGCTCGATGTAACATATAAAAATACAGAGCAAGGATTAAATGATGATAAAAGGTATTTAACTTGACCTTTCAGTTGCCTTAGCAGTTTCATATGCAGAGAAGCGAACTTCACCAAACCCAATTTTCACGCGGTCAGAAAGGATAGTAAAATTCTGCTCTCCTTTGTGATCGCCTGGAGATTGTGTTTGGTGAAGTTTGCCCCTCTGCATAAAGGTCAAGCCAAGTACCTTTTATCATCACTTAACACACACACACACACACACACACACACACACACACACACACACACACACACACACACACACATATATATATATATATATATATATATATATATATATAAGATGTATTTAAGCAACAAGAATTCTTTTAAGCAATTTTCATTAAATAGTATCTTCAAGGTCTGGCTATCCAATTTTTTATAGTTTCTCCAACTTCCGACTAAGCTGTTTTTTCAATTGGCACAATTTTCAAAGTTCATTTTGTGTTTTTTTAGAATCCAAGTACTTTCGACTGCGACTACTGTTTGATAACGACTGTAGTAACAGTCGAAAGCACTTAGATTCATAAAACAAAAATGAAGTTGGAAATTTTACCAAGTGTATAAAACAACATTATCGGAAGTGGGTGAACAATAATAAAAAAAACGCATATATTTTAATATGGCTGTGCGTGTAAGTATTTTCACGGAGCGCCGAGTCACTGCGTTTTGGTCTTGTATTTCTTTACCCGATGGTAGGATATAGCATATGGTTTGTTTCAGGTGAGGTACCGATATTTGAGACTACCATCATGCAGGTGTCAGATTATTCCGACCTTTCTCCTATGGTGTAATAGGGAAGTTGCTTTCACGGGGTTGGAATCTACTGGACTGGGGTTATTTAATTGTGAGGCAGTGAAATGCATTCTTTAGTTCAACCTGTTCTAACCTTCACGACTACGACCCACCATATCACGCACATTGTAGCGAACAACCCTCATTCCCGTCGTATTCCATTAGTGAGATATAAGTTCCACTCGAGCAGTTTCCTTCCCACGAACAGCTGCTTTGTGCAATCGACTCCTAAGAGGTTGCATCTCTGATCACTACAATCTTAACCTGTTCAAGTCTAAGGTCAGCCGTTATATTTCCCACATATTTACATAAACTGTGTGTTTTACTCTGTAACCCTCTATCTCGAGTGGCTCTTGGGCCTTGTATTAAGTGAACGATAGTAACACACAAAGATATACCTTTGAATATATGGCCGTCTGTGTAAGAATTTTCATGGAGCGCCGAGTTATTGAATTTTGATCTTGTATTTCCTTATCCGTTGGTAGGATATAACATATGGTTGGTTTCAGGTGAGTTGCCTATATTTGTAACTACCATCATGCAGGTGCCAGATTACTGTGAACTTTCTTCTATGGTGTAATAGGGAAGGTGCTTTGACAAGGTTGGAATTCACTGGACAGGGGTTATCTAATTGTGAGGCAGGGAATTGATTGAAGACTGCGCGGCGTCTCGCACTATAGTACAAGAACAAGCCAAAGAAAGGTGGACAGACATTGCATTTTGATATTATACCTTGCCAAAAATACATGGAACGAATTTTTGATCCTGGGCAGAAATGCTGATCCATTAGTTATTGCTCCCATCATTTTTCAAGGCTATGTTAATGATAATAATAACAATAAAACGATAAAATTAATAATAATTGTTATGGGGTCCTCCCCCTTTCATATAAGTGGACTCTACCAGTGTTACTTGGAGTGCTGCCGTTAAATACCCAGAGTTAGACAGTCAGTGAGAGAGGATATACAGAGAGAGAGAGAGAGAGAGAGAGAGAGAGAGAGAGAGAGAGAGAGAGAGAAATATATACGAACGGAGATAGTGTGAGGTAACCTCTTGTAGAAGTCAGTTACAAGCACGTAGACTCCAAGGAAGTCCTACTTCGAGACTGTATATATCTATCTGTATTCGCTACTAACCACGTTCCTGGACTTACTAACAGTATTACTTTTTGTATGATTGTGTAAATACATTTTATTTCTTATATTTAATTCTTGCGTTTGTCCTTCATTGGAGATCGAATTCATCTCGGAATCCACAACAATAATAATAATAATAATAATAACTATTCAATCCCAATCTTAAGATCAGTTCTCTTAATACTAATTTAAAAATAATTAAGCAGACGATGTTATTTTATTTATGGTAACTAGATTTATGGTGATTGCCTTACTCGGTTTCCGTCTGGGCGTCTGAAAATTTGCGCTTATATCGCGGTTGCCATCGATTCTCGTCCCTTTCGTAGGTCGGAGAGTGTCAAAGATTTAAGCTCAAGCCTGGGGGCCTTTCCCACAGGCAGTAGTTATTCTTCAGGAGGGTTTATTACCCGGCGCCTGAGGCGTACCCAAACGGGGAAGTACCAAGGGCGTTTGGGCAATTTTTTCACGGTAGTTCCAGTAATCACAACTCTACCGAATGTGAAAACAAGTCACATTCGATAGCGACGTGGGCGCGCTGAAAAATACACTCACTTCTCGACCTTTTGGCTCAGCCGGCTTATCATCTCTCAATTGCGTCTCTGTCTTTGGACAGAGTGCGCTCAGAGGTTTCTCTGTCAAGGGACATAGGGGCAACTGGGAAAATTATATTGAAGAGGTTCCCAGCCCTGGAGAATAGCTGCCCGAGGCCGCGCACTCCCATTGCACCGGAGGGAGGGATCAGTGCTCGCATCGAAGCCAGCGCAAACGACGGCGGCGGGAGCTGGGGCAATTTTTATCCCTTGCCCGGGTGTACGCGCTCGGATCCCCACTCTAAAAAGACCTTGTGTCACATCTCGTCCTCGTGGGGGAACGAGTGCCACGTCACCGCCTTTTGGCTAAGATCAAAGTGTAGTATCTGTTCTAGTCAGCTTAATCTCTCTCTTCACTTCTATCTCCCTTTCTTTCTTTCTTTCTTTCTTTCTTTCTTTCTTTCATTTTCTCACTGCAACCAAGAGTCTTTTCCACTCTTTCCACGCTATCAAAACAAAATACTCCATTATTTATGAGGGATTGACAAGGCGTAAAGGTCGTGCAAACTAACGAAGGGCAGAACAAGCAGAATTACAATAGGATAATAATAATAATGAATAAATACTTGAAATCAGTAGAATGTGGCATCTCAACACAACATTAGTTGTCGATATTGGGGCTTTGAGAATTAAATCAAAAAGAGAAAATATGTAGAATATGTTCCCAAGAGCTCTAAAATATGTAAATTGTAAAAAAAGGGGCAAAAAACATCCTCATGAGTACTTTATATCCATACAGTGACCATAATTACATATTTTTTCTCCCTGGTTGCATTGCACTTCATCTGTAGATATTATTGTCTCTTGAAGACTCTTGGTTGGAAACTTTGTACACAACAACAGCTATAGTAATAATGACAAATGAGAAACCAGAATCTTAATCGAGAACTTGGAAAAGAAAATTCAGATGAAGGTCGTTCTCGTAATCAGTGAAGTATATGTAACCATCCAAAAGAATTGCATAAAAAAAAACTCAATTGAAGAATCTGAAGTTCGATGAAAGACTGAGAACATGGTAATGGCAATGGTTAAATTATCCATTTCTTTACAATATTCGAGATTAATTGACTGAACAGTTAGTATTACTGTCGATTAAATTTTATAAAATCTTTTTTTCTTAAAACTCGTTCTAAAGAAAGCAGACTTCTCAAATCCATTTTTACCCCTCTTTCTAGTATTGATGGAAGTTTCCTTGCTTGGATGTGCGGGTGGTGTAACGTTAGCATTTCGGAATGAGAAATCAGAGAGTTGAGTTCGAATGCTAGTAGAGTTCGTTACATTAACCTACACGCAAATACTCTTGGGGAAGGTATCTTCTCCTGTATGACCGACTGTTTTTTTATATGGAAAGAGGTATTTATATTATTTGGACTATTATCCTGATCTTCACTGTCATATTCACGGCGTTTCACCCGTTGTACGCCCCGGCTTACTTCAGGTGAATGGAATTCCGAGCCGAACCCTTTATTTCGCCCATCAAGGTAGATTGTTGTAGTTCCACGTGCCATGCCTCTTTCGTATGTCTCAGTTATTTCTTGTTAACTCAACTCTCCAAGTATTTTGGCTCTCCGTTGTTACAGCCTGGTACTGAACTCACAACTCTTTGAGTCTAATCACTGGATCAAACAAACGCCTTTATCCACTGGGCCATCCGTCCTTGTGAGTTCAATAGCAGGCTACAGCTTGACCCAAGCATTATTAGCGTCATTGGGCAAACCGTACTCCTTGGTTGTGCTTGTACAAAGTCAAAAATAACGTTGCGCGAGGGTATGAGAGTAATAGTGTTATTCAAACTACTGATTGTGTCAGATGATGGACTCCTTCTAAGAAATTGTAACTAAGATTCGCTTAGGATATTTGTAGTATCAAACACAGATGGGTTCTCTGAGTGTTGAACAGACGTCTTCAGAAGGGTGTGAGCAGAAAACAAGCAGCCGGCCATTGTGTTTAATAAAACGCTTAAAAATAAAATATAAAATACAGATTTTTTAAAATAAATGAAAGTTTAATAGCAAGTTTTAGATATTCCAATCACGTATATATTCTCGTTTTTGCAGTTAATGGAAGAACGAGATCTTAACACTTAACCTGATTATTTTTTTTGATTGATTACTTTTTTACAGTTAAAGAGAATAAAAACGAGAAAATTGTATTAAGCGAATGCTAAAGCCCAATTGCCACCTTCATCTGAAGAAGGCGAACATATCGACCGAAATGTTATTTTGTCACCAACAAATATAAAGTGAAACAAATGTGTGATTGCTTCAAGTTGTCTGCCAGAAGATTTCGTTTAATGCTCGATAAGTGCCTTTGTATAAAGAAGTATAAAAATAAAGAACATAAATACATTCTCTCTTCTTTGTTTCAGACAAATCAGAAGACAAACAAACAATTTTGTGATCATGATACTGTTATAGTGGAACACACCTATTCTATAGTTAATAGACTCTCCCATCAATAATAAGCAGGAGTAGTAAGAGTAACATGGGGGTCGGTCAGTGAGTCGGTCGGTCAGTGAGTCGATGCCGGACGACAGTTAGTCGAATACTAAAGTATCAGCGATCACAACTAGATTACTCTGCGTTATACCTAGTATATCAAGTTCCTAACGTTTTGTACGTCGAACCTATTTTAGGACCGACTTAGTACAAATACAAGCCTCCACTGTGAAATCACTCCACAACAGATACCGTAATGATATAATATATCTCGTTTCTCCTCCAGGTGTAAGGATTTTATTGATTGATTCGTATTCTACGGCTTATCAACCCTTTGCAGGTTATTTAAAGCCAGAAAATATTTTTAGACTGTAAGATTTTTTTTTTAGATAATAATGATTTAGGGATACAAGTGTTACTAATTAACCTATACTTGGAGAGTTAAGAGATGGATTCGTATCTTTCCCAACGCATAAGTGAATATAACAAACCCAACGGGAATTGGAACTTGGCTCTCGGATTAACCATTCTGAGCCAATACCCATAGCACTAACCGTACATCCAAGCTTACAGCACCTGATATTCCTAAACAGTCACCCATCTAGGTGACCGTTTAGGAATATCTCAAACCAAGCTCAAGGTTGCTTAACTTCGGGCTCGTACAGGAACCGGTTTTTCAACGTAATGTGGCCGTAAACCGAGACAAATCAGATGACGAAAAAACGATTTTGTGGAAACGATACCGTAGTGATAAGGCATGTCTCGTTTCTCCTCCGGGGGTGTGGTTTTCTTAATCATCAGGTGTAGCACAGTTCGCATACAATGTACTATGCTATCTTTTGTTTGAAGAAAAAAAAAAAAACAACAACTAAATAACCAAAGTAAAAACGTACAAAAAATACTCATGCGATCACAATAATATCTTCACTACAACTTATCACATTGTATAGCATTGGTTCACAAACTTTTTTCTCTGCACCGCATTTTCGGAAGGAAAATTTGCTGGTGCCTCACCAAATTTTATATGCTAAAAAGTACATTTAAAAATATGGAATAACGATTAATAGTGCATTAAATACAATATACGACACAAATAACTTATAATATGATTAATGCACACAAATCTATTGAAAGATATGAGCTTGTTTTTGGATCTAGAGAGTGAGGGTTCAAGGAAGATAACTCTTGATAACTCTCTCCACCAGTTTGCGGACTCTAGTTACTATATTCTTAATATTTGATATAATGCAAAAATATCACAGTGATAAAATCGATCAATAATTATTTATAACTATTTATACTGGGACTCATACAAGAAATTGCAAGTAATCAATAATAATATTTTAAATTTTGAAATCATATTTATTTTTGGCATATGAATTTTTTGAAATTGTTTCTAAATCTTTGATTGTCTTTAATAATTCCGCCTCACCTGCTATCCTCTCAGGCCGAACCTATGAGTCGCGCAGCACCGTTTGGGAACCACTGCTGTATAGTTTGAATAAGTCCAGAGAAAAGACACTTTCTTATCTTAAAACCCTTTCTATTTTTGTATATTTACGGAATTAGTTTTTTATGAAATTAATTTTTGCGTTGTTAACAGGATTATTTTTTTTATTTAAACTGAAGATCCTATTTAACTTATGATTTCTTGAGAAGAGCTTAAAGAATCTGAAGCCATTTTTTTATTTTGGTTTTACTATTAAATTCGTATTGTTCGCGTGAATGGTTTACATGTATTTGGTGTATACCTGTAGAAATATCAATTCTTAATAAAAGAAAAATATTAAAGAAACCACTGAATAATATCAAAAGTTTTAAATTCAATTGTTTTCGGCCCATGAATTTCCTTTCTGAAAATCAACAAAAAGAAGCAAAAAAGAATTTTAATCACTTTGTTTCTTGTTGGGAAAACATCAACGCCTTGGCGATTGGTGTGGCATTAGCGTATTGACGCTCGTCTCTTTGTTCAAAAAATCAAACGAGAATGCAAATTTTGATTAGTTAAACAGAAACAATATTTAAGACCAAATTAATCAATAAAATGAAATAACAAAATAAAAACAAGTAACACGAAATGAATAATAAAATAAATATCAATGAAAACAAAAATTCGAAAATATCAGAACCTCTCCCGGGAATTTTGTAAGCTTTGACATGTGAAGGTTAAAGTCGTGCTTATAATAAATGCAACAAAGTAAAACGCCCTCTTTAACTTGAAGTCAAGATTACTAAGAACCGGAGATTCGTAGAACGATTTATATTGTCCAGATTACAGCCTAGTGGGCGTTGAAGGAATTTGTCTTGGAGACTTCCTTTCATGTGATTTATGGTGTCAAGAGACTGAAAGCTGGTGTCAATATGGAAATACATGAGTAAAAATAATACTTAATAATTAATTTTGACTGTGGAAATAAAAATGAGATAATCAATCACATAATCTGCAAATGTAGGAAATTATCCACCAAAAGGATACAGGAATTGGCAAGATTGGGTAACGAAGGTGATCCATAGGGAACTAAGCCTTTTGACTATATAGACAGATGGTGTGTACAGAGATTGGAATCTGTCCAAGAAAACAAAACATAAAATCTTCTGGGACTTCGAGATTCAAACGCTTCGCCCAATTCACACCAGGAGACTAAATTTGCTAATTCTAAACAAAAAGATATGGCAGATAGTGGTTTTCCCTGTTTCTGCCAAATTAAACGTTATATTTGAAAAAGGAGGAAAAGGTAGATAAGCTTCTTGACATTACCTGGAAGGTTGGTGCAAGAAGTCGAGAGTCACGTCAGTCGGTATTAGGATGGAATTCAAAAGAAGTTCAGACAACTGCATGAATCAAAAGTACTTAGAGTACTGCTGGGTTATTGTTGCTGTCACTTGATCTCCAATGCAAGCTATTGATCGAAATTCACTCTGGAATACTTTAAGGTATGAAGTATTTTATTGAAAGTTAATTTTTAATAAAAATAGAAATTAATGAGTTCCCATAAAGCATTGCTTAATTTTCTCTTTATTTGTTTTTTGACTTTAACCAAGTTAAAAACTTTAGATTTTAATTCATTTTAACTTTGATCTTGTACTTGAAATTCAAGTGATTCCTTAGAATTCAACACCTGGGGTAATCCTTAGGGAAGTTTCTTTGCAATTTAGTAATTTCTCCTTGGTTTGGAAGCTCTCAAGAGCCTTGTCCGGCAATCTTCCTAGATATAGTGTCTCGATAAAAGCATCCAGCCTCCTGTGCTGTGGGTAGTTAATAGGAATAGATAGATATCGCCCGGTTCGTACCGCTTCCACGTTTATTAAACAGAAATAGAGGTTTGTCCCTTGTTTCCAACTTAGGATGCCATTTATTGGTTTCTTTCTCCATGACCATAATGATTGAACTGTCTAAACTTTTAAGAGATCTGACTGACCAGTGACAGAAATCTTTCCAGTTTTCTGGTTGCTGCATCCCGACTGGTAGTAAGCAGTCCGAACTCTTTAGTAGTGTTTAAAGTGTCTACTCTGGTCAACAGTTGCATAATATCTGCGGTGTCATATCGCGCATGGGTAGGTGTCCCTCCGTGTACTTCCGGTTGACAATCTTGAGGCTATATTATGCTGTAACGGGAAAGAATCATGGCAGAAAAATTTATTTTCCCATTTGTATTTCGCCCGTTATGCGCATTATTATATCCATGATATATAACACAGCAGTTCACAGACATAGCAGAATGGCTGAAAGGAAAAAGGAATGACAAACATTCTTTGTTATCAGAGAGACTTTTATACTAGAAAGACATACATGAAACCATATATACGCTTGTCACACGAGGAGAATAATATATCACATATATTTACACAATAAAGCAGAGTGTAAGAAGAAACAAAAAGAAAGGGTTTTACACATAATATCGAAATACTCCTGTATCTGAAGAAACCATGTTTAGGACTCCAGATTTAAACGGGCTGGATTCATCTACGTCTTTGGCGAGGACATATCCCACGAATGGGAAAAACCGAGTCTTGGTTTTCCCCAAAATTGAGGACTGCGAGCTAGAATTTATTTCTATATCTGAGAACGATATATTCCCAAAGGGAAACGGCATCATGAACTTGTAAGCTGCTAAGGAAACAAATTTAGCCCCTGCCCGGTTCATGGGGGAATCTCGGGCTAAAGAAAGAAAATTTTCAGTTTGGCTGCTGTAAAACGAACTGAATTTGACTGCCGTTTTCACTACTGTATAGAGTGACGTCACTAAGTATCTGTCATGTTATCCACGTGACTTATCTGCGCCAAAAGAAGATAAGCACCTTCTGTATCCCTACAATGCTTAGTCTTAGTCACCTTCCTGCTGGAATGTGGTAATTATTTTGGCTTTTTCTCCTTAAAAATTAGAATTAAAATAATAATCTCACGACATTTACAATTAAAATAAATAAGCGTAAACCAGTAAGCAAAATTCATCTACTCTATCAACATTTATTTCTCCAATATTTGTGGTATTCTTACAAATTTCTGTATTTTAAAATATTTTAGAAATGTTCTCTATATACCTTAGAGCAGTGTTTCCCAGCCCTTTTTTTTTATAACAAGCACCCCCTCTCGGCACAAACATTTTTGTCAACGCTCAACTGTGCCAAATTAAATTTCGAATATTGCACCGAAATCATCTTTCATAGCAAGATAATAATAGCAATAATAATGTTAATTTTGTTTTAATTTCTACTGTAAATGTCGATTAAAATGCTAAAAAAAACTTTTTTATTTGATAACTTGTCTTAATGTTTTCAATGCTTTGGTGCTTAATGGCTAAGGCTCTTACTCTTGGTTCCATGCTGCTTAAAAATAATCGTAGATATCCTCGTTTTGTAATTTGCAAGTAGTTTCTTTTTTTAGCGAGAAGCTGTGTAACCACGTTGAAACCACATTCAGTCAAATAGGAAGTTCGAAAAGCAAGAAAAGTTTGATAGCTTCCCACAGTTTTATATAACTTTCAGAAATTTCCTTTTATATCCAATATTGAATAGTGTTTGAAAATTTGAAAAAAAATATGGGTAAATGCCCCCAGCCCCTGAGTATGTTCACTGCTCCCCAAATCAAATAAAAACTCCCAGTGCCTCCTTTCAACATAACAGAGCCCATAAGGAGGCGTTAGTGCCCACGTTGAGAGACACTGCCTTAGAGCTTTGTGAAACTAATTTAAACTTTTCTATCTCTGCCAATAAATTCTCTGTTCCAGGCGATTTTCTCTTTGTCGTAAAGAATCTAGAATACGTATGCATGGCTTTGGTGTTAACATCCGAAAAAATCTTCCAATGGTAAGGGAATAGTCTCTTGAATCACTAGATAATTCGTGTTTTCGACTTTCTTTATTGCACTCTCTCTCACACTTTATTGCTATCTCTATTTCTTTTATCACTGTCCTTCTTCTCAGAACTGT
Organism: Acanthosepion pharaonis; assembly: GCA_903632075.3. NCBI lineage: Eukaryota > Metazoa > Mollusca > Cephalopoda > Sepiida > Sepiidae > Acanthosepion > Acanthosepion pharaonis. The sequence continues at coordinate 4,104,619 of CAHIKZ030005532.1, forward strand.
AACTCAGTAACTCCTTGCGTCCTAGTGGCTTTATTGCCTTGCTTGGGGTGAAATGATTGCACACACACACACACACACACACACACATATATATATAAGTACCTTAGAAGAGAGGTTTAATACCAGAGTGTTGTAAATCAGTCTCCATTTTTGACGGAGTAGGTACAGTATTTATATATGCTTATGCTTTTCATGCCACGCCTTCATTTAGTACAAAATTAATAATATTCGTAATTGTAGAATTTCTTTTAACTTTTTAAACAAAAATATTTATCAACGTTATTTTTAAATTTCACACTCTTTCTTCATTATGCGCCTTAGAATTTTCAACTGTCTTTTCCTGATATTAAGTATTAGTTTCCTTTTTTGTTTCGATTTTCTCTAAAACCTCATCACTGCTCACATGTTCGGCCTATGGTGTCTTTCTGTAGAAAAACACATTTCTCTTACTTGAGGTCTCTTTATCTGTGAGGAGATTGTCTAGCATTCATTGCCATACAGAAAGAGACTGATATTACGTAACCTTACAGTACTCTTTTCTTTGTTTCTAATTGTTATAGTGGAACACACCTATTCTATAGTTAATAGACTCTGCCACCTATAATAAGTAGGAGTAGTAAGAGTAACGAGTGAGTCGCTCAGTGGTTCGGTCTGAGTTCAGTCTGAAGTCGGACGACCGGCTGACCGGTTGAACTCTCTGCCTTCGGGCGGGGAGGAACCCGAAAGAGGCTACGCCGAAGGGCGGATTCTCTTTCGGGGAGGTAAACCGACCCTGAACACGTTTATACGGGTTCAATGGGCATATTTTTGGCCGGGCCCACGGGCTCGGATATCCCACGTTAAACCGGCCTTGTGCCACATGATGCCCTCGTGGTGGGGTGACTAAATATAGACGCTCAGTGGGTCGGTCGGTCAGTCGATGCCGGACGAACGTTAGTCAGATACTAAAAGTATCAGTGACCACAACTAGATTTCTCTGCGTTATCCATATTATATCAAGTTCCTAACGTTTTGAACGTCGAACCTATTTTAGGACCGACTTAGTACAAATACAAGTCTCCACTGTGAAATCACTTCATAACACTAATGAAATATTTCTGTGTCTTAATTCTCTGCTTAACCTTTGGAATGCGCATTCGGATTTCCGTCCTCTGTTAAAACACTTCCTAGATATTCAAATTGGTGAACTTCTTTGATTTTGATGTCTCAGATTTGTAATTTGCATGTCGGACTTTTTCTTTGCTAACAATCATGCATTGCATCTTACAACCTCGCTTTCCTTCACTTCTTTCTATAGGAATTCTTTTAATTTCTTTTCCATGTCTGCTATCAGCTCTATGTCACCTGTATATCTTACGTTGTTAAGATTGTGGCTGCCGACAATGTATCCTGATAAAGCTTCTAATTCTCTCAGAATCGACTCACTGCTTAGATTGAATAAATCTAGTGAAAAGACACTTCCTTATCTTATTACACGTCTTTCTATTATTGCATATCTACTGAACTCATTTTCTCTCCGTATGTAGGCGGTTTATTGCCAGTAAAAGTTATTCATTATTGCCATATCCTTCTCTATTTAACGTTTTTAGGTAGTCTTTATAGGATTAAGCACATAGTGTAGATACAAGCTATATTTAATTTGTTGAGAAAAAATTATATTGATATTTTTAGATGTTTAGTGGTATCTATGATTCATTGATTACTCTAGGTATTATATAAATCGCTATTTGCTCAGTGCCTTTTCATATTAAAAATGTTACGTGTTTTATATAACAGTAACTCGAAATGGAAACATCTGACGAAAGAAAAAGATTAGCAACAGAACGACAAATACAGCAACTATAAAGCCTGTCTCAAGACCAAGTTGAAGCAAGACGATCAGTTAGGAAGCAAAGGTATCTGAGTGCTCCGCAGGAAAGGATTGAACAAATAAGACTGCAGTCTAAAATAAGCGAGTTTTGAACAAAACCTTCACAGGAAACGTAATGACAAAGGAATTCATTGACTAAACAGTTCATCAGTAGTTTCTATTTAAACTGTAGGTTTTGAACTAGTTTCTGAGATATGCAACGTATGGATTTAGGGTTTTTATCATTTTCAGTTTGATATCAAAACTAAGAACAACCAAAGAAATCTTTTTTTAAAGCAAGTTGCCACAAGAAACGTAATAACTTTTCTAATCATTTCACCCCAAGCAAGGCGGGAATGCCACTAGTACGCAGACGGTTACAGAGAGTGAAAATGAGAGAAAAGATTGGGTATAGAGAGGACTGAGGAAAGCATAAATGATGAACGGGATTCTAGGAAATAGAAGATGGTGATTGACGTTGCATTTAACTTTTTGAAGATTGTAGTTATCAGAGAAGCAAGTAAAAGTAAAGGTGTTCCACAGGCGAGAAGTGCGAGAAAAGAACGTAGTAATAAGGAAACTAATTGTATAAACACTTCAGTGACTTCTGCTTATTCGTTATATAATATAATGAAATACAAATAATTGTATGCTTGTCATGTCGAAAATGCAATATAAAAAAAATCTCCTTTAAAGAAACCAAATTCCAATCGGGTTCGTTACATTCACTTACGTGCAGATAGCCTTGAAAAAAGTAGAAATCCATCACTTTACCCCAGCTATGGGTTAGATAACAGGACGGATTAGGTCCTATATCCCCCCATCTGTGGGTTAAATAGCTGGACAGACTGGTTTCTGTAGCCTCCCAGCTATGGGTTAAATAGCAGCACGGACTGGGTCCTATAGCCTCCCAGCTATGAGCTAAATAGAAGGACGGTCTGTGCTCTCTAGTTTTAGTTGGCAACTAGTCTACAGCAGAAAGAAATGGCAACCTACTATGGTAAATGTTTTTGCCTAGTCAGTCCTGAATTGAAAATAATGTATAATGTAATTGAAATATATCACATGATATTTAACTGAGTAGCAAGAAATGGATTAATTAAACGGTTCATTGGCCTCGATTTCGTTTGTGAATTCTGAATCTTGGCTTTATTGAATCTCAATACATTGTTTCAAAACCGTTGTTTAACTACATCTTTATATTAAAACGTTCTAATAATTGACGTCATTTTTTGGCTTAATTATAAAAGCCATCAGCAAAACAATCGCTTGTTTATGAAACCCACAAAAGATCAGATTGGAAATGAATAACACGGCTATTCATAAGGATGTAATTTTTAAAGCTATGTTAATTAATTTTATCTATTAAGCAAGAACTGAAAAGGAGCACAAGAGCCTGGTTATTAGGCTCAACTTGGTGAGGGATCCCCAAGACAGTACCCCTCTCAATATATGAGAAGCATTTTAACAGAGAAGGGAAAGTGCGACACCGAAATCCGAAGGCGCATTGGGATAGTGAAAGATGCTTTTCAAAATCTAAGCAAAGTATTAAGAAACAGGAAAATCTCATTAGAAACATAGAAGAGAGTACTAAACTGTTATGTAATTGTTGTAGAGTAGTTAGTACTCTCTTCTATGTTTCTAATGAGATTTTCCTGATAGATAATGAAAAGACTAAGATAGATAGATACATAGATACATAGATAATAAAAAAGACTAAGATAGACAGATAATGAAAAGACTAAGATAGATAGAGAGATAGTTAGGTAGATAGATAATAAAAAGACTAAGATAGATAGATAATGAAAAGACTAAAATAGATAGATAGTTAGTAAGGGTAATGTTAGACGTTTCTTTATGAGGAAACATTCGATATTCATTGACGTAGCAGTCAGTGCTGCTGTCGATTGAAATTTATAAAAACCTTCTCTTGAAACGATTTCTCGGGAAAATAGGTTTCTCAAGTCCAGTGGATGTTATAATTATGTTATTATTAGATATTATTAGAGTTTTCTTCCTTGATTTTTGGGAGTCGTGTGGGAGGTCAGCAACTTAATTATGACATTATTCTCTCTTCGAGTTACATGTGCTATCCATTTTAGTTGTTGCAGCTGTTGAAAGTTCTCAAATGTTGTAGTTTCTTTTTATCTGATACAGTTCTTTGAGATTCGGTAACGCTAGACAAAGAAGCTCGAAGTAGATTGGTCATCGCAGAGATCTACACGCTTCATTCACTTGAAGCCATTTTTAACCATCAACCTAAGTAAGCATTTGTATAGAGCTGAAAATATTGATAATTCTGAACGCGTTAGGCGCTATGCATGGCATCCATATGAAAGTCTCACTCTGATGAAGCTATTTAAGAAAATGACTAATATATATATATATATATATATATATATATATATATATATATATGTCTTCAACAAAGTAAAAAACGAATTTGTCGCTTGTGTAATTATGGAAATCAAAATATCTGAGATGTCAAAATATCGTGCGTGGGATTTATATACAAATAATAAATGAAATAGATAAAATTAATTAATCTGTACGTTTTGCAGAGGTAAAATTAATTAGTATTTACCTTGTGTGGTGAGGAAGCCAATTATCGTCTCGCAGTCTTGGTTCATTCATGCACCTACGTACAAAATCGTGGAGAAAACAGACAGAGGCGGAGAATGATAAATGGAACTGATTCATTAGTATTGTCTCTATGCTAGTTGATTTGCAGGAGGAAAAATAAAGTTCTAAATCCTATCGGATAGATGACTCAAAGAATTTACTGTGCTTGTAAAATATGTAGTATCCCATTTTTCATTATTTGATAGAGTTGTGCAATAGACACTGCGACCAGAAATCACAATTTTTTTCATTTATGAATTTATAAATATTCCTATAGGTTAAGCACTACAGATCCAGAATATATTTTTTAAATGACATTTCGTAAAAGTTAATAGTTGCATTTCAGTTTGTTACGTAAATTCATTATCAATCGATCCCCTACAGTATCCAAATATCCATAAAATGTGACTTCTTAAAATGCACCCCCCCGACCACAAAGAAAAAATTGAAAAATTGAAATTTGTAATCTGCAGTTTCTTTTTCATATGTTACTATCGATTAAGCAATACAGATTACGAATTTCAATGTATCTTATATCTCCTGACGAGGGGACGGCACGGTTGCTCGAGGGTCCGTCTACGAAACTCTAGAGTCGGGATGCTGAGAATAACATCAATCAGTTAAGTACCAAATTTTGTATTTGTATTAATCCTATATTATTAATGCTCAACGCCTAATCTCTAGACAGAGCAAAAAGCGCCATATATATATATATATATATATATATATATATATATATATATATATATATGTGTGTGTGTGTGTGTGTGTGTGTGTATGAGAATTTTATTTTATTTTATATAATAAATAACATTCATTTTTTTACATTTTAAGAAATCGCATCGCATGAGCAAATTTGTTTTGGTTTCCGTAGGGAGATCAATTTACAACGACGAATTTACATAGCAATTTGGAACACTTATTATCTTTTATAAAATTTAATGTTTTTTTCGGATATTCGTTATCTTGGGGTGGGGGGTAATTTATTGAGATATGAAATCAATTTTTGAAAAAAGAAAAAGATTATTTCTCGTTGCCGTGCCTATTGTACAGCTCTAAACAGTATTTTTGTGAAAATCTCACAGAAAAGAAAGAAAAAATTGAAATTCAATATTCTTTCTGCAGGAAATGCAAATTAATAAAATCGTTTTTCTATTAAAAGAAATTTCCTTTGCAATTCTTCATACGGTCTTGTGTGGATAGAATTCCCTTGTACATACAACAGCTTGAACAAGTCTACTGAAGAACGATGCTTAGTCAAGATGCCTCGAAATTCGTATATATTTCTATTTTAGTTGTGCTTGGTTGCATATGTCCGAGTTCAAGCTCTGGTAAAAGTGATGATATTAAATGCAGATTTCCAATGAAGACTGATAATCCTACTTGGAAAAATAGCAAAAAAACAATCTTCAACTTGCACTTATATTTGCACCTACTAAATATAAGGTTTATTAATAATAATAATTAATAATATTAATAATTAATAATATCAATAATTATCAATAATAATTAATAATGTTAATATTTATAACGGATAAAAAATCCATTCATTATGTATTATTATCGGTTATGAAAGAAGAGTTAGATAGATGTGCATTTCTTAAATAGATAATTGAAACTCGTTTTATGATGGTGGCTTCCTGTAGCCTAATTGGTAAGGCACACTGAGTTTAAAGTGGTTTCGCTGACGGGAAAAGAGAAGTCAGATTCGATTCCTGTCCATTTTCTTTAGTCGAACTTCTCGATGTCCAAGCTAGTTGATATTAATTTCACTTTTTAAAATAAAAAAGTCATATCGACTCAAACCGTTGTACCCACTCAACATAACGTTTGTAGCAATAAGAAATAATGTCGGATTAAAAAAAAAAATATTTAAAAATTACTTCGTTTACGTTTCGGCTACGAAAGTTAGCAGATATAGATTTCGAGGGATCCCAACGATAGATGTGGATTTCTTAAATAGAACCTTGTTTTATCATGATGGCATCCAGTAGTCTAATTGATAAGACACACTTGGCTTGAAAGAAGTTTCTCTGACGAATACAACACAACTCGCTGTTGTGCTTGAGAGCTATTACTTTATTTTGAACACGAAAAAACAAAAGACGTTGAAGAAGGAATATGATTTCCCTTATTTTAAGGCATCTGACGACTTCAAACACCGTCTTATGGAATTGTGTCCCAAATAAACTGGAACTGCACTAAAAATAATGAAATCGCGATTCTATGAGTTGGAAATCCGAAATAGGGTTTAGATTACCTCTTCTGACGGTAATCATAAGTGGCGCGATATTTGAAAGCTTCTAATTCTTTTGTCCTTTTAACTTTGAAAGAAGCAACACATTTTTCTTTATCGCTCCGACAGCCAAGAAGCATATAAATAGTTCAAGGGCATTAACTGAAGATTGTATTGAACTGTCACTAACTTCAACTTCGTTTCTTTCTTTACCCTCTTGTAACATGTCTTGTTAATTCATTTATTAGCTGTTGTTTGATCAATTTTTGAGTTCTTCTGTATTTTGTTGATGCCTATCGCATCTACTCCTTCCTAGCTATTGTGATGATGGCCAAACCAAGAGTCTTCCACAGGAGCTAGCTTAAATGCCGCCCAATAGTTTATAATAAAATGTGTACAGCAATTTTGGATTTTGGATACAAAGGGAAAATAAAAGTTACTCCACTTGAACCATGAAAGCAACGATAATGGCTATTATAATATATTAATATATATTTTTAACCTTGCCTAATCTGGCAATCCTGAATCTGAGCTCAACGAAAATCGTTCCTCGTCCCTAACTTTTCTAGGGCTTTTGAATGAGATATGAATCATTGAAATCAGACTTAACCAGGTATTGAACTCACAACTCTGTCACTGGCAGTAGAGAACTTGGAGAAGCGAATTAACAGGTGATAACTGATAACTGACATCTATTATATATGGCACGTGGAACAAGAACAGTATACTCCAGCGAGCGAAATAAAGGGTTCAGTTAGACATTCAAACCACGGCAACAAAGATGAGGACAATAGTCCAAATAATGTGAAGTAAATTTGTATAATAACAAATACATTTAAACAAACACACACAATGCCCCAGACTCCCTCCTACACAGACCATGCACTCCTGTTCAAAAAAACGGGGAGGAGTGTGAACGGGCGGTAGGCTTACTCTCATTTTTCAAATTAGATTCTGTGGTGTATATTTGGTGCTTTTGATTTTAATAGTAGGATTTATTATCCCCACACCCGCCCGGTTTTGAATTCAGAGTTGTCTTTCTCCTAGCCTCGCTGCCAATTTGCTCTGTTATTTAACCCATAGCTTATAGCGAGCAGAAATGGACTTTTAACTTCCCTAGAGGTATTTGCCGGAATTTGAACTCAACTCGCCGCTTCCACTTTCCGCGTCGATAACCAATATGCAATGCATACATCTTAGCTCAATAAAGAAAAATAAAATGAATCAGTCTTGCGTTCACGTTTCATCTTGGTTGATTTTTTAAAAATCGTAATGTTTTTCTCGTTTCATCTAAAAGCTATTCTGCAAGAACAAGACTGAGGCACACGATGTTTAGTTTTATTATTTTTTTTTTAATTTACATTGGTGGGAAGCTTTAAAAGAATTCTGATATAGGTCAATTGTTATCTGTGTCTTGTCAATTACAGCTGTGTGGAAAGATGCGCTTAGGTCGAAAGTTAAATTCGTGATGGCCAGCAATCTAATGACATCATTCAATCTGTTTTTCTCGGGGTCAGTCTGTACCTGATCCTCGGTCAACATCGCGCATATGGTGGCAGATATAATTTGTTTCGATACTGACCTCAACCTGGCCTGAGTTGATCCTCATTCCGAGTTCGATCGGAAAACTGATCCCATCAGTTTGGTATCGAACTACTTAATTTCAGTTGATGAACTTGGCTCGTGAACGAAGTCAATTGGATTTTGGAAGGAAGGAAGGAAGGAAGGGAAGGAAGGAGGGAAGGGGAGGAAAGGGAGGGACGCTGGAAGAGGTGACTTGGTGTTAAATTGAAGAATAACAAGACAAGACTAAAAACTAGGATAGAACTCAAAAAGAGTAAGGTGAAATCTGGCGATAGAGTGAGAAAGAGGCGCAAAATAAACATAGGTCTAGACACGTTGGTGATGAAAGTGACTCTAAAATGAATAGGATTTAATAAATAAACTATGAGGAAAATAAATTTACATTATTTAAATTCGGACTATTGTCATCATCTTTGTTGTTGTTATCACAACATTTCAGCTGTTGCGCTCTCCGGCCTTCCTCAGGTATATATCGATCTGGGTAACCTACAGGAAGTTCTGAACTGAATCCTTTATTTAATCATATAAGGGTAGACTGTTCTCGTTTCACTGCTCATGTCTAGGGATATCGTATAGTTATCTTTTGCTCAGTTATTGCTCGCCCGTTTCCAATGATTGAACTCACAACCTCTATATAACCAAATTCACAAACAAACGCGTTTATTCACTCGGCCATTGTGACAATAGCCCAGCTATAAATAGTGCAAATAAGGATAATTCCTCATCTCAGAAATTCAAACAAAGATGAGAATAAACATTAAGAAAATCACCAGTACTTAACGAAGCTTTAATCTCCAGAAAAATAAACAGGTAATTTCATTATTTTTATCGTATCTCTTCTTAACAGAAGGGGGAAATTTAAAACCCATTTCTGACTTTTACTCATACGAAATATAACGAAAAATTAATTTCTATTATAAATACATTACATGCGGATTACAGATTGCTGATAACGGAGTCGGAAGGAGATCTACAAGCTTCAGTGGGGACAGTTCGCGTTTACTTTGCCTCAATTACATTGGGAAAGACAGGAACCCATTTCCCCGCCCACTATATGCAAATAACAGGACAGTCAGGCCTCTTGATCTTTGTAAAGACAATCCATCTTGGATCTTCGACAATAGGATAGGTCAAAGATCGTTCATTAAAATAGTACCTATATTACTTGGAAAGAAGTAATGAACCGCCAAGTTACACCATTATCTTTTTTAACAGATACCACGGTATTTATTAAAACAGATAAAATAAAATTAATGGGCATATTAATTCGAAGGCGTTGTGGTGCAATGGATATCGACTAGAGTTCATTAGATTCACTTACGCACAAATACCAGAAGGACATACTGGATTCTTTAGCCTTGGTTGGCAATGCAGAAAGAAAAAATCTGCCTCTTCAGTCATGTATTGAAAGATACATGATCGCCCCAGCGTGTATCATGTATGACACTTAACTGACTGATTTCGAACTAACGGGGGGATTGGAAACGTAGAACAGATACGATGAATGCGCAGTTTGCATCTTACAACGTATTTATATAAAATAGTTTGTATATGATATATGGTAATAGTAATATTAGGCATTTCATTGGTTGAATTATTTATAAAATATTTCAAATAAAACATTTTTTTTTCAGAAAAATAGGTTTCTCAAGTCCAGTAGCTGTTATCACTCTTTCCAGTAGTGATGGGGTTTCCTTTATAACATTTTGTTTAATGTAATGTGGGTTTCAACATTTGATTACGCCATTATTTTCTAATTCAGTTACATGTGCTAAACATTTAAAAATTATTCTGGACTTGATGAATTACTATATATGATTACTCTAAATCCCCCCAAATTTATTCACTTGCTTGACCCAGCAAATGCTCGTGAGGAGCGGCTAAGGGTAAAAAAGCATACGTTGCTCTTGGGGTACTGTTCCGAGGTTATCCGTATACTTGGCTGAGTACCGCTGCGGAACTGAGTGAGTCAAGTTTATGTCATCTTCGTTACCGAGGCCCGTGTTACAGTTGGTATGACTTTTGCGTTGTATCGAAATGGTCAGGGTTCGATTCTCGATAGTGGGTGCGTACTGCTGTTGAGTTCCAAAAAGGATGAAACGGCCGTCCAGTACTTTCTGCATTCTGTCGAAGATTATTCTGGGCTCGATGAATTAATATATATATATATATTCATACACGTTTCATTAAATAATATAGACAAGTCTTGTCTATTTATTTTATGTAAACTCTTTAAATAACGTCGAATAAAATAAAATAAATAGACAACACTTGTCTATATTATTTGATGAAACGTGTATGAATAAAAAGATTCTGCCTAAATACACACAATATATATATATATATATATATATATATATATATATATATATATATATAAATCTCTACCGCTAATTAATTTAGTTTGACGAAGTTCTTTTGAAGAAGGCGGAAACGTCCGTTAAAAATGACTTCATCAAATGAAAGCAATTACTAATGAAAATATATATGGGCACCTCAAGGTGTAACAATTACGACTGAGTAGTGAGTTCGATTATAACTGGGTGCCCCATCCGTTTGGCCTTGTGCCACATCTAAGCCACGCTCAGAAAGTAACTATATATATATATATACATTGTCATCCACAGACAGACTGTTTCACAGCTCATCCGGTTGTCTCTACTGAAATGGCGTCAGTCGGAGATTCTACGACTAATCCGTTGGCTCACGGCAGGAAAGAAGGTGAATTTAAGCGTATTTATTTTTAGATAAACACACGGTGACTGAGAGAACTCAATTCGATATAACGAAGAGCCTTGCATTATTAGCCTTAATAGTCACTGTTTACAAACCCACACTTCCTCTCCACAGAGAACTCAACCGAATATATATATATATATATATATATATATATATATATATATATATATATATATATAGTGACGGGGCGAAAATATAAACAAGTCCTGGGTATGACGATAAACTACAGCCGGTAGCTGGGCCTCTGATCGGGACATTGGAGATTTCGAGGAGCGTGGAACTACCTCTTAATTGCTGTTGTTCTTAGGTCCATCCTGCCCCTTGTGGTAGCACCTGTTAGGGTCCCAACTATGGGAAAATAGTGAACCTCCCAAACAAAAACGAAGCCCTATGAAAGTTTAAAAATATATTTTATAGCAAAATACCAGCAATTCACACACACACACACACACACATATATATATATTTCCAAGAATACATATTTATGGCAAAATTACAAATAATACATTTAATCAGTAGTTTTTTTTTAAGCATTTCACGCCTAGCAAGGCGGGAAGCCATTTGCACGCAAGGGGTTATAGAGGATTTGGAGCGGGAGCAGGTAGGAATGAAAGAGGAAAGGATGAGGAGAAAGATACTGGATAGATCAAGGCAACTGGAGATGTCGATTGACATTACATTTGAAAAGTTGGAGATTATAGCTATCAGGGAAACAAGAATAGGGAAGGGAGTTCCACAGGCGAGAGGCGCGAGATATGAAGCTATTGGAGTAGAAGAGGCGGTTGCATTTAACAATTTCAACAGTGAAAGGGTGAGAGCGGGATGCCAGCCTCGTAGGACGCTTGAATTCTCGAGGTCTTGGAACCAGCGAAAGCAGCTCATCGGAGCAATTACCATGAAAGTATTTGTAAAAAAAGACACAGAGAGGCGACGGCGCGTCTGTGAGAGAGCGACTGCAGATGAGATGCCAGATCGCGGACAATTATATTGCATATCCTTCTCTGGATCGTGTCAAGAACCCCGAGGCAAACAGTAGGGGCTCCAGACCATATATGGCAGCAATATTTCATACAAGGGCGAATGGTTGATTTGTAGATTTGAAGGATTGATTCCGGGAAGAAAAATTTCCTGGCGCGGCACCAGGAGCCAACTTTCAAAATATTTAGATTTCGCATTAAATAACCTAGAGAGGTTAATGTGCCGCTAAGCAAAATCACCCAAGCAAAAAATATAAAGAAAAACGTTGCTTATAATTATGAATAAAGAAACGTTGAGGATATATGGACGCTAAACTTTAAATTTAAATTTCTGGCGTTCGATCTGTCGAGACGTACAGCTAAGACGACTTGATTCAGCATCGAAAGCATTTTTTTTTGTTTTTATCACAGCTGTTGTTAAGTATCCCACATTCAGATTTGTTAATAAAATAGGTCAGCGTTTGTGTAACATTATCGCGTTCCTCATATTCAAATAAATGAATAAATTTTATATGATCAACATTCGTACAAAATGAGCCGTACTGCTTGGTACGATGTTGAATATTATCGATATATTTAGCATCCAGGATATTTCTGGTGATTGAAGTCCTAATGATAGTAATATAGATTATAGCCTTCCATTGATGAATGAGCATTAGTTCGATTCAACAACGAAAATTGAAGTTTGGAGACAACAGCTAGACATACCAGATGATCAACGTTGAGGAGTTCGCTGGCAATCAAAGACGCCGAAATATTAGTTTGCTGTAATTGTAAAAGTTGTAAGAAATGAAGAAGAAAAAACGATATTCTTTTTGTGTTTTTCAGACAACTCTCGACTCATTAATGAATTTTTTTTGACAGTGAATAATCCA